>JANIJI010000014.1:13295000-13780000 GCA_024500535.1 Leptonema lineaticorne | reverse complement strand
AATTTTAACGCTTAAAATAATTATTACAATAGTGTGCATTTTTAAGCTAACGTTTAGTTGTATGAAATTTTAAAGTTAAAATTAAATATATCTATAATATAGTATAATCCAATATAAGACTAGATATGAGATTCATAATGGAATTTATAATTTTTATATAAGGAAATATTAAGATTTTTTAATAGAAATGGTAGAAATAGTTATTTTAAGACTAGTTAAATGTTTATCACATGTAGTATTATATTATGAAATAAATCATATAATCGTATGAGAAGATGGAAATTTTAGAAAAAGAGATTATAAATTATTTATAGTCCATTATTTATATTTTGAAAATTGATTTATCTTTAAAAACGTACGAGAAAAATGTTGAAAATCGTATCGAACAATTGTGACTTTGATTTTTTTTTTCACTTACCTTCAGCAATTATTTTATAGGTAATACATGAAATTACATGAAAGTGTTAGTAAATGTAATAATTCTGTGATAATGTATTATAATATATGTATTCGACGCCTTCATCTACCATATATGTATCCCATGTATTTATTACTTACGTTTACCTTTTTTTTACCTTCACTTCAAACATTGGTTTTCGTTTTTACAACTATTTTATATTCGTTAAGGTGAATTTTTACTAATACAAGATTCCCGTTAACAAAGTACAAATGAAGAAAAAAAACAAAAGAATTAAATAATCGGCGATTTATATGAAAAATTGCTAGACGAAAGAAAATAGGTGCACGAGCCTGCTCACACATACACGTATACACTCACATAATATACATATATAATAATATATTACAATAATTTGAAAGCGCTCGTCGATAATTTTAACATCATTATTGGAATATCACGAAAAATCAGTCAGTCGATCGTTTAAATTCAATATTCATCCGTAGAGATCCGTAGAGACAGAGCGACAAACGTTGGCGAAATGATTGGTAAAAGACGGCGCCGGATCATAGTCCATAGACGTCGTTTCCAAATGACACAACCTCGACGCTATGTATTATATATGTGAAATCGATTCGATTTTCAAAACAACCCAACCCTACCTACCAATACCAATTGATTGTTTAAAAATGGGTTTTCGAAAAAACAATTAAGTCCGGTCCGGTCCGGTCCGCTCTCATTTGTCAGCACTTGTTACAAGTAATGCGTTATGAGGTAATTAATATGCATATATAATTCTGGTGAATTCGACATGTTGTGTCTCGATAGCGGATAAATAAAGCAGATCTGTCATTCAGAATAATAGATATACATCACCGTGTTTCGCGATCATTACCACTACTGGCATCCTGAGATCTGGTCACGTCACCGACAACACCGCCGCATTTATAATTTAGCGTAACGTTACCTTCGCTGCTGTACGATTCCAAACGGACACTGTCCAAATTTTCTTCACCGGTGTGACTCTGATTTGACGATTGAGAACTGGAATCTTGAGAATCGTACATTTGTCTGTTGCTAATTTGTTGATCGATACACAATTCGGTGACGGCCGGCAACAGATTCTCAAATGACTTTTGTCTGATAAAACAAATTTTAGTTCAACCTTGAATATCTCATAAATACCATCGTATTTAATATATGACGAATTGTTATATATTATATATGTACCTATCTGGTAATCCTAAATAGGCACCGGGAGCTGAAGCCGATCTTGCTCCTCTGGACAACCTGCCCGGTCTACTTAGAAAAGGATTCTATAATTAAATATATTATTACATTAAAATATTATATGTTTAAAAATACAAAAAAAAAACAACAACAACAACAACAACAAAAAATAGTCGTTTGGAACACAATAATATCAAACCTGAAAACTATGCTTTTTCAACATGGTCTTTATTAAAATAAGTGTAGAAACCTTTGGAATGCTAGTAACTACTTTTGCTACTTCTTCTTCGGTTACTTCAACAAGTTGACAGTTCTCTTCTTCGGATGGAAGTAGCCATTTTCCATTTATTGTTACCCATGGATCGATCTAAAGCAGTAAAATTTTACATTATATAGCATAAACATTTATGGTACATTGACAAATGTATTCTAATCAATATATATATATATATATATATATATATATATATATATATTATTTTAATATTTGAGCCAACAACCGAATCGGTTCAAGTTGAATCACCACGAAACAGAAGAAGAAACTTTGAATATTATATACCTTAATTCCCGGTAAGGTGATTCTGGTAGTGTGATTTTTATCTAGCATTTTGTCGAGGAGACATTTTAGCGGCAACGATATGTTGAATCCTGGCGGGAAAACGAGAGGATGTTGTTTGATAAGCGAATGTAGAGCCGAAGCACCGTCCGCTATCCACGGAACGTTTCCAGTGACGAACGAGTATAGCGTTACACCCATCGACCAAATATCGGCCGCCTATAATCATTATTTAATAATCATTTTATTATTATCGAAACACTTGAATATTAATATATAATATTCTATTATATAACACTTCCGTACAGCTGGACATTTTTTTTTAAATATTCTCGAATATATACTGGTTCAACGCGTCAACGTTTTAATTAAGTGGCAGTTGATCCTCATACTCGTGACTCTGCCTTGATGGAGGCCGGAGTAAAAATAGATTTTTTTCGACCAACATCACCATGTCTGGATGAGGTCCGTTTTAATTGGAAGCCTCTCGTCTAGACAATGGTGCGCGATAAAAAACGACAGCAAACGAAAAAGAAAAGAGTATACCATATATAATATTATGAAATGTTAAACGATTTATTGATCGTTTTTTTTTTTTCTTGATTTACCTCAAAATGTGTAAGTGCAAGTTTCACAAATATATATGCGTAATAACCTAGATTCAAATAACCTAGGTAAATCCTTTTCGTTTCCCTCGAGATAAATATTTCCGTCTTAAAAATATTAGTACGGTGTGGCGAAAGTGATAACGATTTTCATAATATTTTTATATACCTTGGTAATATGCGCAGGAGAATCTAAAGAAGAAAAGGCCTCGGGAGCCCTGAAAGCCGGAGTTCCAGAACCTCCACCGCCTCCACCCTCACTGCTTCCTCCCAAATCGGCTACCAGAAGTCGTCCGCCTTCACCCACTAACAAATTTGCCGGTTTGATGTCCCGGTGGATTATATTCTGGTAGTGTACTGCAATTTCATTTAAATCGATTTGAAATCTGCTTTTTAAATAACACTTTTTTAACGATATTATAATATATAAATTTATAATAAGAATTACAGTATTCTATTCCTAATAGCATATCTCGAAAATATCTCCGTGCCAAAGATTCGCTTAAAGGTTTTCCGTTAAGTTCCATTACCGGCCCGCTTTCAACTAACTCAAACACTAAGTATAAGTGGTCTTCCAAAGGATCATCCAACACCTACGAAAAAAAAAAAACAATAAATGTATTTTTTCATGTTAATCGATTTCAATTTTATTCAAACTTTCAAATGTTTCGTTCTATTCGTATATGTTTATTGTATACATCTTGAAATTGAAATAAATTGCATCATTTTTCAAGGGATTAGAAAAAAGAGTAGAGTTCATTCGTAAACATGAATATGTGTTACGAAACAATATTACTTTTGTATATGTATTAATTACCATAAAACATACTATTCTAAAATGAAAAAAAAGGCATATTTTTATTAATTTTATTAATAAAAATATGAGTTTATGTTGATTTTGATTTAATGTCCTAATTTTAAAATATAAAATTGGTACCTCAACGAGTTTAACGATGTTAGGATGATCCAATTTTTTTAAAACTGCGATTTCCCTCCTCACAAAATCCAAAGGATCCGGTGGAGGACGACCTCTACGTGGAGGCGTTCTGCCAAAAAGGCCAGCCTTCCTCAGTAATTTTCGTTTAGATAATATTTTCATGGCCTGCAAATAATGAAAAAAAACAGAGTTAGCGTCTCCCTTTTAAAAAAACTACTCATTTTTTTTAATTAAACATCTTTCAATTATCCCAAGGATTTTTAGATAATGATGAACCGAACCAGATGTATCCATTATAACGAGAATTTTTTTTAAATTTTTGGTAAATTTTCGACAATAAATCAACGGAAAACTTGTGTCTCCAATTGAGAAGTTCGAATACTAAAATATACTCGTATGTTATATGGAATTTTTCCGTAATTTATTTTCGAGAAAAGTCCGTTTTTCGAAATATGGTACATATTATACATGCAGAATATTTGTTAAAGATCCGTATATTGTGATATATTGAATAATATGTTATTTTCGGCATAAAAGTGCGGTAATAATAATTAGATATGTGGGAAAAGATTACTTACAATGTTTATATGGCTAGTATATTGTATAATAGTATCAACTAACGCGCAGTAAATATTAAAAATATGAAGCTAATAATAATTGCAATAAATATAGTCTGACAGAATATAATCGTTGAATAAAAAACAAGAGATAAGTGTCATCTTGAAAAATATAAACACGGTGAATCGATAATGGAAAATGAAATTATAAAAAGAAGGGAAATCGTCTCGTAAATGTGTCAAATCGAGCGCGATTCATTTCTATTGGGGTTTGTTTGTCTATTTATTTTCCGTTTCGTCTTTTATGAAAAGTACATTTCCGCAATGATTTATAAGTACATATAGGAGAGAATATTTTTCGCATTTAATCTCTCTATGGTGATTAATGTCGAAATTAACATTGTCGATCGTTTCTGAAAAAGAAAATCCGCAGGACAAAGGAAAATTAATACGCTATTTTATGTAGCGGAAGTGTAAAAATCCTATAATCCCGTAGGATTTAGGTAGACGAAGATAATTTTCAGCTTCAATTATCGAAAAATACTTGGATTTAATCATTCATTAAAGATCGATTTCAAAAACTTTATATAATACGTACATATTTTTAACGAAAATTATTTTTCAACTTGTCATATGAAAAGCGTTGATAAGAAAAATAGCAATTGTTGAAAGCGTACAGCATATAAAAATAATATTATATGTTTTCAGAAAAAAGACCTCGCCTGAACATTTCGTTCAGCTTAATTTGCTCGTTTTCTTTCGCGCGTAAAATATTTTCTTTCTCTTTATAACGCCGTATATATTATATAATATTATATAACGTACACGTTCGCGCATACAAAAATTGTATTGCGCGACAATTTCGTTTTGTAATTTTGTTCCTCTCTAATAAACGTCAACTTTTCTTTATATCTATTCTCTTTTTTTTATATATTTATTTTTTCGTGCTCGAAAAATAACAATTTCAAGCGGTCAAACAAGGAGTGTTTAATAAAACTTACAATCTTTCGCCATACGATTATGGTAGATAAGCGATACTTATAAATAAAGATATATATATATATATATATGAAAAGCATTAAACATATATACGCATACTATAATATAATATATACAGAACAAAAAAAAAATAACGAAACATTTTCTTGAGACCTCTTCAAGACTTTTGACGAATTTTATTTTATAACATCAATCGATTCCGAGTGATAATCACAGAGTGAAACTTTTACTTGAGGTCATAATAAAGTCGCATGTGATAATAATATTTACTCAATTTTTCATATTTCAACTTCAGCATAAATCAGGTTATTTTGTGATAATTGTTTCATTGAAACATTAGACAATTGTCGAATTTAATTTATTTTTTTCCATCAAGAAAAAAACTCTTTTTGTCGGAAGAAAATAAAATATGAATTAATTAACCATTCATACATTTTTTAATCATGTATAATATGTGTGTGTGTGTGCGCGCGCTTGCCTGTTTATAATATACCATATAACTCTTGAATAGTGTGTAGTTACAAATTCAATTCACTTATATAAAATAATTTAATATAAAAAAAATAATAATTCGTTATTAACAGAAATTGTATAGTATTGAGAAATCGTATGACTAGTTATGTGTTTATTAATATAAAAAAAATAGTACCTTATAATTGAAAATGAATGCTTTTATTCATAAGAGCTGAAATACCACCGTCGAATAATCGAATATAAATTAAATAAAAATATGATGTTTCTTCATCCCTATTATGTGAAAAGAATATTGAAGAAACGCTTTATTGAATATTTAATTGGAAAACTTTAAAATAATTTAATATTTAGTTATATGTAATATTAAAAGGGAAAACAGTAAAGAAAATATGTGACTAGATATGGAATAAAAGTATATATTTTTAATAAATTACATTGAATAATTGTAAATAAAACCGATATATAATTTTATATAAAAAAAATTTAATTTGAAAACCGTAATAAATTTACAAATTTTCCGATTAAAATTCGTCATTTATAAATGAATCGAAAATATATTATAATATGATAGATATCGACTTACTTTATTTTTGGTGTCCTTGATGTGTTTTGTCGTCTGATACAAATGTAAAAGTGCCAATAAAATATTGTAAAGAGACTTTTAAGTGATTTATTTATCCTGTAAAATGATTGAAGGGGAATCTTTTGGAAAACTTTTCCAAGGATCCCAGGAATTTTCGAAAGAGGCAGATCTTTACGACGCTTTGAGTTATCACCGAAGATGGTCAGACGTTTACAATATACTTCAAACTATATACACATCAACAAACTTGAATAAATTTTGAAAATTAGAATTCGGCTTGTAGACAGCCTGATTGGTAATTGAAGGGTTAAAAGTTTGTCGGAATTCGTAATTCTTCTTTTACTGATATAACACGCAATAAATAAATCTTAGGGAGTTACTTTTAACAAGATCGAATCGTCAACTTTTTCTTTAAATTTCAACATATTTCCAAGTTTTCAGTTGGATTCAGCTTTTATTTACGAGTCATATATATATATATATATATATATATATATATATATATATATATATATATATATATATATTAACAAAAAGTACGCGTCGCATTTTGTACTTATTTCTTATAACATATTTTTTTTATATTTAGACAATAATATCATATTTATATATATTAAATAAAAATTGTAGTTTTCGATTTAATTTTTACGTTTAGAATCGGAAATAATGATAAAAACATTTGAATATTTAAAACAGTCGTGCACAGATATATTCTTAAATACATTTTATGTAACCGCATCAATCGAACAGATGTTTCAAATTATTCTTGGAAAATTGGGAAAACTTTAAAGTTAACTCGCTAAATAGCAACTCGCCACTCATTTGTATCGTATTTAAAATATACGGAATAAAGCGAAACGTTTGATGAAATAAATCTGGCGATGTGAAAAATTTTTCTATGATTTTTCCATTTTAGAACAAAAATGACGTTCATTCGAAGGGATAGGGATTGTTGTTTGCTGTCTTTTCTAATTCTATGTTTTCTCGTTTTGCATATATTTTTACTGAACTTGATAAGAAATGACTACGAATGTCTAAAGACATTGCATGTTCTTTAAGTAAGCAAGGAACGAAATGAATCATTTTACGAATTTACATCGATTACAAATTTTTGTTTGACCTCTCGAACCGATGTTTTTTTTAATAAATTAGTAATAATAAACATTAGAGTTGAAAGTTCTTTTGGCGATATAGAATTGTATAAAAATTAATAAAAATCCCGTGCAACGGAATACTAATATGAATAGAATGAAAACGTACAGTACATTTCTTTTGTATTAAATTACATAATTCGATATAATTGTTTGTATTCATGATAGTAAATAAATTAATTTATATATGTAAAGGATTCTATTTCAGAGCGAAAATTTGAGAAAATTGTAAATACCAGTACTGTGAAAGGAAACGGGTTGAGAATATTATTTAACTGGAAAGTTATAATTCCGTCATGCATATTAATAAGGGTGGTCGAACTTAGTGCGGTGTGGACGTGTGTATAGTTGTTGTGAGTGTGCTGGAGCGATGATAGTGGAATAACTGGGATGTTGAGGTCTTCCATATATAGGTTGGAACTCAAGATGTTTAATTTGCCATAAAGTCGATATGTTGTTAATTGTAGGTAAAAGGAAGAAAAAATATTAATTTACATTAAATTTAATTTCAAATATACCGACATAAATAAAATGGCAAATTGATCAATTGTAATATAAATATGAGTCAATCATTGGTATGACTAATCGACATTCTAGTTTATAATATAATGACTACCGCACAAATGTTACTCACTAACATTTATAATAATAACAATTAAATAATTACACACGCTGTCAAAAGTTATTTACAAAAAAAAAAATATATACACGTGACGACAGTTCAAGCAAAGCTTCATGCTACCACCCGGGTCCCTGGGTTGCGGATAAGGGGAAATCTGCCACAGATAACTGACTTGGTGACATGTCAGTCCCGGACAAGAAGCGCTAAGCCTCGAGTGGCGATGGTTTAATCATTGGCAAGATTGAACTTATAAAATGTCGCATAACACGTAAGAGTGCTTAGGTCAGTGGCGAAAATAGCCGCCACTTTAAAATAAGCTTAGCCTAGGAGATGAAAACTCCGAAAATAAATCTCCGACAGTGAAGGGCAGCAGCTTCACCGAGGATCACTATCTGCGGTGTAGAAAGGAAACGGAGCTCCTACTACACTATTTACCTTCGAAAAATTTGCATGGCTGAATGGCCGTGTGGATCGCCAACCTTCTTAAGGAGACGGCGTAAGGAAGAAGAAGATATTAATAAGATATTGAACACGAAATATAATATTGAATATGCCAAAACTAATGCATTTATCTAATATTCATAACGCGAATACATATAATATAATAAATATACATGTATATAATCATTCTTGTTCTATACACTTTGATACGTATAACATTTACACGTGTATAATATAGTTGATAATTAGAAATGTTAAAATTATTCATTTACTTACATAATGCGTGTCGTCTTCTTCATTATAAGCCAATTTAACTATTCCATACGAACCCTAAAAAAAAAAAAAAAACATATACTATCAAATTACATTTTTTACATAACTCATTCAAATAACGACAAAACCAATATATTAATTTTACACTAATTATCTTCAAACAATATGTGGTATTGAAGTTAAATAACTTCAATCAATAAATTATAATATGTTTTAAAAAAATCCAAGAAGAAAAGTGTTTTATGTGGAATAGAAAATATTTTTCAACATAAGTTGTCGTCGTTGAACGCGCGAGGAAAACTTTGCTAAAATATTGCGTCGATAAGTTTTCAGCTTTTTTTCTCCATAATTTAACTTTATCAGTGTTGAAAACGCAATTTCGTAACTGCTTTACATAGAAATGAAGGAAATTGTACATGAAGTTTGCAAACTGGTTCAAGATTTGAATACGAAACTATATATGATGAAGTTGGTGGACTGATACTCTAAAGTTACAATGGATAAATATTATATACATACATGTATACACACACACACACACACACACATACATCATACATTATATTTATAATTAATATTAAATTTTGAGGTCCAAATTAATTTTAGAAATTTCAATTTTTAGAATGCATTAAAACAAATACATAAATATAATATATGAGACGCAGTCGCTTTCATTTTATATATCTAAATTTAATATGCATATAATAGAAATAAAAAAATAATAATAATTGTATGCTAAGTATATGGTAGATGAAAAATATTAATATATATTATAGAATAAATAAGGCAATAATAAATATATGATATATTGCGGAATAGAGGATGATGAAATATTGAAATATTATATACACGACACGACCGCAACTGATTTACGAGAAATGGAACTCGGAAAATTAACATTGAACATCCTTTGAATACTGAAAACACCGGAAACAATTCAGCAATAATTAAAATTTGTATACCAAGTTATCGTCGAAATCGATTTAATAGCTTTTGCCAAATACAATATTTTCCGCTTTATCGATAGGCACTTGGTCACATATTCTTTCAGCATTCCGTTGTATAATATAATAATATTATATATGAGTTCGAAGCGAATATTTTTCAGCAAACTTTCGATGCCGAGCGACTGAAAATGGAAATCGAATATTTTTCATTTTTCTCTAAAAATATCATACAAACGCCCTCGTCATATACAATCCGTGTTTTTTTCTCCTTATTCGTAACACTCGTTTCAGCGATGCGCTCTTTATAAATAACCGGAATTTACCGATTTACCATATATTTTTCAATTTCGATATTTTTGTCTTCCATTTTGTAGAGTGCTTAATTTTGTCAAATAAGTTAATCACAAATTCAGTACGAGCCCATATATATATATAAATATAATAGTAAAGTTCAATTTAGTCCCGTTCTCAATGTATGTATAATAATGTCGGTCACGAAATTTATTAGACGCACCGCGAATATGACAAAGAGAAAAAACGCAGAGAAAAAGTCCAACGTCGAATAATATAAATTCGAAGCGGAAAGCGAAAGAGCTTTGAAAGCTCACGCGAGTCGCAAAAATGAAGCTTATAAATTTTATTTTTTACGTGTTACACAGTTTTACACGTGCAAAGGGTGATTTGAAAATATGCGAACACTTTATAATTCCATTACGACTCTTTTCCAAACTTTTCTTTTTTGTCAACTCTCCAAACAAATTATTATTTTTAACCGATTACTAAATATTTATATATTTATTAAAAAATGAATTCGTTTTCATATATATTGTGTAGTATAATAGTGATATATAATATTTAACGTGAAATTTCTTTGAAAGTGTGACGAATATGACATAAGCAATTAATGGAAATTCGTTACAAAATAACAATATTATTCTATTAATGCGTTAATTATAAACAAAGACGGCTATTACTATAATATATATTATCTATTATATCAAAAATATATCACGTACACTGATTGAGATAATCGATTTATTTATTTTTGTTATATATCTACACATTAATAAAAAGGTAAGAAGAAAGCTCAGACATATAAACAAATCTATTTTTATTGCATCGTTTTAAAAATAGAACTGTATATTTAGGGGTTTTGTTGTATCGATAACGATTATACAACAGAGAAATGATGCAGTAAAAAGAGGCAGATGGAAATGTTTACACGCGTATTAAGTATAATTTAACAAGTTCAAATTTGGTTTTGTCCGATTTATAGACGTAGCGTATGGAATAACATTTTAATATTCACATAAAGTGAAGCTCGCAATGAAAACATCGCCGAGAAATCGTAATTAATATTACAATAGTTAAATTGAAAAAATATATTTGATAACTGCCATGCAAAGAAAAAGCTAAAATTGTATATCGAATCTATTTTTAGATGATGTAAATTCAATAAAAGAGAGCATCGCCGGCTATTATTGGTTGTATGAAATTATATAGTATATGGTACTATTATGGTACATTCAGACTATATTGAATGGTAATAAATTGCAAAATAGAATAAAGTAATTGAAATGAAACCGGATCTTTTTAAGGTCGAAGGACGCCGTTGTCTTGTATAATTTCGCAATTATTGTATTTCCAAATATAAGTAAGTTTCATATCAATTTTTTCTATGCAACAGTATCTAGAGTATTTTCGAAAATATTTATTTATATATATAGAAATAAATAATATTGTCGGATACGATCGTTTCAGGAAAATGTTCGATAAATTATAGTGGCTATATATTTTTTGCTCGTTTTATTCGTTTGCGAAATCATAAATGCGGTCGTTAAAATTGGATATGAACGTTAAATTATTATGAATGCGATCAATCATGTAAACGTTGTTTTAGGATGATAACCACTATGTAATATTATAATATATGTACATCTATCTATATATAATATATACAAGTACCTAACGATAAAAAATTAAAATACACCTTAAATTTATATTATAATATAGAAAATTGAACAGATTTTTTTTTCTCAAGACTAAAATACTTACGATAAA
This sequence comes from Leptonema lineaticorne, assembly GCA_024500535.1. NCBI lineage: Eukaryota > Metazoa > Arthropoda > Insecta > Trichoptera > Hydropsychidae > Leptonema > Leptonema lineaticorne. Next base: position 13,768,167 of record JANIJI010000014.1, on the reverse strand, counting down.
TACGAACCTATGGCACGCGTGCCAGAGGTGGCGCGTACGAACGTTTTGCTGTTTTTTCATTTTAAAAGGTATAAAAAGGTTCGTCAAAGTGAAAAGAGTTTCTCTTGCATTTTGTTATTTTCAACTCCAACAAAAAGGTTTTAAAAATTGTCTATATATTGAACGATGACGAAAACCATATTTGATCGAAAAATATTTCTAATATACATATATATATTTTAACATGATTTCTTATTTAAACCATTTTTAATCAACGCTCGTTTGGAAAAGCGGTCTGACTTTAACGGACCTTTTGTACCGCGACTTCAATTATGGTATATGCATACATATATAATTATAATAAATACAAGTCGACGATTTGATGTATGAAATGTGTTAAAATTCAAATTCATTACGGCGATTGTTCGATCGGAAACGATTCGCAAAACGCCTAAATTATTATCCGTCATTTTTTTCGTAGCTTAATATTCGATTTGCATTTAGCGTCGTAATCTTGTTGGAAAGCCGGAGCAGTAAAATGAATTTACGGAAGAAATGAGTTTGTTAAATCGACTGTCGAATGCCAAATAAAGAATCGAGAATATTTCAGCTGCAATTTAATGCTACGTAAATTTAACATAATACCGGGAAAATTGAAAGGGGAAAATCGAAAAACGGAAACGCGCCCGTTTCATCCAACATACATTATGATTTCGTAAACTAAATTTCTTTCTAATTACTCATACGATTTACTGATATAAAAAAAATATTCGCCATGTACAATATATTTGAAAAACAAAATTGTAAATTAAGAAGAAAACTTATTATAAAGAGTTTTTGATTTTTACTAAGAACTAAGAATTATCATATATAATTGTTTTTAGATAAATTTCACTATACATATTATATATTAGAGAAATATTTTCGATATAATTCTTAATATATGAAAATCGTTTAATAAACGAATGAATTTTTTATAAGTTTCTTCGTAAATTTTCTCACTTGTGAGATACGCTAGACGAAAATTGTTATTAAGTCAGAATTGATCAAAATCTCTCGCAATTTTAACGACATCAAAGGAAATAAATGCGTGGGAATTAATAATTACGTCGTTCGAAAATTGTTCATGATACATTGAGAAGACATTCGTTTTCCGTTTCAGTCCTTTGTTTTAAAGGTGAACGTTCCCTAATTATTAAAATTCATTAAAAAAGTGACGTGATGAAAAATGTATTAAAAATTGATAATAAACTTTATATTCATAGCGCTCAGTTCGGAATATAAGTTTTCGTATAATATAATTATTAGAAAATGTTACGTTTCATATTTTATATTTTCATTAACGAGAGTCCCGGGAAAATTTCTAGAATTTTTCCATTTGGTCAATTTTTATTAGTAACCGTTAAATTTGATTTTACAACATCGAATACAAAATGTCACGCGTTCGTCCTTATTTATATTACAATATATATATATATATATATATATATATATATATATATATATATAAAATTATGTGATAAAAAAATTACCATATATGAATACTGATAATAGCTCATTTAATATTCGTTATTAATTAGAATTGATTAATGTTTATATAAATAAACAATGAAGAAAAACTAATTCATGTAAAAATACGATTATTCTTGCTTCTAAAAATATAATAAAATATTTCGTTAAAATATTTGGACATGAAATTAGAACTCTATTTTTCTGCATAAACCGGTGTAATCTATCCGATAAGCTATATTAAGTATATACGTTTACCATAATACATAATTATTTACTGTTTGTCTAATATAATAGAAATTGTTTTTCTATTATGTTATGTTAATAAAGGTGAAAACTAAATTGACTAAAATACACAGAAACAGTGTTATGAAACATGCTTAAATTGTCAAAGTTACTTTGATTTAAAAATAATGATATATATTATATATAAAACAGGTGTGCGAATTCATACACGGGTCCACTATAAAAGGTCCACGGGTATAAAAGCGCGAACCCAATTCATGTATTTTAAATATGAGGGATATAAATATGTTTTTTGTACGAAAATACTACTAAATCTACTTTAAAAATAATACTAAAATTTTAGTATATGAATCTTTATATACAAAAAACTAAAATCGAGCATATTCCTTTTTTAATGCAAGTAAAGGCTCGCAAACGCATAAAAAACTTTTTTTTAATATATATATATATATATATATATATATATATATATATATATATATATATATATATATATAGAAATGTATTTATTTTATATTGTATAATTTTTATAAAAGATATATTTTATGATTCAAAACATTAAAATTACTGAAGAGATTGTAAATATTAGAATGAGATGATGATTTAATGAAAAAAAAACAACGCATTTTTTCGTTTGAAGTACCGAAAAAAGGAAAGCATAAATATTTTTCAACATTTTAAAACAATCTAAACGATTTTCGTGTTATTTACATTATTATTTTAAATTTGTATGGATGTAATAAAGGTAAATGGGTAATTTTAAAAAGGTTCAATTTAGCATTGTGAAAAAAGCTTCTTATGTTTTTAGATCAATTTGAAAAAAAATTCACTATAGAAGAATGTAAATAGCCGAAGGGCAAAAACCTTTTCTCTTAAGTTTTGAGCAATATTTTATTATGATTTTTTAATGTTATTGTTTAATGAAAATTAAAAGGTACAAATGTTTGGAAAAACCTAATCGTTAATATATGAGAGAATAGATTATAGAATGGAATTTTTAAGACTCGGTTAATTGTATATTTTAGATTTTATTTCAAATTTGTTTTATGTAATCTAAAAATATTATATATATAACTATGAATATGTATACGAGTATTATTTCAATAAATGTGAAAATTTGAAAAATATTCAAAGTTCACTTCATGGAAAAAAGATTCATAAACTTCGCTACCACATTTATATGGAAAAATTCTAGGAGAAAAAAAATGCAGGTTTAATAAGAATGCCTGACATTATTTACAGTATTTTAAGGGCGAGAAGAGAAAAAAGGCCTTCGTGCAATATATGTGCGAACGAACATAAATAAAGAAAAACAAAAACCGGCAATGCGAATCCTCTGCGAAAAAACGTTGAAAACAAACACGAGATGGAAGATTTTCCGCGAGCTTTTCGCGATAATCGGATAGTCGTTGCAAAAGTGTTGGAAGTATTTTCTCAACGGTTTTCTTTCTCAAACTCTTTCGAGAAACCATTATTATTCTACCGGCTATTTAACGTTCCAATATGTATTATATATAGTTGAAGAACCTCCAGTTCAAAGTACCGATTTTATTTCAATTTCTCGGAATACGTTACGGAAATACGGAAATAATCACTAATACGAATTTATAGCGTTTTATATGGTTATTAAAATTTATTACAACTAATAAAAATGGTAACTAAATGCGAACGCGGTAATTATATCTATTCATAAGAGGGTCGTTAATAGTTCAAATATTATCTGATACGATGGAGAATTGTTGTAATGAAAGTTTTTCCTTTATATTTTGTAATATTATAGATAATCGTATATCGTGTATATAAAAAATTAAAAGAAAACGATGGAAAATTATCTTTATATATGAAATATGCAAATGAAGTATAACGAATAAGTAAGATTGTGAATTTGAAAGATCGGCAAACGACTTATCATAATTAATATTATTACTCGGCTCGTATATAATTATGTCATACTTTCGAATGAAATATATAAATTTATTTACATCGCATATATACCTCTGATAAATTAAATTAATTAATTATCCAAACAGTTATTATTAAAATTCACAAAAACCGAACACGCAAAAGGGGGGTCCACCTGTACAATAAATATAATAGTGATGTAACGCGAGGAGGTTAAGCGCTGTAAACTCGTCTTGTTCTTTGTCGACATCACAATGTAAAGTCGGCGGAATTTCTCCGGATTTTAACCGGATTTAAAACGGATTATCTTCCTATATTACGCAGACAGATTCGGCTAAATAAAGGGTACGGCGCTTTATAGTCGTTTCATTGTTTTATTGATATTTATAGCGGTTATTGTGCCAGTTAAACTGACTGATTTCCAGCAAAATGGAATTCGCAAAGACGAAACGTCAATCAAAACAAAAAACTTCCAGTATTAAGTATTTTATACTAATACATATTAATGACGCTTAATTTCATATTAAAAAAGAAAACGAAATTTATTTATGTATAATATATACATAAAATATTTTCCATTTTCAATGGCGAAATTACACATAATTTATCGTATATGAAAATACAAAAAATAAATAGCGAACGAAGGCTGAATCTCTGTAAAATGAACGAATCTCCATTATGGAAAACCGGAACGCTTTTTGCTTTCTCGACGTTCATAACAAAAATTTGAAATGATACGAGTCTCAGGGCTAGGAAAAACGAGGTGGAAAAACATCATCATAAGACGCGAAATAAAATTAGTTTTTTCATGGGGACGGCTGCTATTCTTCACGATGAATACCGGCAAAAGTTTGCCCGTGAATACCGAATGGATCGAAGGTCATGTTTTCTACTCTCCCTTCTGATGTTCAGCCCCAAAATCGAATTGCAATAAAAACCTTACGAACACGTGTACAGCTTTTTCGTCAAAGAAAATTTCCAAAAGCTAAATATATATATATATATCTTTTCTCGAAGCGAAATTTTCCGAATATAATGCAATTCTCTTAAATTACAACTTAATCGCATAAAGTTGTCGACCATTTGAACCGTAACAGTCAATAAATTATGAACCTCCCTATAACCGCCGCTCCTTAAAATGTAGTTTGATTCGCTTGGTTAAATCTCTCGTGGGTAATGCGCAACTTTTAATTACAATACACGACCTCATATTATATATATATATATATATATATATATATATATATATATATATATATATATATATATATTTTTTCGTTTATATGAAATTACAAATTTTCATTGAGATTTAAAAATAAATACAATACAAATAAAGCAATTTTCACACAGAATTCGAGTAAAATTTAATATAAAATTACAATGGCTAAACAGAAATACAAGCAAGCGAGCACAATGCATGCACAATACTAATTTTCACAATGGGGATGATAAATCAAAACAATGCGTATTCCGCATCAAACAAAGGCTATTGTCACCAAGTGTCATATACACAATTATTCACACGCGCGCGCGTCACACAAAACGAAATCAATTCCTCGATAACAATGCCGTGTCATTAAACATATCGCGATATTGTTAAAACGGAACCTGACATGGTTTAAATTTTTCCTATATATATATATATATATATATATATATATATATATATATATCTTATTTGTTGAAAATAGCAATAATTTGCGGATGTCGTAAAGGCGCGCGCCACAGATTGAAAAACTTTTTCAGAGTGCGAAACTAGGAAAAGTTGCACTTGTTTGTTCATCGTGTCGTTTTACGCTGTGAAATCGCTCGCCAAAATTCAGTCTAAAATTGTTAACGGCAATTTTTTATATTTTTTTGAAAAGCGGTAACTCGTTAAAATTTTCAAAACACAACACTCGATAAACATCGATAAGTCATCACGCAATATTCCTATTACGCGAGATTGATGACGATTATACAAAATAATCGGATATAAAGCGATCGGTGTTTTTGTTGGTTAATTGTGTTTAGAGACCGATTTACTCACACCCGGGTTCATTTATTATAATATAATATAGTATTTACAGAAGCACCACTATTTTAAAAAGTATTTTCCCAAATTCAACGCGATAATTATCAATGGTATGAGTGAAATCGCGTCGTTGTCGTGCGTAAATATTTCAGAAGAAAAAATAATCTAGATGGTTAATAAAAGCATTTTTATGGTTAATATAAAATCATGGCATACGAGATATGCGATTTAATCATAATAAAAGAGTCTCGTATTCCGAGAAATAATAATGGCGATATAAAAATGAAAATTCTGCGCTTATTTTAGGAATCGGGGGTAGGTCAAATTACTTCATTGTTTCCATTAGATTGATAATATTGATAAGGGTCGTGAATTTGCGTGATCGTGGTCTATATATGTTCCAAAATAAAAAACGAACCCAAAGAAGGAAATAACAGCGAAAAACGCGTATTAAAAAAATCGAAGAGATCGGATAAAATTAAAGTTCAGGGTCGCACCCTTGAATTGCACTCGGTCGAGGACTTGTCTCTCTTTCTCCCTTCTTTGTTTTCCATTTTCAAAATGGAAAACCTTCGAGGGGAACCTTCGTGAACACTATCAACTATCGCACTATAACTATTTATTGTATCGTATTATGGTATCACACAAAGGCTTCGTTCGTTGCGTCCATATGGCGAGGTCGATTTTTCAAAATCGCGCCTTAAACCCCATTATCGAGAGCGAAAATCGCATCCGATAATCGTAAATGGATAGTTCTGTGCTTTTTTTTTATATTATATACATAATTTAGTATTTCGTTTCGAATATACTTTATATTTAGAAATATCGTGAATTCTAATTATTAAATTATATCGAGCTAGCTTTTCAAAGTTTTGCGTTCATACAAATAAATACAGATATCGAGTACCTATTTTAAAAGGCTTAATAAAAATACTAAACATTTGAGTTGTAAACTGTTGTGATATATTAAATATTAATTGTATCAATAGAAATGTGAAAGAAAGCTTACTTTAATTAAGTCACATATTATAAAAATACTATATATATAAATGATCAAAAAGTAAGGTGAAAAATCAATTTCATCCCCTTCAAAGTAATCCCCGTCCGATAAAACGCACTTTTGCCAAAGCTTTTTCCAGTTCTCGAAACAGTCGGAATAGTTTTCTTTCGGTATAGCCTTCAAAACCTTCTTCGATTCGGTTTTTATCTCCTCAATCGTGTCCAAACGGCGTCCCCGCATTGGCCTTTTGAGTTTGCCGAATAGCCAGAAGTCGCACGGAACCAAATCGGGTGAATACGGTGGTTGCGGAACGATATAAATCGAGTTTTTGGCAAAAAAGTCGCGAAGAACCAATGCGGTATGACATGGTGCATTATCGTGATGAAGGAACCAAAAATTGTAAAAACACGTGTAACTCGGAGATAATTAAACCTTTTAACAAACAGATGCTTGGCATTTGCCAAACATTACGACGAAAAAATACAATTTACCTGCCTTCCATTAATGCCCGAGAGTTTTAAATGACAATTTTACCTTACTTTTTAATCACAGTAGTGTATCAAATCGGTATATTAAAATAATTCGGTGTTGCGCTGATTGTATATAGCAGAGCATTTGAAATATGATTGATTACGTTTATTTTTATTTTATATATATAATATAATATTAAAAATGTTGATTTAAAGAATTTTACTATATGAAATTTTAATTTAGTTTTATTTAATTATTCAATTTATTGATTAGTGTTAAATCGTACATAATTTGTATTAAATGTACACAGGTGTTCTAATTAAATCGTGAACTAAGAAGAACAAATAAATTTATATCCAAAATTTGCGGTCATTTAACCGCAAACGATTAAAATGATTACTGCATTTTTTTTTCAGAGTATAAAATCCGTTGATAATAATTGCAAATTATATAGTAAACTAATTATTTACAATTTTTATTAACTATTATTTTTTATTAGAAATAAAATATCTTTAAACCTTACGCGCGCGCGCGCACGCACACACACACACACACACACACACACACATGTGTTTGTTGTGTGTGTGTACAATAAAAGAACATTATAACGTAATTTCTATAGCTGAAAGTTTAAAAATAAGAAAGAAGTCGCCATTTCTCTTTGTAAATAAATAAGAAAATAATTGAAAAGCTTCATGCTCGAACAGCTGTACACAAAGTGTAGTAAATTCAAAAGGAACATCATCAAAGGAAGTCAGTTATTGTATTCGTTGCATCAAAGAGATGTAGTGCTTTGGAAAGGGAAATGTTTAAGTAATGAAAAGCGTTCCGCGCTGTTTTAAAATTTTAGTAACAATTAACACCGAGAAGTTTACATAAAAAAATTGAAAATTACATTTTTTCTAAATTCATGAATGTTAATTATATTTAACTCTGCCGGTTTAAAAAATAATCATGCAGTTTTATTAATTTGTGAGATAAATTGATCGAGCTTTTTAACCTCTTCTAGTTATTATAATCGATTACGCGACGGCATCGCGAATGCGATCACATTTAACGGCGTTCGAGTATTTTTCTTTTCTTATTCGATTTCACAGTTTCGTAGAAATATCAATTAGTTAATAAAACATCGCAAAGTGCTGATGCTATGATAGGTTTATTTACGAAAATGGGTCGCACGCACGAACAGATCTGTCAAATACACGGCTCGCAGTCCGTTAAATTATCAAGGGGCGGTCGTTTTTTTTCGTTTTATATGTTTTTTTTTTATCTTTTATTTTGCCAGCGGGTGGGTGTGTCAAAACAGTGTGCTTCGTGCAATGATTGTGTAATAAATATTTAATTGATTTTTAAACATGTATTAATATTATATTTTTTTGAATTAAAATAAATATAATTTTAATATATACATGTATGATGTGTATATATATGTCAGTATAGTAGATAAAAATTAAAGTTATTCAAAATTTTCATTTCAAAACAAAATCAAAAATAATAATAATAAAATAAACAAACCTGTCCTATTGGATCCAGAAGTTTGTATTGATTCAGTTGTAGATAGCTGCCGGATGTATCGATGGAAACTCTTCTGGATTCTCTGAGCGGTTGTCGTCTCCTTACTGTTCTAGGTGAGCTTCCTGGAGATCTGCTGCCTTCCAAACTCAAGCAGCAAGGTTCTTCCGTTCCGAGTGATCTCGACTGCTGGCTAACGAGTAATCTGGATTTCATTTCTCTGGTCATAATCGACGCGTGACCAGTCTTATGAGTTGTCAGATCGTCTCCGTGTCGTAAGTCTAACGATTGTGTCTTTGGCATGTCCCTCAATAAAGGTTTGTGCGGGTTTGCATGACCGTCGTCAGCTGCCCCTAAGCCACTTAAGTTGGGACGCTTGGTTTTCACTGAAGGCACTGTTGAACAACTATCTGGTACTTCTTCGACGACGACATTGACATTTTTCGAATTGTCGTCATCGTTGTTGTCGTCGTCGTCGTCGTCGTCGTCGTCGTCGTCGTCGTCGTCGTCGTCGTCGTCGTCGTCGTCATCGTCGTCGTCATTGGCTTTCATCTGGTCGGACGGTGCTATCACAGTGATTTGGTGAGCAAATGGTACTCTTGGGCCCGGGGGCGCCATTGACGGGGGCAGTGGTTCTGGGGCGCAACCCCCAGAGCGGCCCGCTGCGCAGACTACTGACTGCTTCGCGGGCCGAGTCATCAACCCACCTTCCGCCTCCACCGTGAAATATCTGAAAAAAATACAATACACCGTTAAAAAATTACCAAACGTTATGGAAGTTTGAGTGCGAATATGGAGTCGAAACGGCCCTATTTTTGGATGGCTCGAATAACGCGGGTCAATAAGGTAGCCGGTTGGCAAGGCTAGAGTTGACAAGGCGTGAATTAAACGGTAATCAGAGTGGAAATTGATGGCAAATCGAGTGGACTAAATTTACATAAGGTATGGTATTTAAACGGAACGTGTGATGTTATATTTACCCGACATAACGTTCGATAATGACATTTTGTAATCATGGCTCGTAATATATAGAGTAAATATTGTCGCGCGAAGCTTTTGATCTTAGAGTTTGTATTGAAGTTTTAGTTAAATATTGGTGTAAAATTATTATACGTAACCGATGCATTCAATTTAAATAATAAACGCATATAGTGCTTTAATCTAACAACGTCAGATTATTGACGTTAAGCACAAAGCTATATATATATATATGTAAATGTGTACGTACAAACAATTAACATTATATTAAAGTATCATATGAATCCAGTACATTGAAAATATGTTGCGTTGTCACGGTTTGATACGTAAACAATAGTCACATATCATATTATTATATTATTTCATTTTTAGACGGCTATTTCTCAAACTGATCACGAATTAGTATAGCGTGACAAACAATAAGTTTATTGTTTGCCATAGTTTACCATAATTGGTTCGCACGGTGGAAAATAAGCATTTTCACGCCACTTTTTAACGTTAACAATCGCAAACTTTTCCGTTCTTTCTTCGATTTTTGATAACGAAATTGAACAAGTACATGGATCAAATTAGGAAATTATTTTCGAATCGAAAAACGATAAGGTAACTTCGATTCCATTTTTATATTTACGATCATTATTACACGCTAACAATTATTGCTGACGAAATTACAAAAAGTTATGTAATATCAGACATCGCGATATATATATATATATATATATATATATATATATATATATATATAACATATTATTATTATTATTATTATTATATATGTATGTTATTGGAATTTACCGAAAAACAATACCTTAGTAGATAACGATTATTACAAAGCGAGTTGTATAGTTAAAATTAACATTTACTCAACTATATTTGACAACCCTCTCTGTGAAACTAAATATCACAATATTAATATGTGTATACCATATAAAGAAAAGTGGATTCATAATGGAGGGTATTTGAAATCAAGATATAAATATTACATTTTACAATTATACACAATATTATACGCATAGGTAGAAGTAAAATTAAACAACTTTAATTGAATCTAACGCATTAATTATTGAATTTTATTAGTTACTTCTGTTCTTAATTAATCTTAGTTTTTCTATAAAATGAAGAGCAAGTTTTAATTATCAATGTAATTTCAAGTTGAAAAATATTAGTCGGTTATTAAGTTTACGACATTACTGTTTCATTTGAAAGCGATCTTAATGTGTTATATCTGAAAATCGGTGGAATCGATTAACAAATTTCTTATCCGAAAATAGAAGAAATCGAAAGAAGCATTAAAGATTAACTCATGGAAAAGCTCGTCTAATTGAATAATTTTGAAAAGGGAATTTCGTTATCTGAAAACTCGAAACCTTCTTCACTCGAATTAAATGGTGAATTAGATTTCGCGAAAGCAGTTCGTTCCACGAACGAATAAAAGGGTTCGCTATTATAATGGAATATACAAAACGTGGAAAAAGATTTGGAAAGGGGTGTGTTCTTTTAAACATCGATTTCAACTCGAATACCGAACTAAATAAAGCGGTTTCATGACTCCGAACAAAGAATCTCTCTAATAATCGCGTCCACTTTTATTCTATGACATATTATTATATATAAAATATCGATCTAGTTACCATTTTCAAAGTATACAACAAACTAATTAAGAATAAATCGATCGATCTTTCTTTATTTTTTTTTATGATTAATAACAGTTTAAAAAACTCATTAAAATTGGTCAAAATATATTGTATAAGATAATATATTTTCACACACACACACACACACACACACGTATATAACACATAAAGAAAAGTACTGAAAAAGAATAGAAACTACACGAAAATTCTATTTTCATTTCGAATTCAAATTGCTGTTTTTTTTTTCATTTTTTTTTTGCATTACATGTCGAAGAAAAATTAAATTGCAAACGTCAGTTACGGATGTATAATTTCGAAAATAGTTTAATTGAATTTTAGCTACGTTTATATTTATATGGTAGTATTATAGATGTTTAGATAGCAAAATGAATACGAGTCATGCAATTCGTGTACATGCAGTCATTATATATAAATGTACGATTTTATGGACGAGTTCGGAAAAAATGTTTTTTTTTTCATATTATATGTATGGTATAAAGATGCATTTTGTTTTATAGAAACAATTATTATAATTTATTATAACAATTGTCGATTATTATAATACAATGTTAATGTATTTAAATAAAATAAAAGAAGATTTAGAGTCGAGAGTAAAAAATACAAAATAAGGGTTCGCGTGTGTTTCGTCGTGATCGACAAATTTCTATTTATAAAGTCGAAGGTAAAAATACTAGAATATTCAATACAAATCCAAAATAGATTTCTCCAACTACGAATAATATAATAATAATAATAATAGTAATATAGGATTTGTGTGGAGTGTGAAAATGTGACACGAATCGTACTATATCATACATAAATATATTTCCTAAGGATGATTGATGCGGTTTTGAAAAATATAAAAAGTAAAATGACAAAAGTATTCGTAAAATGGAATAGAAAAAAAAAGTATTACAATTCGCATAGCGCGCTGTTGAAGAAGTAAACGTGCATGCAGGGGTTTTCATCAGGTAATGGAGCCGCGTGAAAATAGACATCGGAAATCGATAAAAGCCAAAAGTGATGGCGATATTGAAACGACGCGACGGGATATCGTTTCCCTTTTCTTCCTTTCGACACTCTTATCGCTTTAATTAGTATTTAACAACGACGCTTTTTATATTATATCATATATATATATATATACGAATCTCTAGAAATTGGCCTTTTTATCATCAAAATACTTGATTTTTTATCGCGTAATTATCGAACAATTATTCGGTCGGCATTTCGTCGAGTACATTAATCATATTTTATTAGGGGACCCCTTCACGATGAAACGTCTACTTGTTACAAGATTGTGTCCGCGTCCCGTTATTCGAATGATTAATCACGTTCGTGAACCGAAAGGGTTAAATACGAATCGACGAAACGGAGCGCTTCCCGCACAATACGTGTTAATTACGCTACGCAGCCGATAGCAAAAATACATTTTTCGATATGATTATTGTTATTACATGATGGGAATCCAAAATTATATTAGTAGAAATCAATATATTATGTAAAATACGGAGGTTTTATCAATATGAAAAAAAAAATAAAAAAATAAACAGAAACTTTTATTAAAAATTATTTCACATAGAAAATACGCTGTTTAATTTATTTTAAATATGCAGAATTTTACGTTGTTTCATAAAATGAAATATGTTGAATTATTAAATATTATACGGAAATTACAATCTTAACGCAGGATACGGCGGAAATGTCGATGTAAATAATAAAGTTATATTTTTTATTTTTCAGATAAGATACAAGTTTGTTTGGAAATAAGCAACGTAGTAAAGTTAAAAATTTCATCGAAAGCCTTACGATTTACATCGACAAAATTACGATAAAGTTGAAGATGTAATAATATTCTAGAACATTTTGTCCAAAATACGAACATAAATCTGTATACATATCATATATAATTTACAAATTTTACTCAAAACCAAGGTTTTCCTTGTAACAATATTTATTATTAAGTTTTCACTATATCAAAATAATAAGTCGTGTGAACGCATTAAAATATTAATTTATTTTTTTAACGAAGTTTCAACATTTAATTTTAAAATGAGAAAATTTCATCGTTTCAGACGAAAAAATCATAGAGCAAAGGAAAGCGCGCGAAAATCTCGGTACGTATACACTTCGTATTCGCCGGAAAAATGAAACGGTGCGGAAAATTTCAGTTTTCTCGGCACGTTTTGCTCATAGGAAAATGTTTGTGTTATTATCGCCATATACAAGGTGGCTCGAAAAAAATAGAATTTCCTTAACGAATCGACACTTTTTTGTTTCTGTTTTAATTCATATAAGAAATAATTTTGTTTTGATATAACTATTTCCTTAAAAATCCTATTTAATATACAATACAATCGAATTTAAAAATCGATAAAATGTTATATTTTGTCTCGTCTGTTCGTAGTTTTGAATGTAAAATAATTTCCAACGTGAATAAAATGTAATAAATAATGGATGATGTGATTTAATTTTTGAACCGTTTTGTATATATGAGCCACATAAAACGAGCGTTCGGTGTTTGGGCACGTTTTCGACATGTTCGTTTTCCGCAATTTTCTTTTTTTTCCTTTTAATTTTCCCTTTCGCTCCAGAGATTAATCGTTGCGATTTCGCGTTAAATTTTCAAAGCACGCCGCACACCCGTTTTATATCTCGGACAAAAATAATAAATATTATATTGCATGTGCGCATCCGGTATGATTTAACATACATATTATAGTTATTTCGCAAGCGTGTATTCGATATTATATTATGTATTAATCAACTAATAAGCGTCTGAAACATTTCCAAATATTATATACTATATATATATATATATATATATATATATATATATATAGTTTGAAAAACTAGCAGTTTTCTTTGTTAAAAAATAAAACTTATATAAAAAATATACAAATTTATATTTGTATAAAGGTAACTTAACATTTAAACTGTGTGGAAAATTAATGAAATCGACTGCTTTTCTTCTGCACAATTTGTTGTGAAATATTAAAATTAATATTTTTTCGACATGAAATAACTAACGATACATTATCTAAAAATCAGTTATTCGATGACAGTATAAGAAATTTCTGTACAATAAATTGCGGTTGTGCTACAATATTATTACGATATTTCTACATATATAAAGTATGGGGGCATTCAAACGAAATCATAAAATTGTATAATATTATACTAGAATTATAAATGTTTCTCGTGGTTACGACTATATCCATATTAATCGTCATTTCAATTATTATTTTATAAATCTGAGAAAGAAAAAAGATATAAAAGATAAAATTTAGAGAGAAATTATATATAATAATGCAACCACGCATGAATAATTGTAAAGTTAAATATGTGAATATACCGTAACACGACAAAAATACACAATACTGAATTTACAAATAAATAAACGTAAAGCATAATTCCATATTATTCATAATAATAATAATAATCACAGAATGAGTATTAATTTAGAATTAGTTGGTTCTTTGGAAAAAAATATTTTTCTACGAATTATATTGGAATATAAAATTTTCAGGTTAAATTTAAAGCATAAACATTTAATATTGTAGTCATACGTTACGAGCAATGGTTCAAATTTCATTTCAGCACAATGTGACGACATACGACATAAAACTGGAGTTGCAACTACAGTGTACAGAGGAAACGAGCGACTTATATTTTATATTATTTGTATTATCATATAATGAAACATAAAATTACCCTGGCATATAATTTTCCAGGGAAATATAACGGGATAAGAATATCGTTGTGATTCGCTATTTTCGCAATACGGAAATACCATATACCGAAATAATCGTGATTTTAAAGGAAAATTAAAATCATTTATGAATTGAAAAAATGTTGTATTCAGTAATATTATAATAATAATTTAAAATAAAAAATTGAAAGGTCACATACGGTACGCAGATATTTTTGATCTAATCAAAATGAAGAGCAAAATTTTCCTTTGTTTTTCCTTTATTCTTAAACCGCACAAAATGAATAAATTTAACGAAAACGGCGATTTAAATCGTGAAAACTTTTCACTTAAAAGTTTCCAAACAGACCAACACACACACACACACATATATATATATATATATATATATATATATATAGTAATTAATTTAGAAAATTTGCGATAGGACTGACGGGGATGAGTGACGTCAGGGAGGTTGCGATTTCTAAAATTAAATCAGGGCAAAAACGACCTGGAAAGTTGGAAACTTTTCACTTTTGCACGTATTTGAATCACATCTATATAAACGTAACGACATGATTTGCTAATTTTTGATCTCGTGTTGTGAATTTATATACAAATTTATTATACAATAAAAAAGGTGTATGTTACGTATGTTAAACATTTAATGTCGAATAAAGTGCAGTTTTAAATAGAAAATGAATTGTCGGAAAAGTGCTATTGTGAAAAGTTACGAACGCCTCTCAGTTTTCCCCTGGTGAAGTTTAAAAAACACTGGATTTCCCGTTGAATTGGCGTGCAAATTAATAAAAGAGCAATTCGTATGATTAATAGAAGGCGACACAAGTCTGCGAAAAAATAATAAGCTAATAATAAAGGGTAAATATAGAAAAAGAGAGTCGTAATTGACGCTTGCCTATCGGGAAAATGGGCAATTTCGGGGAAATTACGTTCTTTTTCCGCCATTTTGTAACTTGCCCGTAATATTATATACGTAAGCGTGTCCATTATATCAGTTGCAATATAAATTTGTAAATCTATAATATCAAATTAATTATCAAACTTTAATCTTAAATATAATATCATGTACAAAATTTTATCAATAAATGAAAACGACGCGTAATTATAATATCTTTTTTGTATGAAATTTTGCACATTTTTCTTCGACAATCCGTCAGAATCTCATGATGATTCTATTGTAGTATTGAAGAACGATAAAAATTAATAAATATTGTTACAGTATAATTTATTATTATACGTTAAAACTATATTATTTCAATTATACAATTAAATTATAGGTGATTTCTAAAAGAAGGAGTTCGTTTTAATAAAAATATTATACGAATGTAAATTTAGCACACGAGGGAAATAAAAATAAAATACAAGTATTCATATCTCATTATATTTATAAGTTTTATTTATATATGGTATAATATATCAAAAAATCTAATTAGTACACAAGTTAGATTGGTCAATTTAACCGAACTTTTAAATTTTAATTAATACTTCATTTCGTATTGCAACACATACGCAAGGTTCACTTGTAACCTTTGTGCAGTAGTAGCCGTTTCACACACGATCGGTTTCGCTCGTTTAAACGGAATATCTCGTATTACACGAAGTAGTGACCGTTATATCTGATTTACGAGCTCGCAGTACTAAATTACTATACGTTCTCCGAGTGCAAATACTATTTTATACTACAATATATTATATTATATTATATGCAAGGGGCAAATATGATATCTAAATGCGATATGATATGAGGTCATATAATATTTCACTACGGATCTCTTTTTTTTTTACAAAAATTTGATGAAAATTTTATTCCATCTGCAACATTTTATTATCTATTTTCATTTATTAAAAATATATTACCAGAAAACAATTATTATAAAATAATTTGAATAATTATCTATTGACAGAAGAAATTAAATAGTACAATAATTTAATTATACTACAACCGGTAACATATTAACATTTTTATGGTATAATGGACGAAATTTTTAATACAACGCTATTTCGTAATCTAAATCATTATAAAAAGGCTATTTTCAATAATAATTCAAAATGGAAAGAAAAATGTAAATTAAATATATAATACTTTGGAAACCAATAACAAATAACAAATGGAAATCCATTAAAAATCCTTAGAGAAATTTTAAGGATGCGTAAACTTAAGCTATCAAGAAACTGTTTTGCGAAGTTTACTCTATTAACCTTTTAATATTTCGACTTTTACGGTTCAATTAAACCGCACAAGAATTTCAATAAATTAAAAGCATTAAAAAGTTAAATGAAATTACAATAAATAATACCAACAATAATCTAGTAAAAAGCACTCTTGCTCAATGTAAAAAAGTTGAATTATAAGTCGTCCAAATATTATATATATATATATATATATATATATATATATATATATATATATATATATATATATATATATATATATATATATATATATATAAACTATTTTCATATTAAACATACACATAACATAAAATATATCCGGATCGTCGTTTTGTTCGACATTTTCAACGCGTAAATATATATTATTACTTCCATTCCAGGATATTTTCGTTAGAAATTTTCCCGAAGGATTTTCGGCAATTTACGGAGTGTCAAAGCGATAATTTTCCGGATTAATTGTCCAAGTTGCCGCGGATGAATTATTCCAAAGTTTTTATGTGATTTCAAACGACTTCATTTTCCATGACGGCACAAACCTTTTTCACGGACTTTTCATATCGTAAAAAATCCATATTCACACGAAAACAACTATGCATTCTTTTGATATCAATATTTGTTTTAAGCTGTAGTTTAATAAAAAATTTATTCTATGAAAATGAAAAATATTAGAAATTTTAAAAATAAATTCACCGGGTGAAATAAAAATATAAGAAAAATACCATTAACATTTAAAATTTGCAGTTTGTCGTGATTTGTCAGGTCTTATCAAGTAATTTATTGAGAAGAAAAAGTGGCATAATTATTAAAAGGATCCTTTGGATGGTTGTCATCTTCAGTAACTGCTATGTAAATTATACGACGCCAACCCCTTATACATTATATTTATACACAAAAAAAAAGAGATAAACTTTCGAAAGTATTGTCGTTAACTTTTCATCCCTCAATATTAAAAAGTTTTCAAGAGATATCCATCAAAAGTTTAATCAAATAAAAAAATGGTAAGCATGAAATATAACGTTTATGAAAATATGTTTCATAATTTTATTGTCACATTTGAGGAAATATATAACATAAGAAAAATAATCCACACTGCAGAATGAACGTCGACCTTTTTTAAACGAGTTAAAAATTGCATTTCTATAAGATTTTAATATTGAATAATTAATAAAAGAGACTTATATAACAAATCATTATAAATTAAATAATAAAATTTCATCATCGAATATATCGTAAGAAATATTTATTCTGAAAATTAATATGGTATTTCATTAATGAAACAGATAAAAAAAATAAGTCAACCTTGATAATAAGATAACAATCTTAAAACACAAAATTAAAGTTCAGATGAAGAAGGTAAGAAAAGAAAAGAAAGGAAAAAAAGAAAGTAAAAGTCATCATAATATTTTCACGAGTCACTAAGTTCGATATATTTTTAGAAGGTCGGCTCGTTAAGGCTGCGAATACACTCGCAGAAATGACTCCCGTTCCAAATCAAAGATGTAAAAATTTCCGCTCGAAATGATCTCAAATCGGGATTTTCTGTACGGTTGAATCGCGTATCCGAAAAATAGCGATACACAAAAAATATGAAATAAAACGGGAAAATGTCGCCGCCTTTGTCTTCGAAATGCGGAAAATTCACGTGCTATGCTTTTCGCCACAATTAATCATCGGCGAAGGTGTTGCGCCGAATTTAATTAGATTTCTATTTTTAACGTGCTTTCGTGTGATTTATATTATATTATATTTTTCAACGTGAAAAATCGACGATTCCACGAGAGAATGCTGCAAGAGATATGGCGGTTTACGATTTCATACTATTCCTATTTAAATTTAATACTATTCCTATTAAATTCATACTATTCCTATTTAAAAGTTATAATAAATGAAACTACATGTTATAATGTAAAGAGCTAAATAAGTAAATGAAATAAATTAGTGAACGCAAACTAGTCGTTGAATATTTTCCACTAAGAGGCAATTAATTATCGAATAACTTCTTCGTAAGTTTTCTGTTGTCAACATCATTTTTAATTAAGTCGGCTTACTTTAAACCCTTAAAAATTCAACGAGTGTTTTTCATTCATTTTTATCAATTTTTTTATAACAAGACCAAAAGAATATTTTTTACTTAAAACGATGAATATAAAATCGAAAAAGATAAAAATAAAGCATTATACATTTACGAACATTTTTTTTATTCTTAAACTGAAGTTCAAATTATGATTTTGCAATGGTTTTTATTATTATGTATTACAAAAATATTTGAAAAACTATCAATATTTGAAATATACATAATTTAATATTTTCAACACACACACACACATATTGAAAAAGTCATGTTCAGTTTCCAATGTCCCTGATAATGTTAAACAATAGGCAATAGATTTAATCTAAGCATTTCGAAAAAATATGTTCGTATACAAAAAAAAACATTTCTATACGAATAGAACTCGTTTATATATATATATATATATATATATATATATATATATATATATATATATTATATATATATATATATATATATATATATATATATATATATATATATATATATATATATATATATATATATATATATATATTACCGTGAATATTTAGAAAAAAATATCACGATACAATCATAAAATGAAATATGCGATAATGAATAGCATAAGAAAAGATTATTCGCGGTCGAAGAAGTGATTTATTTTCATTCTCGTGTCAAAATCTGATGACCGATAATGATCTCCAGAGAAAAAAAATCATTAATCAACAAGTGCGTTACCACGTCTTCACAAGCAAAAGAAAAAAAAAACACTTGATATAGTATAGCAGCTTTTTACTGAAAATCTGACGTTCACAATATACTAATTGAAAAAAGAAATAGTAGTTATAAATTAATGTAGAAAGGAAATTTTCGATTGTATATTTGATCCATATGTAACGCTTTGGTAATGATTTATAATATTAATAGTGAACGGTTTAATAATTTGTATATTTTTCGTAGTAATAAAATACTTTTATTACCGTCATAAATGTTTAGGTCACAGTAATAATTGTTATTATCTTAGTAGCTACAATATAATTACAATTTAAATATTTCACCACCGGTACAATAAATAAATAAATTTTAACCTTCCTTTCGTTTTTAATTCTATACGGCCGAGTCGTTAACTCTGATTTAAATATTCCCACTAAATTAATACATAATAAAGGTACTTTGACAAATTTAATTTTGCGTGTTCAAGTAAACCATAATCGCAACACGATGTCCATGTTATAGTTATCGGTCGCATATTTAAAAAGTACATGTATCATAATTAATAAATAAGAACATAAGAATAAATATGGTAGAGTGAACGAGTAAAACTCGACGTAATTCAATTAAACATGAAATTGAATCGCAACGAATTAATGTAATAATCGATAAAGTGGACCGCGATCGATTTATTGACCATACATGACTTATATAATCGTGACAATTAACACCGTTCATATTAAGAATACATTCTGAATAATGAATTTTTAATCAGGGTGTATGCGGTAATTATATAT
The DNA here is from genome assembly GCA_024500535.1 of Leptonema lineaticorne. Taxonomy (NCBI): domain Eukaryota; kingdom Metazoa; phylum Arthropoda; class Insecta; order Trichoptera; family Hydropsychidae; genus Leptonema; species Leptonema lineaticorne. The sequence goes on along the minus strand of JANIJI010000014.1, from coordinate 13,747,495 downwards.
GGTACAATTAACATTTCTCATATAAAATATCCTTGAAATCTAAGAAAAGAAACAATTACAATATTAACTATGATGTGTTTCAAAAATGTCAATTATATTATATTATTGTATAATTTAGTACGTTAAAAATCGCCGGCACATATTTCGGTGCCGGCATATATTAAAGAATACATGGTATAATATATATATATATATATATATAATATGTAAGACCGGTGGACGAACACATATGGTACATACCATATGTGTTATTTTTAAAACATGAAATGAAACGCGCAAAACGTGGTTATCGTGTTTCGCAATCGAGCCTCATCTTCTACTGTTTTGTTGTCAGAGATCAGGTTTTGAAGATGGGCTCACGGTCAAGTCTTCAATGAATTAACCTTTCACACCCATGTTCAACATAAAATATTCATAAAATATTATAATAAGCCGAAAAAAATATCATTCCGCCTACATGCGATAACTTTTCGCACAAAAAAAAATATATTAACCCCTAAACGGAAATGTGATCGCACATTTTTAATTATAATATTTAAAGTATAAATCGGAAAAGGAAACGTAGATTTTTCAGTTCCGATGGAATCACTTTTTTACGGGTTTTATTTATAGAACCAACCATTAATGCTATAAATAATAAATATATTAAATATAGTGCTTAGTCTTGCGCTTACACGCACATAATTTTCCAGATCGAAAATATAAAAAGCAATATTAATGGAATTTTACAAGTATCTCTTTTCAATAGATTTAATATCGAGAGAGAAATTTTTCATTTCATGTCGAATTATATATATTATTATATGTCGACATATATATATTTTTCATAATTGATATAAAAAATACACGTCTTCATAAAATTTTATTTTTTCATCGTAAAAAAATAAAGCGAGAGAGGCGAGGCTGTTTTAAGAACGATCTCTTTAGCCTTAAGGCTGGCGTCTCGCAAGTTACACCAATATATAATGATGCTCATCGAAGCGAGGACATTTTATATACTTTTACGATATATCCTTGGACAAAAATCGTTAAAGGATTTTTCCTCTTTCTGTATAAAATATTGTAATTTGTCGAGTCCTTATCGGTCGTAATTTGAAATTTACGAACGAACCTTGGAGCTTAATGTCTTATTATTATTACTGCGATTATGCGACGGGTTGATGGTTAATAAAAAGATAGCGATATATATATATATATATATATATATATATATATATATATATATTTATATATTAATTATATTTATTCCTTTATTGTGTATGTTCAATGCAAAGTTCTAACATTTGTATGTACGTAATATATATGAGAAAATTCAATCGAGAATTCGAATTTAAAACATCAGCGTCATATGTATGGACATTATATAATTTTTTTTATTTTAAATTAATCCTTCTGTTCGTCGATAAAAATTGCCGTTTGCACGTTCTGTAATAAAACTGTCTGAAAAGGCAGAGCGTTTGCATTAGAAATAACGAGTGCCGGAGAATTTAATAAAGGAAAACAATTTTCCGCCGCGTCACACTATTACGTTATTATCATTAAAATGGATCTCCCACATGCGGACGCGATTTTAAAACGGCTTCTATAAAAAAGAAGAAAACGTTCATTTTTTTCGTCCACATTTTTAATGAGTCGGTATGTCGTTTAATTTATAGCCTCACATTCGGCCAATTCAATTAAGGCGATCTAATTTCGTTAATGCCCGACTTTTATTTCTGTCTTTAATTCCAAATCGACACTATTTTTTCACATCTGTTTCGTGTCGCCTTAATTTGCCCGTTTTTTTCTCTGCTTGTCAGTTTTTTTTAATCGACGACTATACTATGCTATATTTGGTAGTATAGTATAATACATAGTTATCGAATGTCATACGAATGTATATGGTACACACATATAGAGACAGAAATCTATAAAAGCATCGTCAAAACGGCAGCGAATCAAATTTGTATAATTATAATAATATTTTATAATATAACGAGCAAAAGGTGTTTTACGGTTAATTAAGTTGATCGTTCGAGAATTTCGTGTCTCCTGCATTTCGAACCTTCAAATATTAATTACACGCGAACGCGAAACTAATTAATTAATTAACACGCGAAAGACCTCACATTATCACAAATCTCGTTTCTTTCTTTCTTTCTTTCTCAATTCATAAATAAATATAAGTGTGTCATTTTGGAATTCAAATTCAAAAGGAATTACTACATAAAATACATTACAAACCGTGTAAAAACGAGAAACTTGCCAACGAATACTATAAAATTAATAATCAATTATAGTAATTTAAATATAATTTCTTGGAATTGATATATTTTTTATGTGGCGTGCGTGTTATTTTCATAATTACCATTATTGACGAATTCGAGGACAAAGTGTGATGACGATGAACGTAAAAAACAACACTTTCAGCCGCAGAATAGCGACCGAAAAAATTAATAATATCTGTCTAAAGTCGATATACTCATATATAAATATATATATATATAGTATATATAATATGCTTTATTTTTTTACTTAATAATTAAATAACATTAGCGATTTCAATTTGTCGTCTAAAAATAGTAAACTTATTTGAAATTTTCATTTTGCTTATATTAACGATATTTTTAAAATCTTTGGAATTTCTGTACGCTGAATTCGTCTGTCGTAAATTAATCAACGTTAAGTATTTCTCAAAGATCTTTAGATTTCTTAAAGATACGGCGACTTTTATATTTAATTCAGAGCTATAACGATTAAATCTTGCAGTCTTTTTTATTTGCATTATTTCTTTTAACATATAAATCGACGTGAAATTGATCATTTCGATGAAAAAAAAATATAATACAAAAACAAACGAAGATAAAAATGATGACTCGCGGAGGCATATTAAGTGAAATTTGAACGCAATTTACGCGGTATCAACGGATATTAACATAAATAAACGATTCGATTTCCGGCGAATATATTAAAACGGCTACGACGCAGACGAACGAGCTTCCGACGAATTTGAATAAGAGCTACGATGATAATAATAATCGTGCTACGACATTAATCACGATATTAACTCGGAAGGGAAATCGAGTTTCAATATTGTGTTTATTCGGGCGAAACGGTTACCATACTTTTACCATACAATTTCACTATCGATGTAATTATAGAAAGCGTAATTATTAGTGTTTGATTTCTTGAAGTGTTTTTAAAATTGTATTTTGATATGAATTGTAAAATATTGACTCGGTTTAAAACGGGCGATGATTTTCTTTTGTATTTAAAAAATAAGACGTTCCCGTAAAGAACGCGGAACAATATATAGGCAAAATTGAAATCGTCCATATCGCATTGCACAAAACAATTTATAGAGCTTCAAAGAAATAAAATAACAAAAACACAATAGAAAACCTTAAAATTACGAGCATCAAAAATTCTGAAAAGAAATATTTTCACTGATATTAATTGGACGGACAGTTTGTTTTTTTTTTCGTTACAAACGAACGAAATGGTGAAACGACTTTTGAAAAATTATACATATTTGATATATCGAGTCTCGATTTGTTTCGCCTTGTGAAAAAGAATGCCAAAAAGACGAACAAATTTCGCAACACTTAAAGGGTTAAAGGGTTTCGCGAACGCGTGTTAATTAATTCAGCAAATATTGCTCAACTTTCGAACGGTTTAAATTGCTGCGCACTAATTGATTCAAATATATATATAAATATGTCTATCTATATATATATATATACATTCCAAGTAAATTATGAGAGGTTAATAATAGACGGTGTAAAGTATTATTATATTTCAAGCAAAAATGTTTGCTTGAACAATCGATCATAAACAAACGATTAAAAAAATATATATATGGCAAAACTATTAAGTTTAGCGGTTAGTCTCAAATATGAATGTGATTTTTATTATATTGAAATTTTCATTTAGTCGAATATTTTAAAATTTTAATATGAAACAAATTAATTGAACGGTGCAATATATATTTTTTGAAATAAATATTATGAATGTGTTAAAGTGGATTCGTAAGCGAAACACAAAGAGCTCTGTACTCGTGTTATATATTATATTATATATTATACATTATTTATTGTGTTTTTCAAAATGGCCTTCCGTTAAATCCGTTTTTTATCAGTCGGAGAGCACAAACACGTTTCAAAAAATAATGGCGAAGGGATTGAGTAATGAAAAATCTAACAAAATCTTTTGCTATTTTGCTTAAGCGAAGGATAATTTTAGTCGAGGAAAGTGAAAACGATATAAACTACTATATTGTATTATAATAGTTTATATAATATCATACAATAGGCGAACGAAGCTCTACTGCGTTTTACTTGTGTTTGCTCGATTCAAAGTCTCATACAAATTTGCCTTTCAGTGTCGCACTATACTAGGTTACATTGTAAAGTAGACGCCGACTGAAAAATACAGGCTAAAAAGCAAATCACCAAAAAAATAATAATTAACGATATAAGTATATAATATAAGTAATCAAAATCTTTATATTGTAGTTGGAAAATATTTCGAGAAAATTTCCATCGATAATTCCAAGATATTTCACGGAACCGCATTGTTCTATAAACATAATTAGATGTAATAACAAACGCAGCATTTAATGCTTTTATAATTAGAGTGTTAATTATATTTCGTTGAAAATAATATCATCAAGCTGATTATTATTTATATTTTAGTGCATGTTTCGTCTGATACCCGAGTAATTAAAATTTCATGGATTATCAATATATAGTTTGCGTTAAACTATTTAAATTATTATTTTGTAATATAATATAAAGAATAATATTGAAAAAGGCTTCAAGAAATAAAGCCGAAAAAGAAACGAGTCGAGGCTGAGTATTTTAAAATAACTCTAAGAAAATGTTTTCGGCCACACGAATGCCTAAATTTAATAGACTCGTAATAAATAAAAATACACAAAATTCACATACATAATATAAAGTGGAAAGTGTCACGTCACACGAAAATTGCGGGCGGGTTTATGCGTTTCGCACGCGATCTGCGATTCGACACCCCGGGTACCAAAACAAAACAAAAAATTAAAACACCGGGCATTTATTGCGCAATTTTTCATCGCGAAAATAAATCGATTCTTTGAACGTATCGTAATATTTAAATAGTTTTTTTTTTTTTTTTTTTTTTTTTGGTTACCATTTCCTTCATCGCTCGCAAAATTTTACATCGGAAAAAATGAAACTCATATATATATATATATCTTAAATAAGAAAAATATCTTTAATGAAATTATTTTTAATAATAAATTGAATACAAAGAACACACAAAATTTTACGACATTTTCGCCGTTTCGGTTTTATTTCTGCAATCGTTAGCAAAAAAAGGAATTCGTTGGCTTATTTTGTCACGTATAGTATGATCTCGTTTATTTGGCCCAAAAATATCGAAATGTTATTGTGACGCTGGGGTCAGAGACCAAAGAAGCGATTGCGGGTTGGGGTCACGGTCCGGGATCACGCATATCCGCCTTGAAATATATCTAAAATATACACAATTATTTAATAAATAAGCAAACGTAAATAAATGCTAATTAATTTTGAGAGATAAGAACGATGATTTGCGGCTTTGACAACGAAGCTGTTGGGACTCGGATCTAGGGAAAAAGTGGGATGCTTTCGAGAAACGTACGATTAACGACATGTGCTCTCAAATATTATATCTTAAATATTATATAATAATACAATGCGCAACAAAAAGGGAGTTTTCATTTGATTAAAATCCGTTTTCACAAAATGACGCTCCTACATTAAATATATGTATTATATTTTCGAAAAATAAATTTTCATTCTTCATCTACAACAGCTTTGTTTCCAACGTCGACTTCATTCTCGATACTAAGCGGTAATTGAAACGATTATACTTATTAATGATATGTAATGGCATTATGAGTTTCGTTTATTATAAATTGAATTTACAAACAAATAAATAAATCATTTCTCGAAACCAAACTCAGAAATTCGTTTTCCTTGTACGATATTTCTGGTTTCTAAAGAGGAAAATACCAGAATTTGTTTCTTTAAAATTGCAGAGCGATTACGGAAAACTTTTGCCATGAAAGATTGACTAATTTAACATTCAATTTTCAATACACAAAAATTTTTGAATTTCAAATATAAAATGAAACGATATTTTATAATTTTAAAATAATAATAATAAACGTTCCGCATCCTCGATGCAAGCCACGTTAAAATCCTATATACCTATTATGAATAATATTTTATTAAAAAAAAAAGAAAATCATTAAAAATATAATTGGTCGAGATAAGAAATCTAATAAAAAGCGCTTCCGTCGTTCACATGGAAATTGTCGATTATTGACAGCACAAAAATAAATAAATAACCTCTAACGCGTTACGATGTCGAGTTCGCTTTATTTATTCGATGAATATATTATCTTAATTGGACCGGTGTATTTAAAACATACGCATTATATTCATTTGTACCGATATTATTATTATTATTATTATTGTTTATATTGCAAATTCGACGCGTGCAACGGGTTAAACGGTCCAGCGTACAGTTTGTCGCGTTGAATTTTATTAGTGAAAATTATTTCGGGGTAAAAAATACAAGTTAAAATTAAAACACGACCGGGATTTAATTAGCGGTTTTGGAATTCGCACTCTCGCCAATGCAAAATTATTTTAAAACTTGAACGATAAATATTTTGTCGATAAAATCGATGTCTTTATTTGTATAATCAAATAAACGTCCATATAAATTTATTTAGAAATAAAACAGTACACTCGCACATATAATATCGGTGTTTCTCAATCTATGGCATATATATAGAAACATAATTCTGAAAGCACAAAATATTAATGAAAATTAGATTGGCAGTTTATAACAATATGTACCTAGATTACTTAAACGAGTCACAATATTATATTTTTTAATAAACTCATAATTAATATTTTTTGGATGGCCGCTGTCTGTGGGCGGCACCAAATTTATTTCGGCTCATACAAATTAATCGTATTATTTTATTTATTTGTTTATTGAAAATTATTTAAAATATAATATATTTTTGCATTACAATATTAACTAAATTTTTTACCTAATACCATATATTAAAAAGTGAACCGTAAAATTGTATTCGAGCGTGTTCGGTTTTCAAATTGTTGAGAATAAACAAAGTAAAAGAGTGAACAAATTGCCATCAAAATATTATCAATTAATAATCACACGTTTCGGCCTGGTTTATTCGACTATTACGGGTGACGAGTTTGTTTTTAACCTTTGCGAGTGTGTTTTTCGATAAAAATGATGAAATAGACTCGCAAGCTAAACGCAACACGGTAATCGCATATATGGCAAAAGCACGTTCGTCAATATACGTATTTTAATAAGTTAAATCATTTTTTTCGTCCATAGTAAAAGACGAATACGTGGGACGTCAGCTCTATACGAGTTGAATGTATATATGACCGGTTATAAAACGAGGAGAAAGTGTGCAAGGTCGACAGCTTTTGTCTTCTCATCAAAGAGGAAAGGCTTTTACCGAGGCCGACCGAGAATAATTGAGTATTCTTGTATGAATATAAAAAAGATGAAGTGTCTTCTTGTCGTTGATCAGAATCCTTGACATTGTAAAAGTCCGTGTGCAAACAAATTCTCGCTCGAGTATTTTTATTGTAGTTTTAACCGCGGCATGATCGACGTTCAAGATTACCGACGCGACGGTTCCAGAAACAATAAAATGGGCTTTTCACGAGACAATGGTTAATATTTGCTTTTTAAATAATTACTTATTAAATACATTATATATGGTATATATGTATCGAGAATGGCATTTCAAATTTTGATTATTTCGTATATTTCGTAATCACGGTTCATATTTCAATGTCACATCAATTTGTCAAGTTAACAATTATAAATTTTGCGAATTAATCACCGCAATCACGATGCGGCGTGTCGATTTTGAAATCGATTCGTTAGCGTTTCGCTCGAAGGAAACCGTCAAAATTTATTCGACAAATAAACGAACAATAAATAAATAAAACATAAATATTATATATAAACATGCGCACTTACTTTTGGTCCCGTCAAATCTTCATAAAAATTATTTTACGTCCAATTTGCCAACGCCGGAATCGAATCCGATGCGAACATCGCGTACATTCATCACTTTGCGAACGTGCATTTACTTCTCTTCAACTTCAACGTTTCTTCTATTCTTGCTTTTTATTTTCTATCATTTCAAATTTCACATTTTAATTTACATCATTAATCAATTCAATTATAAATTAAAACGTAATGTGCAAGTGTCGCTTTCTGTCGCATGTCGAAATCGATGCAAAATAACGATATGAAAATAATATAAGTTTAAAAATAAAAATATGAAAAAGCTACTATTTTATACAATTAATCGTTTTAAACATTTGCATATTTTTATGTTCACCTTATTTAAATGATAATCAAAAGAGAAAAAAATATTGTTCAGAAAAATAAAAAATATATGAATCTGTTTCATCTATTAAATTCAGATCTCAATTAACGCGATGGAACGCAATATTTGCGTTAAACAAAAGTATATATATATATATATATATATATATATATATATATGTGTGTGTGTGTGTGTGTGTGTGTATGTGGGTGTGTTTATTAAAAACAAATCGATTATAAAAATATAGTTTCCATGAAATCGATAGAATAGATTTACGTTTTTATGACCAAATACAAAGTGCAATTTTATTATATATAAAATTTATATTGCATTGCAAAATATCACAATTACATTATATAAACAAGTATATATATATATATATATATATATATATATATATATATAATATCAGTGATATTCAGAAATTCGAAACTAGGAACCTATTTTTAATAATCAATCTACAGCAGGTACATATAAATAAATTTTTATATAAAATGAGATATAAATTAATATTATATTTAAAATAATATAAATGTTATATATGAAAAAATAATTAATATATTATTAGTAGTAGAAATTGTATTACTTTTAAATGATTAAAAAATATACAAATTAGTGACAGGCAAGAAAAAATATATAAAATCTCGATTTATAATCGAGATACAAATGAATATATGGAAATACAATATAAGAAAAAATATAATATATGTACGAAAATAAAAGATTTGAATGCATTTTTTGTTAAAATTTTAACTATATAATAAAATAATAAATTGTCGACCTTCGGTTTACGAATTTTCTTTATGTCGATTCACATAAACTTTGGCCCTTCACGTGACCATTCTCAGTTTTGACAGCAAATATTATTTTTATTTTTTACAACAAATGTAATACGAAATATTCATATAAATATAAATATATATATATATATATATATATATATATATATATATATATATATACACACTCGTATTTATTATTTTGGAATTCGTTGAGCAATTTTATACGTAAAAAATATTAGCATGTAAAATCTCAAAATATGTATGTAAATGTTGAAGCATTATTATATTATGTAAGAAATAATTATTCATGAATATATTTTTATGTACTATTTCATTTTATGTTCGAATAGCTGTAATAACACATATAGTAGTTTTTAAATATGGTAAAATAATTTTCCAAATATTCGTTATTAACATTTTCGTTTCGATATAAACTATATTTAATTAAACACATAAATAGAGAACAACAAAGAAACATTAGATTAATAATTGGTAATTACGAGCGGAACATAGAATGCGGCTAAGCGACACTATACTGCATATATTATCTAAATAATGCATTATCAACTTTATGAATTCGAAAAGAATAGTTGAAAATTATTCCTTAACGACAAATATTATACATAAAGAAACAATAATAAAAAATATTTTCGTGGGCGAGAAAAACAACGGTGCAGTCGCAAGGGTGAATACAAATATATTTGATATATATAGCACAAAAGAAAAACATCTTATAATTATGATACCGTGTAATAATTATTAATATCCGATTATTTATTCAATAAATGTAATACGAAATTCATATAATTCTCCAACTTTTACGATCATTTAATAGTAGTTCCAAAATAATTTAATTTAAGGTAAACACAAAACAAAATCGTTGTTTATTTAATTTCACCGCGAAAAAAATATACACTTGGAATATTTAATTGGCAGTTTAATATAAATTCGCGTAACTCTAATCCGTCAAATTGCTAATTTAGAAACCGTTTAGATTTTTTTATGGTAAATTTTCAAAAAAAAAAAAAATAATAATACTATTACTGAAAATCAATATAAATATTTACAAAGCACCACTTGTTGCACTAGTGGTGTTGTTGTTACATAGAAATAAATATATCGAAGATTTTATATGTTATAAAAGGAAAACAGATATTTAATTATCGGTCATAAAGTAGAATATTTCTATTTTTATTATTGAACGAAACGAATCTCATTTTTTATGTACCGACAAGCCTAATTGACAATACGCTCGGTTAGTATTAAGTAGGATCTAAATTCGAATCCTCGTATAAAAGCCGGCGATTCTTTAAAAAACGCAAACGTTGAAATCGTGTCGAAAACAAAGAGCAATAAATATAATATTATATATATATATATATATATATAGTACATGTAAGAAAAACGACGTACACGGGATGAGACATCTAACAGAGAATAGTTGTCAGTAAATAATTTTGTAAACAAATCGGCACGTGTCCGGAGCGGATCGATCGACGGCTCCGGAAAACGGTTCGGAGCGTTTCGCAGTGGAGCCGAAACCGGGGACAAAAACGGCGCACGCAAACAAACAAAAAGCGCGACCGTCGCCACCGACGACTGCCGGCTTACTGAGACGCCGTCAAACCTTTACCTTCTCTGCGAGGAGCGCTTCCCAAACCTTTCTTCTTCTGTATATCGAAATCTTATATATATTATTATAATATTATATAATATTATCGTACATTACGAACGATCCGCTTTGACAAACGATGATTTTTGCCATTTAACGCTAACGCATATTTTTTTATTTTACAACACGAGCTCGAGTTTGACTATCGTTGAAATATTATTCAGACGCATTCGTTTGCTAGGGATGTTCGTTTAAAATATTTAAAAAATATATATTACATTATTAAATATTAATATACAATATAATAGTTAGAATAGGATGCGTCGACAAGCTGTACATGCCATTCAATGTTGTTGACGTTAAATAAAATAAAATAGGAAAGACAACAGGAAGCTATTCTGAAGCGTAATTTCCTGAAACAAATTACCGTGAAATATTAAAAAAAAAAAGAAAAAAAACCAATTATTATATTTGATACCCCGCACATATTTTTCTACTCGGTACATTTTAATCTTTATTAAAATATAAAACTTCAAAATGGTTTCTCAACCAACTCTAAACTTGGAACTCTAAAGTAAATATTTAAACTATTATATATATATATATATATATATATATATATATATATATATATATATATATATATATAAGTATGTATTAATATTTCTTTCGTCAATAACATAATTTTCGTCTCAGTTCAATTCTATGGCAGAGGGTGGTAAATTTTCGCAATAATTATATCATCGTATCAATTTATCCGGAAAGATAAATTGGTATCGCACCGCCTTGAAAGGAGCGGAATATTCCTAAAGGAACTTATTCGTTATCGGGAAAAATAACTTTTCATCGAATTCGGCTCAACAATTACGGCCGCTATAATTACTTCAAATACGACAAATTAAATATTATTCCACTTCAAATTTCGTAAAATATTGAGACATTTAGGAATGGCTTTAAATATTTTCTATCGATATAACTATACAACCTTTAATCGTAAAAATCGTCGTTCAATTCAAAAGCTGTAGCGATGACTCGTTTTCAATATTTGTGAAAATCAAATCAATTATATATATATATGTATTAAATTATTTTCCAATCGTACTTTATTTGACGCATGTTATAAAATCAATTGTGTTGTATCGTGTCGACAAGTGGTGAGCACTAAACTTGTTACACGACAATATTGCAATCTCAACGTTCCACACACACAGAGAGAAGGTATATAATTCAGTTTTAGATTAAAACTGTAGTAAAATTGTTGATTACCAACGAAACAATTCATTTTAAACTTGACGGTTTTTATTCAACACAGGTCGTAGATAGAAGAATAAATGGAAAGTCGAGTAGCTTCGAATGCACCGTCAAACATAAACACCGTCATTTGTCGTTTGTCGAATTTTCCACGATCGGAAAATAAATATATATATATATATATATATATATATATATATATATAATACAATATTGTATACGTATATATTGGAATCAATATAAAAATTCCGACTCGATGTGAATGGCGAATGTGCCGGTTTCGGACACATATGTGAATATTTATATGTATGCCGATGTATTATTTATCGTGTGCCATGTACTATATAAACAATGGTATTTATTTATTCTGAATTTATATGCATCGAAGCCAAATTCGTAATCGGATGTTTAACAACTTTTGACGTCACCGCCGACAAAAGGAACGTTTGCTTCAAGCCTTCGTTGTTGTATTATACCATATTTCAACAGACTCTAATTACATTCAACTAACTATATCAAAATTATTGTGCGGTGTTTAGAACGCGTGCGGTTCTATGGATTTTCTAAACTATTATTTTTATATTCGTTTACACTAAAATCGATATTTGGAAATAAAATTTTATAAAAAAACCGATCTGAAAAAAAATTATGTTACAGGAGCAAATTACTGAATAATGAAAATCACAAAGATACGCAAAGAATTAATGGTTATATTATAATAAATACATAACAAATATGCTTAATAAAATAAATAATATTACAAAAACAAGTTATTTATCGCCGCTTTGCTGCGATAAATAATAATTCAATTAAAGTTGCTCTAACCGATATTTATCTGTTTTATACTACTAATGACTTTGAAGTCTTCTTATAACGAGAGATTTTATTGTTGATACGAAGACGTATATAATTTTATATATTTCAAAAAGATTTTTACTCCGTCAAATAAATTCATCTTTTCAAAAAGATGAGGTTATTTATTGCAACTACTTTGAAATGATATAACAAAAATCGTTATAAAAATAACTCGTAAATAGCATATTAAATCGTTTATCCGTATATTTTTGCAAATGTACTATATATTATTTCGAAATTAAATTTGTCATTTTGAAACACATTGTATGTACTTCATATCAAAAATTAACTCTTAAAAAAGAAATCGACCACATTTTTAATTATCTAATTTACTTCCTTTGTTGAGTTGTTTCTTTTAGATATTTATATTAGAATTCCAATCGAGCAACATATTTTTGGTGACATAAAAAATTCAATTAAAAAAAATACGTGATTCGATGAGCAAATTAAAGCTATTAACATAATTTATATGTAAAGAATAAATGCATCTTCTTAATACACGTGACCGTTCACAGTTTCAATCGACACAAATAAATATTGATTTATATATCCTTAAAATAAATACGCATTGCCTCGAAATAGCGAATATATGCAAATAAAAGCGAAGAAAAATCTAGTGTTAATCTTCGTTTTCCGTCATCGAATTACAAATATTTACCCGAAGATCGTTAAAATGTGGATTGTCATTCCGTTTATTACATTTTCAATCGACTTTGTGTTGAATGCTAATAGTTTTCATGTGATCTCAATCTAATTATTATCTAAAACGACGAAATACGCTATTTACTATAAATCTTTTTCCATATATCACATGAACTACTTTACAATTAAATATATAGAAAAAGTTAATTACGAAAGAACGTGCTCCGTCACATCTAATTTGAAGTTTCAATTATTCGCTGCTAACATTAATCATTCATTTAGACAGCTATTAATCATTCGAATCGATTACAGGACGAAAATCCCTAACGCTGTTCTAAATTCAATGTACTTTTTTATTATATGGTATTATCCAAATATATTTCGGGAGTATATATTTTTTTTACTTTACACGTCCGAATGGAATAAGACACAATTGGGACGTCGACGAGTTCGATTCCCACCGATGATAGACACCTGAGCCATCTCATTATAATCCAGATACGGTTGCATGTGTGAAAAGCGATCGGAAAAGCCGTAATGATTAAATATTTACAAAGCTGTCCGAAGTGTTTGCGAGCTCGACTTGTACAATAAAAAAATAGAGGTAACGTCTCAACACCGCATATAATATTACATCATAACGAAACTCGTAAGCGAAACAAGGTAAGTTTTTGCTCAAATCAATGCAGTGCTTCTGAAACTTTACAACGAACGATTAACACGATAAATATATATTATGAATGCGCACTTCATAATAAATTTGCATAACGTTTGAAAACCGCCGTATTAATAATATACATCTTCGAGAATGTTGAGCACGAGCCTCCATTCACGAGAAAGTTGACGGAATTTACTCTCAAAAAATGGACGCGTTGAACTTCCACGAGAGTGAAACGAAATAAAAAAAAAATCTAGTAAAAATATTCGTGTATATAACGTTTTAATGCGAGAGCGTTTCTTGTTAAAAAATAAACACCGTTTAAAATTATATCGAATTGACGTATATTTTGATTGTGTCATTTCCTCAACATAAATATATAATAAATTAACGGAAATTTGCGAAACTTATATAATTTGTATTTTTTTATCATATTTGAATTATAGTAAGCGTGCGATGAGTGCGCGCTGCAAAAAATATTGATATAAATCTAACAATTACGCTATCGGAAACGGAATAACTTTTTTACTTTAATTTAATTAATAAAATAATACTACAATATGTTCTTTAATATGTATTGTTGCCGAAAGTAACTGAATAATAATATTATTGTAACATTTTGGATACGTATTTTATTTGAGGATGCAGTCTAACCGAGTAACCTCCATGTGTCACGTTTGTAACGTAAAGTGACTCGTAGGGGTCACCCGGTTAAACCGCATTCTTCGCAAATGATCGAACAGGCAGAAACGCACAATGCGAAATAAAAATTAATAATCCATTAACAAAAAATTGAAACTCGAATGAAAGATTATGTTGTAGCGCAATTTCTTAATTAGCAAATAATAATAATCAATTACGACGCGGTAAAACGACACTATCCATCTGTCGGAATCCATAATACTGGAAAGGGAAAGAAAAAGAAATAACACAATAAATAACCTTCTATTGTATAATTATTTAGACGCGATACTGGGAAAAGCAAAAAAGTGTTACTTTTCAATATATTGTATCGATTAAACATCGCATTTAAAGCCAAGTTTTTCGAATTTCTCCCCCCCTCCGCCTCCTCCTCCTCCTCCTCCTCCTCCCCACAACATATAATATAATAATATAATATAATGCGCGGGCCCGATCGGAAAAAACCCTTCTTCGACGTCTAAAAATATACCGAAAATATGTATGTACATCCCGAGAGTGGTAAGCGTGAAATATTTTCTTGGGTCAAGTATTAAGGACGAAAGGGAAAAATCGCCGTACGAACTTTTCCGGACAGCCACCATTCATTTCGATAATTGGGAAAGTTCGATTTTTTCTTTTGCTTTTGGGTTTTTTGTTTGTTTAGGCGCGGGATCAACGCAAATGTGTGGACAAGCTCGCACAAAATGCTAATCTTCGGTTCGAATTTCGACAAATACCGTTTAAAAACATACTTAACTATCTTTGGATGATTATATTCAATTGCGAAGCGATCAAATATTATCTAATTTTACATCACGTTCAAATTTAAAACATTTGGAAAAACTCGATTATTGCGTGTTGACTTTTTCCTGATTATATTGCCTCGTTTTCAGTATATTTGAAGTGGAAATTTAATCGCTTTCGATCGTTTTAATATTCAGATATCGTGAAAAGTGGACTGTATAATAATTTATATATTGTAATAGGAGAATATTCGTGATTAAATTGGTTATGTACTTACAAAGTGTTGACAGCAAGTAAATGCAAACAATGTCTTGGGAAAATCAATGATGTACTAGTATATATATATATATATATTTGTGTGTGTGTGTGTGTGTGTGTGTATGTGTATGTGTGTCCAAATGTTAACTATTGATAACGAAAGGGGTTGTGTGACGTCACTGACTGTCAATCGATGGTGTTTTCCTGCCAATTCGACTTGTTGGCTGTCGGCGACAGTTTGCGATGTAAACAAAGATTTGCCTATTTCCACATATTATATATAACACGTCGCGAGGCTCATTTTGACGTAAATACGGTCACAGCTTAAAAAATCGTCTTTCCATCATATATTTAGGCGTAAGAGAAAAGGAAACTGGAACGTCGTTTTGGGAAATATTGAAGAGTCCACGCGAAACAATGAACTTAGAGCCGGGGTCAAGTGAGTGCGGTTGTGTGATAAGGCCGTGATTTGTTGAGGCTCTTTAACGGCACCCAGGGGTCGCAAAAAGTGGCACGCGATACCTGCGTCATGTCAAGGTTCCGTCCAATTTAGATTTAATCGACCAAAGAAAATATGCTACGGAGTCATACTAACATTTTAATAATGATCAATATCATATGAGTATAATAAATAATTAGTTCAAAACTAATGATTCGGAAATATTATCGAATTCGTCACGGTTAAAAATAATAATGGAATTGTAAATAAGTATTTTTATACTTGTTTACAGTAAATTTTATTGTCTACAGAGCAATTCAATATTTAATCCAAGCAAACTTCAAAATGACACTAAACTGCCATAATAGTAATAACGAAATATTCATTTTCACGCTTCGCAAACGTAAATTTAATTAAAACCCGACGACGATTACCATCGCTCTCTCGAATCTGAGAAATTTTCGGAATTCAATTCTAATTTAATCTAGCATTATAAACTTGATTAGTTAATCGGTATAAAAATTGTAGTACTTATTCAAAATGAAGTCTTATAAATTTATCCATTTGAATTCAGTCCTTCGTGGAAATAATTGCAATAGATCGACATTTTCAACGATAACATTCAAAATTATCGATAGAGTCGTATTTTTAAATCCATTAACGTTCGTAAATTATTATTTTGATTTGTAATTTAGGACGCTGTTAACGTATTTTTTCCCATTGAAATCTAAAAAAATACATATGTATATTACATTTGATTTTCATTTCGATGGTATTTTACATGTCGAAATTGGAAAACTACTTCCCCTGCGTATATTATTTATATGCGCATATCAAATAAAGACACCCCACACATTATATATATATATATATATATATATATATATATATATATATATATATATATATATATTATATCAAGATTTCCCGATAAATCTTCAAATACGAATATGTTGGATTTTAGGTGTTTTCGAAAAAATTTCACAATCTTGAATATTTACATAATATGCAAAATAAATGAAGGGCATGCGAAGGCTTTCAGAAATCGAAACGGGGGGCACGCGTGAATTTTTTATTTCAAATAAAATAAATAAATAAAACGGTGGTTTTACGATTTTCAACGATATTAGACTCGAGTGCTGATATATTGATTGTTTTATAATTCAATCTTTGTGTATGGTATATCTCATAGACAAATTTATGAGTTTTTAAACATAACCGACCGTCTCCAAATCCATCTTTCAATTTTTAAATGTTTTCCATTCTATAAAAATTGATTAAAGTATTATTGATTAATAAAAAATTAAATACGGCATGTACATATGATAATTATCGTATAATAGACGTAAATTGAGTTTCGTCTTTATTACAATATAAAAATTATTTATATTTAATATTTTAGTCGGCTAATTTGCATGAAACTGAAGGAAGATCCGGGAGCGGCTAATGAAAGGATTTCATTTGCAGGCTCCCGAAGAGTCCTGAAATTTAAATTTGGAAAAAGAGCGAGTAATTTGTTTACGGCTGCGTAAAGGACTCGGCGGTTTAATCGTGTAATACGATTTGTGCCGTTTAATATTTTGGTTTTTGAAAATTCTGAAACGTTACTTCGTTACTGCTTCACTAGTTATAGATGGAAAAAAATTATATATTTTCGACAACTAAACATGTACTAAAATATTTTTTTTATATGGTATAAATAAATTTCCAATGCGTAACAGTTGTCACTGTTATGTTGAAGAAAAATCCTCTAAATTCGAACCGATTTTTACAAAACTATATATAAACCGATAAACCGACTAATATATTTTATATATATAATACACGAGGGTGGTCATTTAAATTTTCCACCAGATTTAACCTTTAGAGAGCATATTCTTCAATGGATAATTGGGCATCGACACGCGACCAAATTTTCAACGTAAAGGTCTAAAAAAGAAAACTGCCCCTGCCCGAAAAAAAATAGAATGAAAAATAAAAATAATAGGAAATCTATTAACACTTGGATAGCGGAGACCGTTATTAAGGTGCGCGCACAAAATACGCATACATACAAATAAAATTCTAACATATAATAATATTTTCGGAAGGAGTGCGACTTTGACATTTTACATGCGAAATTTTACGATATCGTAAATTTATAGGAATTTTCGCATCGGTGGAAAACATCGCGAAAACATATTATAATTCGGCGCGTAATTTTTAGCTCGTTTCTTCTATTTTATCGCATATTTTGTGTTTAACGTTTATCGATATCTTTTTCAAACTTTTTCATTTGATGTCACGTATTGAACACAAAATAATACATTCACACTAACAAATTTATTTATTATACTTTGCATTCGACTTTCACATACTCTATACATATATTTTTATTGCAAATATTTAATAGTCGATTATTCGTTAGAAGAGGAAATGCGCAATTTTCATCAGTTTCCTTTCATTAAAACGTCGTTGGAGCACGCGATCGTTAAATGATTGGATTTTAATTCTAATACATCCTATTGCTTAATCGCTCTTAATGTTTATCACAAAAAATATCGAATCATTTCAATTGAAATCCGCTCGTAATATAAAATATAATACATGGCACGTAACATATAAAGCTAATTAATAATCTACGATCAATAAGAAAATCGATCGCTAGATTTTTAGTAATTGCATGTGTAGAATTTTATTTCACTATTAGAAAGAAAGTAAAAGAAACGGTGACGTCTTTGAAATTTAATTCTTTCAATTTATCATACAAAAATCTCATTTTTTTTGTATTTTTTTAAGACAATTTTTTTTATATACGTAAATAAAATACGGGATTCTGTCAGATAAAAAGGGAAAAACATTTTTTTGACTATGAATATGAAAATGTGCCGCGATAGGATAAGACATCGGATAACCTTTTCCCATTCCCTAATATATTATTTTTATTATTTTGTACACTTTTTTATTAGAAAAAAAAATGTAAAAACATATTCAAAACATAGCTCGTCAAAAATCATAAACTTTGTTAATTTTGTAAAATTCAACATCGGTTGCCTTCGATAACGATTCTATATCGGAATATAAATGTCGGAAAAATAAAATAATATTGTTTTTAATACGGCATAATTATTTTTTTACCGTATTTTTCGAAGAAATGATAATGGAATTATTTAGAATTTTACCTGGAATTCGATCCAATTTTGCGCGGTTTTTTTCTTTTGTAGTACCTTTTCTTCCATACATCTGAAACTTTGTAAAATAAATATTTTGAAAATCTCATAACATATAACAAATAAATATGATGAATTTTAATCGATCAATGTAATTTAATTGTGTATATTTAACACAATTTTTTACAAAAATTTCGAGTAAAAAGTGAATTTGTTTTTAGTAAAGTATCTCGAGACAGGAATAAAACAATATGATTAATTTATATATTCTAATGAATTTTTAAGTTATAAATCAGATTTTCAACCGCAAAAAAGATGAAAGCAAAGAGGATTTTAAAGTAAATGCAATATTGTAGTATTATATAACGATGTAATGAAGTCGAATGTTCCGTTTGATTATAGTAATAAGAAGTGATTATATATTTTGCGTTCGCGAGGTGTCGGAGGGAAAAAGCGTAAAAATGTAATCAGGTGGAAGATTAGGAGTGAAGATTTACGATGTTGAGTTATGTCGGGACTACTTGGGTCGGGAAATGGGCAAATGCGAATAACAATGCGAACAACACCCATAAATTCCTTCATACTTTCTCCGCTATATTTGTGTCTAATTAAGGCTCCACAGGTTGTTTATTGGCGTTCGAAAACGTTTCAAATGACTTTCATTACTACACTATGAACAATATTAATTCATTGCATTCCGTCGTCCTTTTACTTTATCGATTCTTGTCAAAAACAATACGCTTGTAGTATAGTGCCAGGCTTCATTTTGTTTAAAAGCGCGAATTTGAGCAAGACATTTTAATATCAATAACAACGTATCTAATATTAATCATTCGCTCCGATTATAATTAAAAAGGAAGCGGTTTGTTGGCAATAAAGTTTTCAATTAAATTTTGTTGAAATTAATTAATTCCCGTATTTCTAATAATACCTGTCAATTAATTTATAATATAATGTTTTAATGTAATGAATGTAATTTTTTTAACCGGCCAAACAAGTAAACAAGTAAAACATTCGATGCGCCCATATTAAACCATACAAAGTATCATACAATTATTACAAACATAGATTCAATCAAACAGAGATGATGTGCTGTTTAAGATAACATATATAAAATTAACATATATAAAATTAGAGGAATCGAATGCTGAAAACCGTTGCAAAACGCATGTTTCATGTTTCAGCAAAATTATGACGATTTTTCATTTCAAAAATTGTGATTTGTGAACAAAAACGGAAAATTTCTACGCTGAATTGCAAAATATTTGACGATTGGACTGAATTCGCTCGCGAAAAAAACGTAAAAATGTCAAAATTAATCGCGTTTGCGCGAGGTTTTCGATTGAAAATTACCTGAAAACATGCAAAATTTAATATGTTTTATACGACAATGAACTCTCAAAATATTCGTCAAACGTCGAAGATGTTCTGTATATAAAATCAATAAATTCTGTTTTAAAGTAAATTTTGTTTTTTTTTTATTTGTATATGTAGTTCCATTTAATAAATTTATTGTGTGCAGTTTGTATTAATTAACAGTTATTTTACTATTTTTTGCAAAGTGCAGCCCACGACTAAATTCTTAAATGCTCATGCGACCCGTTACATGCTTTTAGTTTGTCATGAATTTAAAAAATATATGATTGTTTATCGTTCTAGAATTTATATTGAGTTATACATATTAACGTTGTTTCTGTCAATTGCACATATCATATTTAATATTTTAACAATAAACTATTATGATGGATATACTACAGCAAGTAAATTGTATTTTTTGTCCCCCGGATTAGTAGAACTGTCTATAACGTAAATTTGCCAAGCGTCTGTTTGTCAAAAGGTCTAATTATCTTCGAGTTACACGTGTTTTTACAAATCTTGGTTCCTTCATCACGATAATGCGCCATGTCATACTGCATTGGTTCTTCGCGACTTTTTTGCCAAAAACTCGACTGGTATTTGTATTTGAAATTTTGATATCAAATTCATTATATCAAATTGGTATAACGATCACAATTAATAAAATAATATGGACTCGCGTTGACTAACAGATTATATTTTATCTTTTTATTTATTTTTTGAAACATGTTACCGATGATGGTTTCTACCGTTAGGCAGATCAAGGTTGACATGTATGAAGTTTCACATGAAAAAATCCAACGTAAAGATCACATCGTATCGATCCAAGGTTTCCGTTTTATATATTTTTCAAATATGCATAATGAGAAATTATCACACATAGACCTTGGCTTTTATTTTTATGGTTTCGAGTCATCAGATCTTCGTCTGACCTTCGATTTTTGTTTATTGAATAAAAATTGATATTACCGATTTTTGAAATCAAACAACGTGAAGAACTTGAAATGTCTCGGAAGGACTTTTTACTGCGTTTTTTACACCTTTTTCCGCTTGACACCTCAGCCGTTCCGAGCTACGAGTCTCGCGTCGACTCTACGAATATAATATATCTTTCGGTAGTAGAGCGTGAGCGAATTACTCCCTTTTAGCTCAAACTTCAAATTTAATTTACGAACCGCACAATTAGCGACACGCGCATATATTATACATTTATATACATATATTACTCCAAGTTTACCGGCTTTTGTCTATTCGACACCTACGACATTTAATACCTTCTCATCCGAATCGATAAAAGCCCAACGGGCGCAAGTGAATCTAATGAAAACGTGTTACATAATTTGATGGTTAGCAGATAACAGTAAGCACGTGAAACGTTAAATATCGAATATCACTTTAACGAAATTATATTATTCGTACTTGTATCCTTTGACCTCTGACCGTTGACGTCGATTTTGCGTAGGCTGCGAATATATTTATTATTATTTTATTCGTGGTGGAACGTTGTTTTAGGGTGCCGCTTCATTTTTAATAATATTTTTATCAAATTATCGTCGACGATAGTTACTTTATTTAATATATACCATAATATTTGTACAAACGGGCAACAAATATAATTTGCCAGAATATCAACTGCAATATTATTTCATTATTAAATATTATAAAGTTGGCGGTCTTTATATTATAAACGTGAATGTTCAAAACTCTGATATTTTCGGTATGAACAAAAATATTCCGTGAAATAATCGAGCGAAGGCTATATTTATTTACATTTAAATATTCCAAGTTCGTGTTCGTGTTAAGTAGAACAATATGTACTACAATATAATATTCGTGTTATTTTCGTTAAAATATTCCAAAATTTAAACAAAATATAATGAATGATAATGAAATTGAATGTTATTTTATTTTAATACGCTCAAATGAGAAATTGTCCATCGAAGCTGTGCACTTAATTACGAATACATACGCTATATGTTATTTTTGGCATTTTATTTAGATTTAACATATATATAGAGTTTTGAAAAGGTTGAGAAACATTGATTCATCGGTATCTGCGAGAGTTTATGTAAATACTCGGTAAACGTTTTACGTAATAAATGCGATATTTCAGCGAATCGCTATTCGAAAAGGATCGCCATTTCGTGCAAATATTTTATATGCGGTTTCAAATCGAACGGCGCCTAATAAAACATTGAAAATGTGCGAAAATTCACACGTGTATCCTGTAAAGCTTTTTTTCTTCAGCAACGCGAAATTTCCATAAAGAACTTTTCAATTTAAAATTTTCACATCGAACGTAAAAAGTGCCCCCGATCGTGCATTCGCAAGAAAACTGCTCGTTTTTTTTTTCTCACTTCAAAGAGAAGAAATTTCTTTGAAAATACATACAACTTTAAAAATTTTCCGAATACACAAATAAAATAAAATAATAATAATTTTATATCTCATATACTGTATAAATATTATTCGAAAAAACATAATATATATTTGCGTTTCGGGTATTTAGCAATATTAAAAAATAAATTCTATACAATATAAAATAATTTCAGAAATATCATACCATAAATAAACGCATTGATTAAATCGCATATTTTTAACATTTCGAAAAGTATAAAGCATAACTATTTTTAATATAATATACGAATATAAATATGGTATCTTACATTTCAATCAACGTAAAACGACAAAGAGCTTGAAAAGTAAGATTTTAAAATGGTTAATACGTATTTAACCCAGATATAATATGTAGCATGTTACATGAACATAATAAAAAATGGTTTTTATTTTTATATGATTACAGACTATAACTTGTGTATTATATAATATATATAATATATATATATATATATATATATATATGTCATATTATAATATAAAGAAAATCATGCACATGCAAAACGAATATTATTAAAAGGCATAAATAAAGGTACGCGCTCATTGTAAAGTAATGTTATTATTATTATACGTTGCCGGTAAAAATACTCGCCGATATAAAATAAAAATTTCGGTCACGATTTTGGAATTAAGCCTCTAGTTTCGGATATTCGTGATGAGCGAATTGTGGATTTGAGTTCGTGAGTGAAATTCCCTATCGCAAATATAAAATATTATATGGTAAATTGACGGCTTCACAATTAACGTAGATTTTAACCCGCTTCCGAAATAGTATTATACATTGAAATTGTTTGTATTCGATTAGTTGTGGATTTTTTCCATGTTTATCATAGATCCGCAGCGGAACGTATAAATTGAATTTAAGTTTGCAGGCCGGATGAATAAGTTATTAAAGCGAGGGCGGGAATCGTTTGAATTATTCAATCTGTGTTGCCAGAGTCAATTTATTTATTCTTGCTTGAAATTTACCGAAAGAAAAAACGGTTTCCCTTTCCATAAAAATCTTATGGTGCATACTGTAAAACGAATAAAATGCTAATTTTAAATTAATGCATGTTTTAATAAATCTACAGGTTAAAATAATATTGATATATACCATAAATTGAATTATAATTGCCGTACAGTTCAATTGAATGCCGAAAAAAAAAGAATTTCATATTGAATTCAACGCTTGCGTATAAATAGAACGCTATAAGATAATTGAAACAACAGGTTTTTCTCGAACGCGAAACGGAAAAAATGTGCCGCAAATATATTTGGTATAGGTAAAATCAACGCGATCGAGCAAATCGAATCCGACGTTCTAATTTTCCGCTCAATCGGAAAAAGTCGAATTCGGAATCGGATTCGATAAATTTCGCACGAGGTCTCTCATTTCACAGTTTTTCGTCGATCTGAAAAAGATCGCAACGTCGCGACGACAATTAAACGCGTGAATTAAATTTCAATCAACATTTCATTTGACAATTTGCGTAGACCGAGTAAAAAAAAATATTTTTATACACAGTGTATTCGGTTCAACGAGAACGTCGATTAAAGCAAAACACCTTTGACACGATAATGTAATATCGAGTTAAATATTGTAACATTATGCGGAACACGTTCCGTTTCAATATAAGCACATCGCAATTTGTAAGGCGAACGTTTGTATTACGTAAATATGTACCATAATAGGGACTCCGAGTTATATACGTGACCTCCACATTTCGACGCCCACGCGCTGGGAACAACCCTTACAAAGAAAGACTCTCAACACTTATAATTTGCGAGATCTAATTCCCAAAGTTAAAAACTTTGATGAGTCGAGTCTTTCGTTGACCTTTTCGCTCGATAATCGCTTCACATATAATACTACTGTTTTACTTGAAAATTTACAATTCTTCTTTGAAATTAAATCAAGTCGATCGAAATAACTATTGACCATTGAATAATAGTTTTCATCGTGAACTATTATACGATTAATACGGTAATCCATCATCCCCGATTAAACGGGGAATTTTTCTAATTCCTATATACGGAACGTACGAAAATTTCATTTTATTCGTGACGAGATTGATTATTTACTTTAGTTGCCGTGACACGTAACAAATTACAAATTCGCTACGTTTTCATTTCCACTTATATTTTCTTTTATTTAGACATCGGACATGCTCGTTATTCGCGCTGAGAATCGTAATTACGATTAAAAATTTATCGAAAAAAAAATAATTTCAACGTTTCGAACCGAATATATGCGCTCGTAAATATTAATTATATTTTTTTTTGTGGTGATTATTAGGCGTTATAACGTTCCACTATATAAAACGTGCTCGTTTATAAGTTTACAAATATTTAGAACGTATAAAAAATTGCGTAATATTCACTCGGGCATAGTATAAAAAAATATATATAATTTTTAGGACGCAATTAGCCCTTCGGCTTGTTTAGAACGAACCAACAAACAAAATGACGAATTTACGATATTTGGCCGCATAATAGTTTCAGCTATGAACGCTAATGGGAAACGCTTATGGTTTTCGCCTCTGGAAATATTGTATGCAAATCATAGTTAAACTGTTTATTTATATAAAAAAAAATAATAATACTTTTGAAGAGAGTAACTTCACTTATCTACATTGAATTATTCGGAACGACCAAAAAATGTAACACGTAATAATGCACATAAATTGCAAGCAATTTTATCGCGATTACATCGTAATCAATATGCATACGCGTTTTATTTATATATTATAATAAAATGACAAAAATGAGATATAATAATTAATAAGTCAGATAATATACGGTTAGTCACGAAACCGATTAGAGAACGTATACATTTTCACCGTGAAAAACAATATTATAATATTATCAAAAATATTTTTAATATTATAAGAGTTGTGAGAAAGGATAGCGAAATTAACTACGCTTCATAACGACGAAATTTTATTAGAAATTAAAATTTCTACTAAAAAAAAATATTACGTGTATATACTACATGTTTCATAAATACACTTCATTATAAAAATTAAAAGACTGAATGCATTTGCATAAATTTAAATCCTGAATATATTATATACTGAATCTTCGCTTAATAAAATAAAAGGATTTCAGAAAATGAGATGAATACAGTATAATAAAATAGGTAGAAATGGGTAGAAATCAAGCCTTTTCACAGGAAAATGGATGATCAGTTTTACTACACTCACTTTACGCTCTTCTTGATCTTGCTTCGACGAACTTTTCAAATCAATCACATTTTACAAGAAAGGAATCGATAAGCTCAAACATAAAAATTGCGATGATAATAATTCTTGTGTTGATTTTACTCTATAGTTAACTAATTATGAGAGAAAAACAGAAAAAAAATCGAGATAAACAGCGAAACACTGATAGGACATGAGACGTAGAAAATGCTAGTCGCGCGGATAATTGCGATTCCCGTAAATAAAAAAAAATCAATATGCGTGTCAATTTACTATAGGATCCGGATAGGGCCCGAAAGCGTGTTGATAGCGTCAAGACCTCGATTAAAGCTGAACTTTGATCGGACATGATGTTGATTTATACGTTTTCCCTTTAGTTCATCGACAAAGGTCGCCCAGTTAAATGTCAAGACGTAATGGAAAATATTTACGCGCGACACCTTACAATAATCCGGATACAAGTGATACAAAAAAATATATAAAACGATACACGAATATATTCTGATTTAATCTGTTGGATTTTGATTCTTATCGATAGTTATGATGGGACGAACAAACGAAAACCGATCCCCCGATAAGTCCGAGGAACATTTGATAAGTATCTCGATTTTTTTTAATTTAAATAATCAAAAATAAATATAATTTTGGTAATTTTATTTCTACATATATATATATATATATATAAATTTTAAAAAATCTGAGAACCTTTTGCCCAGTCGTATTTTTAATGATAATTTTACATTCGATTCTCAGATTTGCATTGTTTTCATATATGTTTTTGTAGAATTAGACCTTGACCCAAAAGGGCCGTTAAACCTATAATTTTTGAATATGAGTATAAAAAATAGGAGAAAATGGTTGAAAAGAAGTTCAACGAAAGTAAATCGAAATTTATTATACGTATAATATAATCGAGCGTTGTTCAAACAGTAAATTAATCTGATCGTTTAATGTGTTTTCAATATCAATTACTGCAATGTTTTCCAGGAAATTGAACACTCAATTTAATTAAAATCGATTCACCCCTTCACGGTTGTGGTAATGTAATTAAAAGTATTTAAATAATTGCATTCATTTTATTACGTGTACGTTACACAATTATTACACGAGACGATCATATTTCGATTTTTACGATTATATATATTGATATAAAAATAATTATAAAGTTGAAAAGGGGAAGCTTAACTAGTATTTTACCCAAAAAACAATATATTGAAAGACCTACTATAATTATGAATATAATATTTTTCATATTGACAATTATAATAGTTTTCTTTCTCTAACAAAAGCAAAATTTTAGATAGAAATATTTTTTTTATGAAAGAAGTTAAATTTCTGATTTTCCCTTATATCCGACACTATCATTTTTTCCGAATTCGAGGCCCGATTTTCTTTTTACGATTCGATCTAACTGAGAAATAAAAATAAATTTCCCCACAATAAGAAAATCGAAACGGATCTATTCTAATCCTTTGAGAGTTTTCGCAGTTTATACCTATAAATGTGCGCACATTTTTCTTTCGGCTATCCTTTCGATATATAATATTTCTTTTTTTTTCTTCATATTTTTCATACAATAAAGAAGGATAATAGAAAAATAGCTCCGTTCTAAAGAAAGACACCGTCGTGTGTTGACATAATGTGTGAAGATTTTTTTTTGAAATCGGATCTTGGAAAAGTGTGCATCTCACAGAGTTTTAATGGAGTCGTATCGAGTTGCTTGAAAAGCCGTCAACGTTATTCAGAAAATCGCTTTCATTAACGGTAACGTATATAATCGAAGTTTTCATTAACAAAATCTATCGTTCGACATGTAATGTGTATTGTGTTTGAAATGTACGCGATTAAAATTTCTAATATATTTTGAATGAATAAAATGTGACTATGACTTGTAATTTTCAGTGCGTATCTTAAAAATTATAATACTGACGTATTAAACGTTATTATAGGAAATTTTAATTCATGTACCATAAATATTACGTTGTCAAATAGCTAGCCCTGTATCGAACATTCATATATGGTACATTATCCTACATGTACTGTAACAGTAATAAATGTTATCTAACAAGTTTTCCGAAACAATATACGGTAATAAATAGAGATAGATTAAAACACAAATAAAAAATATCACTAATTATTTTTAACCGTTATTTATATTGAATTTTAATCCTCGCGAGAATATTATATATTACAATGTTTTTCAATGTATTTATTTGAATTTTTATATATTTATAATAAACTAATTATATATGTCTAAACTCTTTAATACAAAATAAAGCTCTAAACTTTTTCATACAAACAAATCATGTAAGTTATTATTACATCTTTTAAGCAAATATAATAATTTACTACGTATTAAAACGTTACTTTCACATATTTTGAAAGAAAATATAAATTATCAAGGTGAAATCAAATATGAACACAATATATAAATAAAATAACAAAAAAAGATGGAAGTATAGCAAATTTAAAGCATGAAAGAAAATTACCATCCATGAAAAACCTGTTAAAAAAATGTTAAATATAGAGAAGCGTTTCGAATGTATTATGGAACAATATGATCGGTGAAAATTATAAATTTCCAGCTTCGTTCAAATGTTCCCTTTGTGACTCCGCCGTCTGGTTTTGTACAAAATTACACCCCTAGTGTATGCCTTTGATGATGATGATGATGTGTGTGTGTGTGTGTGTGTGTGTGTGTATGTTTGTAATATGATAACGTGGAAATTCCGACAGAATTGTGTTATGCGAAATATTTAAAACAACCCCTCGTTTAGCGTTGTTCGTTAATTTATAAAAAAAATATTTCGCGTATAATAATTATTTTATTTTAATATATATTATATTACATACAATGTTTATTTACCGCGATTTTTTTCTTTTTTTTTCACTGAATTTCTTTTAGTCTTTGAAGAGATTTTAACTTGTAAAGAATGTATACAAAATTTCTTTGTTCGCTCAAAACATTAACGAAAATCGTTTGAAAATAATTTAATAAATATTATTATTATTTTTAAAAATAATAATAGCGTTTTAAACTTACAAGTATCACGGCATAAACTAAAGGATCCAAATTTGTGGTATATTTAAATATTGTCATTTTGTATATATATATATATATATATATATAAATATAATTTCTTTGTGAGATTATTCGACATACAAATTTCGACAAGTTCTGGTCAATAACCACAGATTGAGAGACTCTGACTTGAGCGAGTATAAAGTTGGCAAATATCGATCGCTTCTTATCAGAGGTGCCTTTTCGACAATCGGTCGTTAAGCGGCCGTTATCCCTTAACGCGTTCCACTTCTCCTCTCCACCGTTTCTATTTATTTACTTAAATTTTTTTTTTTTACTTATATTATTTAGTATTATTAATTGGAATAAGGTTCGCGTATCGCGTGCTCGATTACCTCCATTTATTTGCTCTTACCTGTGCGACTCTAATGGAGTCCGTACAAATTATAATCGGCCGCAAAGCACTTCTAGCTTTTATTATTATTATGACTTTATACTCTAATCAAATATCGCATGGAGAAAAGTCAATATATATATAAATATATTATTTATGAAGACTACCATATTTCTCTTTTAATTAGAATTTTTTCTCAGCGGGCTCTTATGAATTTTCTTGAACATAATAAAAGTATTTAATTAATTGGTGATTGCAAAAAAAAAGTATCTATCGAAAGACGACTAGTTACCGTGACAAATTTCCGCCGAGCCCCCGGCGACAATCTCGGAATAATTTTTAATGAGTTTTTTTTTTAACAAAATCATAACAACCGAGTTAAAATAATATCTGATCCGACGGCGATTTATTTAAAATGCAAAACTCGCCTGCGAACCCTGAAAGATAAAGCACGCCGAGTTACGTCGAAAACGCGGAAAATGGGAAATTTCTCCAAAACATAAAAAACGGAAGTTTCGAATGGGTGCCATTTTTTTGCGACAAGTATTTGAATGGTTTAAAGAATTTATCGTTATACTATAAACATGAAACTTTTTTAAACGTGTTTTTATATCACAATTAGATATTTTTCGTTACAACGAAAAATTCATTTCGGTACCGCTTTCATTATGTAACATTAAATATAACACAATATTATAAAACGGACAGAAATATTCTAGACACGTCTTGCGTACATTTCAAAATAAAATAACCGGAAAAATACAGGATATGATCTCGAAATATATACATCTTCCAGATAAAACCTACGAGGGAGCGATAAATGTTGAAACGTAATAGAATAACGGTCTCGAATTAAACAAAAAAAATGTTTCAGTTTTTACAATCTCGTTTAAGAATAAAAGTTCCAACGAACGCTTTAAAAATAATATATTATATTTCAATTCCTTCGAAAAGAAATTACAGACTAAACACAAAATGGTAAGTATTGAACCAATAAAATCACAAAAATATTAATTTGATTGTTTGTATTCAAACCTCGATTGAATATTGTAAAAAGTGCATACAAATATTTCGAGCTCTTGGCGAGCGATATTTATGTACACGAAAAAGGAAATGACGAAACTAATTATGAGACTGCAAATTAAAGTTATGAATGCTAAATTACAATAAAATGCGTGAAAATGATTAAAAGTGTGAAGAATTTATCTTCAGATAAATTCAACTCGGCGAGATGAATCGTATGCCAGAAGTCGTTCTTAGATCGCAGCTTTTTCTGGAAAGTTGTGATGCTTTTTTTTGAAAATCGCATAATGTCAAAATTAACGGTGTTCATCAAAATGCAAAATAGAATATGCCGATATACATTTTATATATTCGCTTGTTACGGTTTGGAATAGAAAATTGATCGGCTACCCGTATTTGATAAGAAGCAAACGCATCAAATTCTAATCACGAACCGATATAAATAATAACTTATGTATGTAATAGAGAAATTATCGGCGTTCTAATATGCTTTATATGATGTAATTAATCTTATCGATTCCAATATTGTTCGTATGTCGACTCCGTTGAAGATCTCTCATTATAACTATTATTATTAATATTGCTGTTGTGTTGTTGTTGTATTGTAATATAATATTATATAAATAGCAGAATCACATACGAAAAGCGGAATTGTATGATTTCTATCTAATTTTCTCCGACAATATTACACGTTATTTTTATTAATATTATTATTATTATATAAACATAAAAATCACTACAATGCATAGAATCAAAATATATTGTCACTTATTTAAAGTACACGCATTTTCAAAAATATAGTGAAAATAGCTTTCAAGAGTTTTGGAAAAAAATAGATGATACATTCGGATATTCGATATACCAATACATGTTTCGATTTCAAATAAAAATTTTATTATATATCTGAAAATATTATACAATTAAATGCAATATAATTTAATATATTATTTATTATATTATCGTAAAATATTTTCGTACACACATTTTGTGGAGCATACATTTTACGCTTCTACCATATATTGTGTAAATAATGTAAACGAAAAAACCGCTAATAGAATATTTGCCCCGTAATAATATAAATACTTACCAGAAAATATCAGTTTGTTTTTCGATATCATCGAACGTGTATTCGAAAAATTCACGCCCGAATTTCATATAATGCGTTTAAGATATTACCATATGATTTACGAAACCGTTATCATTCCAATGTATAAAAAAAAATAATTTCACTCGGAATCAAAATTTTCACAAATATTTGTTTTACTGATTTTCAAATCTGAAAATAATATATATATATATATATATATATATATATATATATATATATATATATATATATATATAGGAAAAAAACGCGACTTATCTGTCCTATTTCACGGATTCGACTGACAGTTAAGAGCGATAAGGCTAAGCTCGTTTCTTTTATAAATACGGCTATATTAGCTTTCATATTTTTCATTTAAAAACTTGATTGTATTTTTTGTCCGCGGACCGACAATTGAAAATTTCTTCTCTTCGCATGCAGTTTGTACCCGCATTACAAATCGGTCTTATCGTCCGATTATATATTATATCATTTCGTGAATTACATTTAATTACCGAAAAGTATAAAATTTACGACTCGCTCTCGAAAGTGAAAACGTGATAACGCAAAAACGAGGCTGAACACATGCCGGTATCTTTTTTTCTGTTATTATTACGAACGCCATTAACTATGTCGGTTAATATGAAATTGAAAAATTGAGAGAGAAACAAAACAATTTTTATTACATACCCGTAATGAACGTTAAATAATACAACAATAAATGACCAATATACTTATTATTCGAAATATTATTAAAAAAAAAGCACTACTAAAATAAAAACTTTTACCTATTCCATTCGTTCATATATTTTAATATAATATATTAATATTTAATCGTATTATAATGTATTTAAATGTTAAAGTACGCTTTTTCTTACATGTTTCAAATATCCTAATAATTAATATTTTATATCGTTTGTATATTCATTACCGAAATTTAAAGAAACATACAAGTATTTTATTTAACAATAAAACCAGATTGCACAATTTACCCTCATTCATATATATATTTCAACAATGTACACGCAATAATTAGTTAGTTACAATAACATATTATCTTTCATCCTAATTTTATGCGCGCGCACACACACACACTTGCATATTCGTTCATATTATTTATGTATATATAATATAAACACAGAATAAAAAGGCCATTGTTTTAAATATTGCTAACGAACACGGAATATCTAAAATCGACAAATCGCACGAAACCGCGGAAAAACAAAGTAAAAGCGCATTTCCTCTCAATTTTTCCGATGTCAACATGTTCATTGTCATTTGTAGTCGACACGTTTTTTTTTCATTTTCGCATTTATCGTTTCAGACCGGGTTCGAAACGCAAAGAAATTAAAGCATTTTATGGCCGATCCGTGATTTTCTTAGAAACAGCGCTTCATGATGTCGATTAAAATCGTGCTAATGGTGAGTTCAGATTGTTTTCTTTATTGCTTTTTTATGTTTACATTGTAAAGTTTATACAGAAATCCAATTTATATCAAACCTTTATTTTTTTATTTTTTTTTTTTTTGTGTTTTGAAAAATATAATTGCATTATAATTTAATTGCATTTATTTAAAGTAATCTATTTTTAATAGTTTTTCAATGTAAAAACGTCTACCTCTTGATTATTAATTATTCAATATTTTATTAATAATATATATTTAAACTTTAAATAAAAAAATTTTGTTTTTGAATTTTTTAATGCTAAATATTAGACATAAATATTTTACATGTTAAATATTGTTTTTTTTTTTAAGTATTTACAATGTATAAAAATATCTGAACGAAAATAAAATTTATATCGATTTTATCAACAACTTTACGATTTAACAGAGAGATGGCATCTTTACAACAACACATCGATTTTTTCAAATGTCAAAGAAATCAAAAAAACGTGATTTTTTCCTGTGATTTATTTAATATAATAGATTATGCTGTGGACGTCTTGTGCATTCTCAGCCGAGACAAACGAGGAATTCGAAATCGACCGAACAACGGAGTCCGAATTTGCTACGACAACCGCAAAGGTCCGAGACCCCAATTTCTCACAAAGTATGGAAGAAATGCTAGCCGAAAACACGAATATCCACGATTTTCCAAACCAACAGGCCGATTCGGGGAAAACTTTCGGTTTCTATTTGGACGCAGATCACTTTTGGAAGCCTTTCGCTTCCAAATTTCAACTCCAGTTCGGATTTTTGCCCATCAGACCCAATTATTATTATAACGGCTACGGCGGCAGATTGAGCAATCTACTCAAATTGCCCGCATATTTATTTAATAAAACGTTTAGAAAAAGTGGAACAATTTTCAACAAAATTGAAGGAAATTATCGTAGCAAGCATTTGACTAATTTAAAAGAAAACTTTTTACCTAAACTTTAATTGGAACCTGTTTGTTTCTTTTTCAGTATATTTTAAATAGTTTAATCGAATTTAAAATTTTAATTTTTGTATTAATAATCCGGTTTTTATCGACTTATATAATAGAGCCATTTCATCACATGGTAAAATTCCATAATCGTATATTCGCATCTGTGACTCTTATAGTTTCTATTTAAATTAGCTATTAGAGTCATAACTATTTAAGTAGAGATTATTTAAAAATATTTATTTTGTATTTTTATATATGTATATTTTAAAAAAATTGAGTTTTTATATCACTAAATTCTAATAATAAATATGTAATAAAAAATTGTTCGAAACACAATATTGTAATATAAATAATTAATGTATTAATTTTATACATACTTAATACAAACAATCGTTTATAACAATAAATTTTAAAATCTACCTGGTTGTGTTCAAAAAATCGTTTACTATTTGTAATAATTTTATTAATATTCACTATCACAAACTTATTAATAAAATCGATTATAATTATATATATATATATATACATATATATATATATATATATATATATATATATATATCAATTAGAAATAAGTGTAAATAAAACGAATAGTAAGTAATAATTGAATTATTTTTTTTAAATCTATCTATATAGAGCATAAGTAATATCATCTCATAACGCAATAATAATATAGTAATAGATTATACTCATGATGTAATCGTACATTTTATTTAAGATATTTCGTGTTGTTATAAAATCTTTCGGGAACGTCGTTCGATCACGTCGAACAGATAAATTTATATCGTCTAAAAAGAGACGTTGATGTCCGTGAACCTGTCGCTTCTTAACTGTTATACCATTGCAGCACTTCTCAAACATATTTTTACATTGATCATTTATTTACATATTTTTTAAATAAAATATCTCAAAATTTTATTGTATTTACAGTTTATCATAATTGTATATACGAATATAATAAATACTGTACTATTGTGTGAACAATGATAAAACAATTTTAATTTATATAATAAAATTGAAAATACACACACACATGTATATATATATATATATATATATATATATATATATATATATATATATGTATACCATATATAATAAACTGGAAATATCCAGTTATTTAAAACCAATATTCATTGAAGATGATTATCGACGTGAAAGACCGGTATATCTAGACTGGGGTCAAAAACTGACATAGACTTATATTAAAAAAAAAAGGCAACGATAGTGAAAAAAAATAATTTGATATATTTTCAATTACCAATCAATATCTATCCGATGTCGAATCTCACTGAAAATTTTCTTTTTTTTATGCTATTCGCTCTGCAGTGAAATATTACTATTTGAAATCAATAATCATTAAATTATATTATAATTATAAAATATTCGCATGTTTTCATCAATAATTCTAACGCCGTTTATAATTAATAATCGATTAATAAATAATTATCGTTATCTTGTATGAAATCGTTTATCATGATTATCATAAAAATATTATAACAATTTATTTTTCACATAAAATTTAAAAAGATTATTTAGAAATAACATGGTAACATTTAATTAAAAGCTATTAGGTCAACACTAAATATGGAAACGGAGAAGGAAAACGTTTAGTAGATTTTCCTTTTTCTCACTTCATACAATATTCAATATTCGCTGTAAGGACAACGACCCATCGATCGAGCCTCGCTTAAAAGCACCTCCTCTTATCCAAATTCAACTTCTTTTGCATTTCGTTTCGTTTCGAATTCATAAACCGACGTTCAAATGTGCATTACGGTAATTTTACGCCAAAAGTAATTGATTTTCCCGCGATAATTGTAACGCAAAATTATTTCGAATTATATCTTAATTCCTAATAATGTAACGTGCATACTATAAAAAGACATTACAATGACGACGTTTTAAAAATAAATAAGTAAAAGAAGATATTTTATTCTAAATAACACTATAGCATAAATGAATTTCTTACATAAACATTATATAAAAATAAAACTAATAACTGTAATCGAATCGTTGATATTGATCTACAATAAGTCACGGGTACATTTTGTAAACGAAGAAAGCACTAAACACGCGTTAATTCTTCGAGCGTTACACGCGTACAAACATACACGAGCACGTTTACACACGCACACACTTTGTGCACTTTGGTGAATGTGTGTGTGCGTGTAGTCCGGTTTTGTTGGGATAAACCTCATATGATTCGAGGGTAAGCTCATCGACCAGTTCAAGTTTGTTCGCGATACAAGGTTTGTGTTTTTCGCTCGTCGATGTCTCTGACATTTCTATTATATATAT
The DNA here is from genome assembly GCA_024500535.1 of Leptonema lineaticorne. Taxonomy (NCBI): domain Eukaryota; kingdom Metazoa; phylum Arthropoda; class Insecta; order Trichoptera; family Hydropsychidae; genus Leptonema; species Leptonema lineaticorne. The sequence goes on along the minus strand of JANIJI010000014.1, from coordinate 13,710,891 downwards.
TATAATACTTTTTTTATTCGAAATTTATCAGAAACTTCCATTTGTTCGTGATTTTCGTTTTTACTTTTTTGTTAGTTTTTGTTCTAAATATTTAAAATTATATTTATGGTATAAATTATGTGCATGCGAAATAAAACAACATAAACATCATATATTTCTTTTGATTTAATAGCTGTGTTTACATTTCATTCTAACATATTTTTTATTTTCGTTTTGTTTCAAATCGATGTGAAATTATTTTCATAATATTTAATTACAATTTTAAACGCTTCTCGAATATATATTCAGTATTATTAAGAAAGATTATAAATATATTCCTAAGTTGTTTCTAAAATCATAGAATAGACGTGAGCCAATTTTTAGAAAATATATAATGATATATTTTTTTATATTCCATTACATAATTTAAGCATAACTAACATCAATATTCTTTTTTCTAAATGGCGATAATTAATGCAAATTTTACAGCTCGTCATGCACAGAAAAAATTGCCAATTTTTTATAAGTGAATTATATTTTTGCGCAAATATTCGTTGTGATGTTTTAGATTTTTGCATATTTAAAATACTAAAAACGAAAGAAAAACGACGGAAAAACACGTGAGTCATATAATGGACCGCGAAACAACAATAATAAGTGCTGCGCTTTTTATTTTCATTTTCATATTCTGCATGTTGTTTGTTTTTTTAATATTAAATTTTACTGCGCAACATCCTTTGTGTGTTTTGTTTTCGTTTCGGTTTTTGCTCTTTGGAAAGCTCGAAAAATTGCCATTAATATTTTTTTTATAAAATAAATAACTGCATTTTTAAACTACAAAACAACTATTTGTCTTTTCAATAAAATAACAAATATCACTGTTGAAATGACATTTCGAATTTGACATATTTTCTTTTTATATCTTGAAATGTCGAATCTGTAAAAAATTAAATATGACAGTGTTCTCCAATATGGATTTTGCCTTTAAAATTTATCGCATTATTTCATTATCATAAATTTTATTATTAATTATAATTTTCAAACAAATAAAATCGAAGAACAAAACATAAAAAAGAAACATTTTCAATATAAAATATTGAATAATGTATAAACGTTGATAAATCGAATAATTTTAAGCTAAAACCGCATGAAAATTTGCCTCGCCGACCCGTTGAAACCTATTAGCTTTCAATCAATCAATCACAAATGCCTGCAATATAATTAATTTCCATTTTAATTTCTTATAAAAAAAAATACTTATACCGCTAAATGGAAAAATAAACGGAGAAAATTTCATTTCTCATTATCGATGCAATAAAATTATAATGAAAAATCAACTAATGGATCGATTATAAAATAATTGTCGGATCGTGTTAACTATAATATATTTCTACAACGTCCACTAACTATGTGCATCGAAATATATTATTACAATTGAAATAAACATAAATTTCGCAGAATATTTATATTCGTGTATTATTTTACGAACAATTACAGCGTAAATTCTCAATTTCCAAGTACACTTACCCTCGACACTTAGCCTCTTTAATTGTTCTAAAATCCGATTCTCTCTCTCTCTGTTCATATTTGCGTTTCTATTTCGGTCTATGGAAATTAATCTTCGGCTAAAAGCCTCGGGGTTAAAGGTTCTCAACCCGTATCTTGGTTATATATTTATATTAATCGTCGTTATCGTGTTGTTTACGTTCAGAATTCGATCTTTAAATCGGCCGAAAACGGACCGGATTAAACGGTTAAACGGCGAACCTTCTCATTATATTTATTATATAACGTATTATATATATATATATATATATATATATATATATATATATATATATATATATTATATGAGATCACTCAACGTTCAGATTTATTTCGATAGATATGACGTTAAAAAAGAGTACAGATTCTGAAGAATTTTTACACACACACACACACACGGGGGGGGGGGGAATTTGTAAAAATTTAAACACGTAGTCGACGATGTGATGAATACAAAACATCCAATTTACTTCCTCGATGCAACGTGAAACGTCGACCATAAAAAAGTAACAATGGCAAAGTACAGTCGGTGCGCGAACAATGCGAACATCTGCATACATATTCAAATATCGCTCGCTCGCTCGCTCGCTCTTTCTTCTCAAACTAATAATAAATTACTTCAGAATTAAATCTTGAATTTTATCGATTTCTTTTCTTTCGTAATATTCAAAGATACGACCAGTGTTCTCTGTTAACGTTGCTATAGATTTCCCACTTTTATTGTGCGATTAAGATGAGAAACACTTTTATGGAACATCAGCAATATTAAAAGTTTACTATGCCTATGAATACGTATATTTGCCTATGAGAAACTCGTATTTGCTATAAAACTCTATCGCTTCATACCTTTATGAGGTACAATATTTGAAAACGTGTGAAACTTTTATATCATGTATAGCGAGACGATACGCCGTATTTTTATATCAAAATATGGTATACATATGAATAAATATATTATTCATTGTCATTCACCAATTTATATCGTACCAATTTTTTAAGGCTCAAATACAAAAAAATAACCACTAATAAGTACTAGCATAACGAATCAGTTTTAATTTCGTCTATTTGTATGACATTTATGGTATATGGTGATCGTTGCGCTTTAAAATAATCCAACGCCCAAACATCTTTCCAACTCAGTTAAAATGAAATTTACATTTAATAGAAAACGAATATTTTTCCATTTCAAATTCAAAAGATATTTCCCATATATAATTTTTTTTCTCTTTGTGCGTTTTATTTTCATATTAAGTTTTTTTTTAACTAGAATATTTTTTTATTACTTATAATATATAAAAATATTTTTAAACTTCAAACATTATAATGTTTCTATATTCAATTTTATGAGTGAAATCCGTAAAATTTAATATTGTGACAATAAAAAAAAATTGTTTTAACATGACATGAATTGTTTTAACCTTACGGCAAATTAGGGCCGTTAAAATTTGCAAATTGCCCAACATGTTTTATATTATACGTGTGCATAAATATAAATTTGCAAATTACAATGAATCTGACGAATCACGAACAATTGTGGCCTCGATTCTCATTTTTTTCTCAAGATATTATTATATATGGTATTATACTTCGTTAACACGCCGATTGCGGGCACGTGTAAAGCATTTCGCAAGTTTAATAAATTAAAAGATGCAAGGCCCGTATATACCATAAATATATTTATTCGTCTTTCTTTTTGTTTTGCGCTGTCACAACGTATATTGTATTATAATATAAATTATCTCGCGGTGTAATTGTTGTTGTGCAACGATGACAAACAAAAACGTGTTCAATTCGAAATGCGACGATTACTTTAATAACGAAATTAATAATTATAAATGCTGACAAAAGTACTTATTGAAATAAAACATTAAAAATTTTTCAATTATTAAAAAATATAATGTGAAATAAATTAAAATTATTCCTTTACATATTGGATATTTTACCTCAAATTAAACATAAATATACTTGACATTTGACATTTCGTGGAAATCTTTAACGATATATGTTATGAAAACAAACACACAAATAATTTGTACGCGTTTAATTTTCAGAGCTTACACATCAAGAATGAAATTATTAATATATTTAACGGCACTTTTGGCAATTTCACTTTCTACGGTAAGTATGTTTACGATCATTCAATGCAAATTTATTTATTTATATTATATGTCATATTTCCAAAACACGCGGAAGGAGAAATAAAACTTTATTATTGAAAACTTTAAAACTTGAAGATCCGTCGAATTATTTAATATTTTGACAATTTTCGAGATGTACCCTTTAAGTTGTTGCATATTTTTTTCTGGCGGAAAACGATGTGTAAATCGATTTAGAAAGATTCGGTAAAATGTGGAGCGTCCGAGTGGAAAATTTCCATTTTTTGATCTTTTAAAAATTTCACGTTCCACATTGCGTCGACATTATACATTAAAATATTGTCGTCGTATTATGAAAAAGGGAAATTCGAGGTTAACGTGTCCGTTTTAGCTTTTTTCGAAATTTATAACAGAGTTATACAAAGCGTCGTAACTTCTTTACGATCGTGAGCGTTTTCTATGCGCTATTGCAAATGAAACTGAGTTCCCAACTTTAAGTTTCCCAACATGAAGAGACCCTTTTTCTCTAACACGTAAAACTCTATTTAATTACGTGTTTTCAACTGTCAACTCGTAAACAGGTTGGAATCCGAGAAAGTCTGAAAATGTATATCCGCTACATTCAGCTGTCGTATAATGATATTATTTTTAAATTTACATTCGATAAAATACGTTTTTGAAAACGCTAATGCACACATTTATACGCAGGAAAAAATATCGGCAACATGATAACAAGTGACTCGTAAGTGATGCTCTACATGAAAATGTCGTTTTAGGTGAAATGCGCAAAAAAACCGGCGCTCTCGGCACCGTCTCCCAAATCCAAGGCATCGTATTTAAACTCGTACTTGCCGGCAGCCATGCAAGTGTTAGCGCACTTTACAAATCAGATGAAATTTGAAAAAGTAATGTCCACCAGCGCTGCGCCGCCAAAGACCACGACCGCGACAAAGACCACAACAACAACGCCGAGGTATCTCTGCAAAAATCGACACAAACAAATAATAATAAACAGTGCATGTGTCATTATTAGGAGCGCACCTACGCTGGTTGTTGTTTTTCTTCTCAATCGTCGAAACCCGTTCGATGATCGCACTTGTTGTTTACCGTTCTAGGTTAATAACCTCGTTCCTAACCACCTTCAATACTAAAACGCTTATTCGTCTATTGACGATGACATCTCAATTAGCGAATATCGTCTAATTGAATGACAAATCACTCGTTTATCGATATGATATTCTAATCGATCGATTTATTTTATTGTGACGTTATTTTCATCGCACTCCGATAAAAGTATCATTATAACAAAAACAACAACAACATCAACAAATATATATGTTTAATAAAATTTAAAAATATTTTTTTTCGTTATGCCGAAAATATATTGATATTAAATCGCGACATCTACTAGTAATCGTATACACTACTATAAAGAATTAGAAAATAACGTTAATACTTGTATATGGTATATTCAAAACACTAAAAATACTATTTTTTTTTTTTTTATTTAATTTAATACTCATTTTTTACGAATTTTTATTATAAATACTTTTAAATAGTTTAATGCAGTTTTCAAAATACAATTCCTATCTTTCAGCACTACTTCGGCAGGATACGATGTAACCACTCAGTCTCACAAACCTGGTATTTTTGCACCAATTCCACCAAAGCCTTATAAATTAATAATAGAAAATCAAGAAATCCAAGAGCCGACAGAGCTTCCTCCACTAGTTGATAATCGGAATCCATCGTCATACTCGAGCAGTCTCTTGCCGGGATTCAACATTAATTATCAATATATACCTTCGATAATTCAAGATCGATTTTCATTACGAGATAGTGAAAAAATGGATGAATCTGAAGCCGAATATCCGGCAGTTTTAGCGGCCCGCCCTTATAAAGCCAACGATTATGCAGGACAGCTATATTATCCTGGAAATTACCAAGTGCCTCCTGAGATTTATTCGAAATTTTCTCCGCTGGCTAGAAGTGGAGAAGAAAACGACGAAGTTGTGACATATCCCGACATATCATCGTTACCAATACAAAATGAGAATAATTTCAAGTCGAATCCTTTAGAGATAGAGCCTGACGAGCTTTCCGACGAAAATCTCCAATATTTATCTCCGGTACTCAGAGATATGCTCCGAAATGTCAGAGACAATAAAGATGTTAGCGTTAAAAACTGGAATCCGACTTCCAGTTATCAATCCATTGAAGATCTGTACGACGATTCGAACGAAAAGAGAAACGTCTTCGAATGGTTAAGATTGAAGAAAGCGGCTCCCAGTCAGAGTTTTATACAGATGATTCTTCTGTTTGATTTGTTAAGCAGAGATGCCAAGAAACAAAAATTGAATAATTATCAGGTAATTTTTATCCTAAAAAAGGTCTTGTTTTCTTTTTTAAAATAAACCTAATCTTTGAAAATGTTAAAATTATATTGTGAAAAATATTAAATTGCTTATTTCAGGGTTACACAGACGATCTAATAAACGATCTGTCGGAAACGTCGAAAGGCACACCCATAGATCAGCTGAAAGACGTTTTGAACAGAATGGTAGCCAGAGGAGACTGCACCCACGATTTCGCAAACAACAGAGCCAAAGAGATGGTCAAGGAGCTGGAGAAGCCGGACAGCAGGATATCCACGGACATCAGATATCTGGAGCCGTTGCACTTCACCAAGTGAGGCGATGCCGATTCAGCCATTCGATCTCATCACGAGCATTTTAGCGTTTGACCGATTTACACATTTTTACTTTTGTACGCTCCTCGTCCTAATCATATTTCCAAAACGTGTAAGCGCAGGTGATAAAGTGAAATCGATAAAGTGTTGAATACTAAAAGTAAGTTGAATACTAAAATCAAAGTCATTCCTCGAATCGACACGTGAAACCGCATTTTCTTATTCAAACGTATATTTTTTGTTTTTTTATTTTTTCTCTTTTAATAAATTCTAATATTTAGATTATATTTTATAGTGATTTTATTTCATACCTTTTCGTGGCGAGTTTTAAAACGTAAACAAATCTTATTTTTAATATATAATATAATATTATGAAAAACGGCGATTCCTGAATGTTGTACGTCGAAATTAATAATAAATATAATATAATATAACGGATCGCAGTCTACTAATATTGCTATTAATTACGAACCAAATATACATTTTCATTAAACGAACAAATTACAGTCGTAAGCGATACTGAATTATATTAAATTTCTTAATTAATTTCTGAAGCTTGATTAAAAATATTTTTTCAACATAGCGATGTGCTTAATTAACGGATTGAACGCAAACGAAAATGTTTATGAAAAAAAAACTTTGTATTTTAATATTAAAAAATACATATATTTTCCATAGTGTGTTGTTTTAATTAAATTTATATTGAAACATTATTATTCAGGTTTTCGACATCATAAATAAGATATATATGATATATATATATATATATATATTAAAATATATAACGTTATTTTAATTAAAATTTAGAATAACATCGTCCTTATTATTTTTCTTATTTATTATGTATTTGTTAATATGAAATATAAATCGATAAATAATATTGTATTAAAAAATGTACGATAGATTTTCATTCGATTATTCCACTTCCACTGGGAATATGAAATTATCCTAGTTGAAAACAGCGTTTGTGACCGTTTAATCAATCGAAGACGTATTAGTTTGAAACCAATGTGACCGGGGAATAATAACTCGAAAGACACAAATAGCAAAAATAAAGTGCAAATAAAGGATCCAGGTCACGTTTGGCCCTGTTCTTCGGACGTACGTACCTTGAATCCATCGCAATACTATATTATATATCGTATATCGTATAGCTCTTGCAGAAACATCTCACAAATTGACCATTGTTTCATTATTTCGAAACGCGCCAACAATTAAAACCTTGTTTATAATCGAACGAACGAACGAAAATAAAAATATTATGACCGTATTATCGATTGAAATGTTTCATTAATCTTTTGCTGAACAAAGGGAAATCCTCCGTCTTTGTATAATATAATACTATTATATATACACATATATATATATATATATATATAGGTGTGTAGTGTTGTATCGGGGATTTCGTTTAAATTATTCGAGGACCTCGACCGAGTTTCTCTCTAAGGATCACTTGTTATTCTTCCAAGTCGTCGAAATGTTCAAGTTCAACATAAAGACGGACGAGTCGCTCTAATCCTCTCCCGACAAAAAGGACTAATTTAATTTCACTTAATGAAACTTTCCGCGATTGCTGCCATAAAAAATGACGGAAAGAAGGAAGAAAGAAAGGCTTTCGCGGCAAAAGCTCGGCTCGTTGTGCTGGAAAATTAAAAGCGACCTGATTATATCGACAACACGATAAACTAGTCGAACTACGAGAAGTCCTTTTATAATATAGCCGGGGACTTGTAAAAGTACAGCGTGTCATTTAAATATTAATATGAAACACCTTATATGCAAGCGCTTTCGTTACAGCTTTTCACTTTGTTGCCATGGCATCGCATCTTAAAGTTTCTTCATTAAAATAAAGCACGGCACCGTTATTATCCAAACACAAAGTATGGTATACTCTGTTGATTATATTATATTTTTATTCGCATTTGTGTATGAGTATTTTACACAAAAACATTTTATAATTATATTTTCTTTACATTTATTTACATATGTATAATTAACAATTTACGGACATACTATATGGTATATTATACGAGAAGTACAATAATTAATTCATTAAATATTTCATACGAATATCAGAGTGCACGCTTTTTACAGTTCATCTAGCTCGATTTGAAAATCAAATCGAAATGAGACTCGAATGACTTTTAATAATACTTTTCGAACTTTTCTACACTTCACACATAAACACTATCGTGCATATTGAGCGCCGTTTGTCGCCGTGTTTCTACTTAATCGATTTTATATATAAAACACTGGAAATAGAAATAAGGCACGGTCTCAGTAAGCGGCGATCGCTTTCGATGAATTCACATTGTCGGTCTGAAAAGAGCACTAAACGCACCACCGACCAGAGTGATCACGGACGCTATCAACTCGACCACTCTAAATAATCCGTTTTCCGTGAAGTCCCTCTTCTTCGGAGCGGTTTCCGTGATGGCCTCGTCGACATCGTCAACACCGTCAACATCGTCGTCTTCTTCATTCTCCAGAGTATTTTCGACCGTTGAATTTTGAGAATGCGCGATCAACCTTTCCGGCAGACGCTTTCCCATCGGTATTACTTTGAAGCTGGGATTGGAGTCGATCATTTCCGGATTTATCGTCTCTTTGTTTGGCACTCGGTCATCTTTATCGCCGTCGTCGTCGTCGTCGTCGTCTTTTTCTTCTTCGAAATCGTCGTCGAGTATTTCCAATTCGGTGTACGTCGGTCTCCTGGTCGACGACGCGAACCTACTCGACGAAGCGACCGCCGGAACAATGAAATTTGACGCCAACCTTTCCAAGATATTTCTGGCTATTTGCTCGTAAACAGTCGGTTTTTCGGTCGTTATGTATGAATCGGAATTATTAGCCGGATTTTTTGTGTAATCGCTGATATTTTCGGTTTCCCCGTTCGTCGTGGACGGCGTCGATGTGAGAAGGTTTATAAAGAAAAGTGGCGAACCGTTCCCTTTATTTACACACTGTAATATGAAAATGTATATTACTTTATTTAAAAATCACACGATCGATTCAAATTATATTTCACGATTGAATTATACATGTTTTCATTAAATTCACCAAAAAAAAAAAATACTTACGCAATCTGTCAGTATGAAAACAAAAACTGTAATATAGGCGTTCATATTTTAATTTTCAGCTTTCGCTTTCACTTTTTAAAAACTGACACAAAATTTAACACGTTAACGTAAAATTTAAAGATTTTTTAATCGGCGATATTCACATAGTAGAAAAAAAAACAACAAAATTTTCAATAAATAAAATCGCACTATTATTGACTGAACTTTATTTTATTTTATATATATTATATATATATAGGTAGAGTATAATTAAACGTATAGGAGGACGCAACTCGTGTAACGATTTCTATATGATTAAAGTGTCACAAAGAAGTTTCGATCACTTTATTCGGTACAATGCGATGTACTCTATAATTTTTTTTTAGACAGGGCTGTTCAACTCGAACGCGAAACTCAGTAACATAAAAAAAACAATAACCACAGCGGCGGATTTTAAATTTTGTTATATACGTTATTTTTTCAATAACTATTATTGATTCATATTTCATGTTCGTTTTATTGTATTAAATTATATTAATATTTCAGTGGAAAAAAATACTAATCAACAATCAATAAAAGATTGTTGGACTTCTGAATTTGTTTAATATTCATTTTAAATTCTTATCGTGAACACAATGTTGCAATATCAAAATCATGATAATGCCGATGTCAAGAACACTTTTGCAACATGAAGGTCTTATAAATTAAATCGTAAAATTTTTATACACGTGCTTAAAAAATAATATAATTAATAAAAATATGATATATGTATGAGGAAGTACATAGCATATAGTCATGGCATAAATAAAACATCTTTTGATTTGTAATTTAATAAATACATTCATTATAAATTTATTTGTATTAGTAACTATATGAATATTAATAATAGAATATTTTAATCAAACAATACGCAATAATAATAATAATAATAATAATAGTGATTTTTTTTTTATTGCATCATCTATGGAAAAAATAACAAAACTTTTAGTATAAAATATTGGAATCAAATTACAGAACCATTCAAAATAATAATTACATGAAAATTCTGAAACGTTTATTATGTTAAATATAACGTTTTTTTCCTTAAAAAAAATGTATAATTTTATTTTAATCAAAAAAGAAAACACGGATTTGAAAAGACGCAAAAATTAGCTTAAACTTTATTTTTCTGTAAATAGTTTTTTTTTTGTTAATCCGCAAACAGTATTGTAAATTGACAAGTATTCATTAATTCTAGGAATATATAATAAATAAAACGTCATTACGTGCTATTTATTATGTATGTTTTTTCTTTTATTTTGTAGGAAAAAAATATTTCTGTAAATAGATATAAAGACTTGGATTTTCTACATCCTCATTGATAATCTATTCAATATTTTTTCATTACGATTAACGTTTCTCAATATTTTTAACAACTTGATTAATGATCAAACGCTTCTATAAGAATATAGATACATATCTCCAAAGTGATTAATTCCTAAAAATATTAAAATGTTCACTTTTAAAACTACACTCATTTTTTTTTATTTATTACAAAAAGAAAAAAATATATAAATGATAAATAGTGTAACAAACTAAATCTCATAATTTAAAATTAGATAAAATAATAAGAATTATGTTCACTTTTATTAAATTGAAAATTCATATAAAATAAAACAATTATTGAATGTTAAAACTAGATATTGATCGATAAAACTAGATTAAAAATGTAAACTGAATAAATTAACAGTTGAGAATACGAGTTTTAATATTATATTCATTTCTATTTATTTAAGCAATAACAAATATCCTTCTTTGACCTTTGTCTTTTTACATAAAAAAAAAAAATAAATAAATAAATAAACCGCGTTTTTCTTTTAACATTTTTATTATCATAACGAAGGACATTTTTTTTTTTTTGTAAATGAAGATTATTTTTCATACAAATATTCTTAAACCGAGTAAAATTCGTTTAAATTTCGTAATTCGGTTAATATTTGATTTGATACAACTTGCTAAAATGTTCGCCTTTGAAACACTTTTTTGTGATCGAAATTGTGATTCGATCACGAAAAAAGGAAATATAGCATTTTTAAGAGTTAAGGTTTAAAAAGATGTTTGTTGTTAGAATATGAAAGTTTTGAAATGCGTCGTTGCGAAATATAATATTTGTTTAGATTTTTTGGGAGATGGAAAAAATGAGGAGTCGAGTGCGACTAGTGCGGTGATTATTTGTAATTTTTCTTGCCTTTTCTTTTCTTTTCTTTTCTTGTCAGTTTACATGTTCAAAGCGGCTTTTAAATAAAACGGCGATAAAGCGCAAGTTGAAAACAGTCGCGAGCGGAACGCGGTTGGTGTCGAAACGCGTTCACGTTTCTGTTTCTACCTTTTTCTTTTTTTCATTACTAAATAATAAGATTATTATTTACGAACAATTATCGACAGACATTCATCAATATGGAATATAAAATTTTATTCATCTCCCTTGCGAGTTTTCTTCCCTTAATTGCGGCGCTCGATAGAAGATTGCGTGAGTATTTTTGTTTTTAATTCATACTCAAATATCCAATTTACAAATATCACACTAGATTTCCGCTTTCTAAGTACAAAACGTATCTAAAAGTGTGACCGTTAATTGCCACCCAATATTCAATTATTGAACGGCTTCGATGCGAATACATTTATATAAGTGCACTTTATTAATAACATTAAAATATTTATACATACAAATTTCCTGTATTATATAAAGTCGATCAACAATTCATTATATTATAAATCATACATGAACTCGATTGTGAAGAGTTGCTAATAATAATTTTTGCAATTATAACTAAATCGTACGGGTACAGATTTTTTGAAAAACAATTTTTACGATAATTGTTTTTTTTTTAAATGCGAAACAATTAGAATGTTTCTGTTGAATTTATATGCCCTTCCTAGTAACGCCACCGGTTCAATCAATCATATTATGATGTAAAACGAAAGAAATACCCGCGAATACGTACTGATCATAATAATGTGAAATTATCTTATAATTTAGTAACTTTATGTTCTATATTCGACATTTCACAAGCGTTTTGCGTAAAACACATCTATAATGGATATATAGTTACTAGATAAGATTTCGGATTACGATCGTATATACAATATTATATATATATATATATATATACACATACATGTATAACGTTTTTGCAATATCCACTAAGAGTTTGTTAATTCGTAACCTAAATGTGTTGTTGCTTCATACATTCAACACATTTAAAAAAAATCACTGTCGAATCATTGACATTTAACTACTCAATTTAGCAAATAGTAAACGTTCAATTTTTAGAATCGACTCAAATGAAAGAAAAAAAGGCGGCGATTATTAAGAATGTTATGATATTCAGAGCTCCGAGTCGCTCGGGGGGACAATATAATTGAAATTTTCATCATCGAACAAGTCGTCGACAATTTTTACTTTTTTATATATTTACTATATTATCTACGAATCGGTGATGAAATGTAATAAATTATTTACAAAGTGCATTTTTTGACGATGACTAATCGTGGTCGATTGTGCTTTTTCATTATGTAACAATTTTTGTTTATTTTTTTTTATCTACTTTTAATTATATTTAAATAGCGAAAGAAAGATGTGAATAAATAATTAATAATTAGTCAATTTAATAAGTTGCGATCTCTTGCAATACAAATTCAAGAATGAAATACAAACAATGTTGGTATAGCAATCTATGCATTATAAAAATGGTAATTAATCAAAATGTTATTGAACAATTCGATTTTGTTAGAAATTATAATTACACTTTAATAAAATAAAAAAAATCGGTAATCAAAATCTTTCGTGTAAAAACACTAAGTGTCTCGAGAAATTCGTTTGTGAAAAGTTTTTGATAATGAAAATGTGAATCATTTTTGTACGGAACGTGTCGAAAAAGGTTAAGAAACACTATTATGCATATTGTTTTAATCGAATACAGTATAATATTATAAATATTTCCAATATTGCGACTCATTTATGATATTGTCGCGTTACGTTTTGATAAAGAGAATAAATTAAAATATTTCCATAAGAATTCTCTACTCGATAATTCGAGGGAATAGATTCGTGATGTAATACCGCTTCCTAATAAATATCGCGGGAAGTATTTCATGCATATTAACATTTAAAATATTTTATTTTAAATGTTAATGAATGACAAGCCAACACAAATCGTTAATTAGTTTAGCACAATAGATAGCAAAAACAAAAAGCATCGTCCACGTGCAAAAGATGTTCTGCATGAGGAACGTAAGCCGGTTGTTCACGATAATCAATTTCTCCCAAGAAATGAAACGACAAACGTAGCTCAGAGAGAGAGAAAGTGATTTGGTATTTTTAATTATGTAAACTTGTGGAATTGTGTTATCACGACAAAAGTACATCGAAAAAAAGCCATACATATATTTAATATTTAATATAAGTAAACGTGGTATTTTATAACAAACACTATAAAATATATTTTATAGTGTTTGTTATCGTTACGGCCAAACTGGTCACATTCAACTGACGAACTTTACTTTTGCAAAGTTAGATAACTGCCTATAATATATGTATATATTATATATAGTGTCGATAAATATCGATTTGTCAGCGAGTTGATGAGTAAAATAATTTTGCAAGATATCCGAGAGCAGCAAAAGACGGTTGGTTGGTTGGTTTATATTAAATGGCACATTGAACACGTTTGAAAAGTATTATATTTATTATACCGCGGTATTATGCAGTTGCACATAACAAACTGTTATTCAATTGCTCAATTCGCCACTAAAATACAAATGTTTGATTTTTAGCTCACAATAGAACGTTAGCATTCAACGCTTGAGCTTGTTCTTGTCTCCTAGTCCTATTTATGCAAAAGTACATGTTTATTTATTTATTCACACATAATGCCTATAACTATACGCTATGGGCATTAATTATGTCGGATGACTTATTAGATTTGTTTTTCTATTTTCTAACATTGCTTTTACACGATTTTCGAATCGACCACCCCGGACCCTCAACATTCAGCTGAATTTCAAATTATTTTTTCAGATTTAAATATATAAAATAATATATAATAAAATTTATGAAATATGGCAGTCTATTGACGTGCATAATATATTTAGTTAATTATATTCAAAATACATCTATGGAACAAATACTCGCTTGATATTTACACGATAAGTAAAAAGTTCAAGGTTAATCATTTTCTTATTAAATTATATAATTAAATAAAGAAATACATAATAGAAAACCAAAACTAAAAGCCATATTTAATCCATTCTAAAGCCGTCACACTAGTGTTTATGATTTTGAAATCGTGAAATAAAAACAAATAATGAAAAAAAAAATAGATAATAATTTTTTTGAAAAGAAAAGAAGACAACGATTTATCGCAATCAATGCCAATAACATGTGTCTACCATATATAAAATGAACACAAACACACACCTGTGGCAAAATGATAATAACCTTCTGGTATGAATGACACGATGTCATTATGTAAAATGGTATCGATTTCCGATGGAAACTTTCAAATGTTGACGTTGCTGAATCGTCGATACGTGTTCGACTTTAGCACTAAATGCCAATTTCTTCGATCCACATAATACAATACCATCTCAAATGCCAAAATGAGTTCTAAACTACTAATACAAAAAAAAATAAACAAAATGATAATATTGAAGTGAAAATATATGTAATAGACAAAACGAAATAATTTGTAATAAATGAATTATCGCATTGCATCGAACGCTTGGAAGAGAAGTCAGTCGTCTATGAAACGCAAGAAATTGCTGACCAATTTTTTTCTAATAATATAAAATATAATGCGTTTTCCGTTTCCGGTAAGTTGCGTTTTCTCCAAAAAAAAAAAAAATATATATATATATATATAGTGAAATAGTGTGCGATTAAAATTTATATAAAACCTTTTTAAATATCAATCAACACGATTGCCAATAACAATGATTAATGAAAATAATTTGAATAGTTTTGACTCATACTTTACTAAATTTGTATCCAATTGTACTTTTGATCGTAATCGTAAAATTAAAATTAAAATATTTCAAATACATTTTATTATGTTCATGCAAATATATTTTTTGAATTTCAGCCGGAGACTTCATAAGATGCAATCAAAACGATCCACATATCAATAATTGTCTACAAAATGCAGTTCCAGACGCCCTTCGAAAAATGACTAAAGGTATAAATTTAATTTACTGTATATTATCTATTAATCCTATTTTTCTAAGAAAATTTCATTAACACTTTCAAAGTTATTAAAGTTCATTAATGAATTCGAAACCAATAACAATAAAAAAGCACTTAGTATATTAATTTCTAGAATATTAATAATAATCAAAGTAATTCTTTAAAACATAATAATTAAAATTTCTACGACTTTGCCTTCTAATGTTAAAAAAAAATACAAATACTTTTATTGTATTATTTATAAAAAGAATATTATATATATATATATATATAAACAATATGAATTATATCAGAGTTAGTTTTAGAAAGATCATATTTAAAAAAAAAAAATTAAGTATTTTATAAACCCTTGTTGAAACTGTGATATCTGAAAAATAGCATTCACCCGCATTACAGGTTCTAAGAATAAATTTTCCTCGACCCTGATTGGGTGAACGAACTGCATAAAAAATATATAAAACACTGCAAAAATAATACTTAATTGAACTTGAAATTTATGTCAAATTAAACAAAACGTCATTCTGAAACCGCAAACCTTGAACACCAGCCATAAACATGCCGAGCTCTTGTTTTTTATTCAGTTTTTAAATAAAACTGCATCATATACTTGATTTCTTCACGATTTCCTCGAAACGAGTCGTGATTTTAAATGTTTTTCCTTTGACGGTTTCGAATAACGTCATGAAAATT
Organism: Leptonema lineaticorne; assembly: GCA_024500535.1. Lineage (NCBI taxonomy): Eukaryota > Metazoa > Arthropoda > Insecta > Trichoptera > Hydropsychidae > Leptonema > Leptonema lineaticorne. The sequence continues at coordinate 13,694,610 of JANIJI010000014.1, read as the reverse complement.
TGACAGCGAATAGAATTAATTAACGCCTAATAGTATACTAATTAATGGAAGTATGTTATTAGCTAACGCGGTCTAAAACATCTCTGATTTCATACATGTTATGTTTGTGTCGAAAGATTACTCCAAATATTTTTATATGACAACATATTTTTTCAATGGAAAATGAACGAGTAATCGAAGAGAGCTGGCTTTTTTGGCTTTCTTTGGTGAATTCCGATCGTCGTTGACGTTGAAAAGAAAGTGCCAAAACGAAGGGGGACTCCGCCCTCCTCTGGCTGCTGCGGCTGGCCGTCAAAATTGCCTTCTCGCCGAAGGCTCTTACGCAACATTTTGTGCCGGCTAATTTTGTTTTGGTTTGATTTCGCAACTCTTGCGCGACCGATTTTTTTTTCTTCTTTTGAACGCATTACGATTATTATTATCCGACGACATTGCTAAATGTAGGAATTTCATTTGCGAATGTGGTATTGAAAGATTGGGAAAACGGAAGAACCGTATGCTCGACTTTTCTGGCCGTTTTGGCTATAACAATACTCAAAACACTATTTTTATAAAACGTACTTTTTATATTATCATATTATTCCAGGTATACCAGATTTGGGTGTTCCAACTTTAGAACCATTATCAGTGGCAACGATTGATATTCAGACCGGTTCCGGCCCTGTTAGCATCAGACAAGTTTATAATAACATTAAAATTGTCGGTTTAACGAATTCTACGCTTCTTAATTACAAGTAACGTTACTAATTAATTAAGTGATAATGATCGATCTATAATATTTACAAACTTCAAACAATAAATGTATAATTTTAGTGCCAATTTAAAGAAATATACACTGATAACGGATTCGTTTACACCAGTATTAGAATTCTTAGCCGATTATGTAATGTCAGGAAGGGTTCTTCTTCTTCCTATTCAAGGGAAAGGAAGATGTAATGTTACAATGGGTAAGTTTTAATATAAATTTAATATCAATAAAATATATCTTCTATATTTATATTAAAAATAACAAAAAAAACATTTAATTTCAGTGGATCTGGTTGTGAAACATGTTTTAATCGGAGAACCTATCACCAAAAAGGGTGAAGTTTATATGAAAATAAGACAATATGACATCAAACTAATTCCAAAGAAAATTTCGTTCCATTTTTCAAACTTATTCAATGGAGATAAAGCTTTGGGTGAACAGATGAATAGATTTTTAAATGAAAACTCAGAAATTGTCTTCAACGAACTGAAACCGTCGTACGAACAATCGTTCAGTTTACTCTTTAAAGACATAACTAACAAAATATTCACGAAAGTACCTATGAACCAAGTGTTTGTTAAAGATGTGCCAATAAAATAAACAATATAATGACGACTTTAAAACAAAAAGAAAAACAGTATTTTTATTACTTAAGATAGACATTAAAAATGTACATAAATCATATTATTTGATACGATTTAACGTCCTATAAAATGAAATCACTTTTAAAAATTATCCACAAATTGTTTTTGACGAAATGTTTCATTTTATAATGAAAGTAATATTTTATATGTAAATAAAGTACAATTAAACTAAATATTGGACATTTTATTTTCAACATTCCATCATGAACCAAACTGATGAATTTTTTTTGTTAAATACTATCAAATTACAATAATAAATCTTATTTTGTTAAATATGAAACAATTTATATTTTAAATTAATCACTCGATTATATAAAATATATTTGGAACGTTTTTTTTAATTATATTGTAATTCGGAAAATAACTTTTAAAACACAGTTAAACTTTCCTTCTTTTTTTTTTTAATTCAAGATCATACAGATAATAAAATTTATCTGGGGTTAATAGTTTATTATTATATTTAGTTTTCTATTCTTGAATGAAACTCAAACCAAATATAATAATTTAAATTCATATGTAATTTGCAAACCTGGTTTTGTTCTGCGTTTTATTTAGTGTCAAAAAATAACTGTAGATGTCATTATTTTAAAACACGTATATAGAAAATTAATATTTTGAACTTGAGTTTTAAAAATATTTACTGCATCTTTAATAATTGCGTTATAATTAATATATTACGTTAAAGATTTATTCACATTAAATCTTTAGAAAACGAGTAACAAATTATATGCCGTAACGAATTTATAAAAATAAAATATTTCACTTTTATAATAGTACTATAAAAAGTTAACACATTATATTTATATAGAAAAGAACAACAACACGAACCTCATAAATGTTATTACACTACTAACTAACACTATCATTATATTGTACTTACTATTCATAATTACGAATATTTTTGTCACAACAAAATATAGGTAGGAAATATATGGTATGTTCATAAAACAACTTAAAAAAAATAAACATATTTTAATTTCTATTTCAACACCGTGATCAAAAAGTAAGGTGAATTTGTTTAAAAAAGAATCACATATTTTCTGATTCCAAAATAATAATACATATTGACAAATTAAAAAAGACACAGTCGACAGGACCAATTTAGTCATATAGCGAAACGACAATAAATTTGAGATTGAACATAAATACCAAAGCGCTGACTAGAGAAGACTTCAGGATGAGGATTTGTTATGGAGTGGCGCCAGTCGGATCCGACCGTGTCCATCCATATTTGGATATCCAGTTTGAGTGCAATGAGTGAGGTTGTGACCCACAAGGCCGAGCCTCGACCATGCTTCATTATGTTCACACAAGAATGACCTACGGCAACACGATAACAACAAAGCCTTTACACCTGGATGTATTCTCGACGTCACCTTCGCTCCGCATCCAATTTTGCATTTATCATCTTCATTTATATAATTCAAGTGATCATGTTTCATACCAATTATAGATTAAAACTCCTAAATAATCCGATATTCCCATTACTGATTCTTTGAACCTCAATAATACTATGCAATTCAACACATGCATTAGTTTTATTAATGTTAATTAAAGACATTTATGAAGAGGAAGATTATATGTTAAGTTAATATAAAAAATGTATTGGTTCGTGCCTTACAAAAAGGTCAAAGCTGGATATTTCGTGTTTGAATCGCATTAAATTGTAAATTTAATGTTTTTTGATTATGCATCTGAAATCGCCTTGCAGAGCCTTTTTCGGAATCTAGCCAATTTCACACCGGACTGACAATAATGTCAATCACATTATAAAGAATATTACCAATTGCCATGACCCAAACTATAATACATCTGTTTGGACATTTTATTATTGCTTGAATTAAGCAAGTGATATCGCATAAAATAGCTTATTGTTAAGCATTACATGCAATCATTTTTTGTTTTGCATTATATCTACCATATATATATATATATATATATATATATATATATATATATATATATATATATATATATATATATATTATAATATGGTAATATGTCAACATGGTACTGTATACAATACTATCAATAATATAATTTATGAAAAACATTATTATAATTACAACAGTTTAAAAATTTGACAGATTTTTTACAGATTTTACAGTGTCTATTATTTTTCTGAGAACCAAAATTTTAAAGAACATATGTAGCTTATTTGTCAATTTATACTATGATATATGGTATAAAATACCTTCTACTGTTCTATAAAATAAGCACACAACATATTTATATAGTCAACTAGTCATTTAAACTATATATGTAAATGATTATGGTATGGTTATATTTATTCAGAGTGAAAATTAATAAGGATAGTGGATTTAATGCGACCAAAGAAGGTGCGGACATTCACTTGATATCGAAATAGCGACTCTTTCGAACCAATAAAAATAATACGCAGCGACGATAACATTATTCCGTAATCGCTGGTCGACTTTCATGAAAGGAGACCTCATTATCGAGACGATGGTCCATCTCGGTGACTCACATATGCGCCGGTTCAACATTTACATGGAAAACCAAAATCGCATTCAAATCTTTGCATTTAAATATAATACTTTGACCATATAAACTCGCCAATTTATTCCGTTTATATTTTTATCAATTTGAATAAATAAACTCGATAACAAAAATTAAATATTGGATAATTGATTGCGAACTTCGTTTATATTATATATATGGTAGTTTAATTTGAATTCTGATAAGCTTTTAGTGATCGTGTAATTTCATGAAAAAATAAAAAAATGACAGAGAAAAGGAATAAGGGAAATTTGAGGTTTTTTATAAAATAAAATAAGAATATCTCTTTATTTTCATTTATTTAGTAGAATCGTAACCCTAATGGTTAATTTTAGGTAATTGGATAACATCATCCAAAAAAATACACATAAATTTATACAAAATAATCACGGTAATTAAAAATTACACGACTAAATTAGTGGAAAAAAAACTTAAATTTAAATATAATATAATATGCATTATAACAACAATATAAAGTCAATTGGGTAAAATTAACCTAAGATTAGCTTCTCTATTTGGTATTGTTAAGTGAATCGCTTATTAAACAATATAGAATAATAGAAAAAGAAGAGCATTTAAAGGAAGAACATAAACAAGATGGAACAGTAAGCTTATTAAAATTACAATAGATTGATATTAAAAAAAGAAATAATAAAGGTATTTCAAATTATATATATATATATATATATATATATATATATATATATATATATATATATATATATATATATATATATATATATATATATTCAATAAGTTAGTGCATAGTATTTATTTCCTCTAGAAAAAAATATTAGTAAATAAATATTGAAATTTTACGTAATTATTTTTTTTATAAATGTCATTATAATTAATTGTGTAAAAATAAAGTTGAGATTTGCCATATCTTGGAGCACCATGATTGGTTATTTTCATATTATAGCGAATGGTACATGCGTATATATTAATTTATAAATCAATAATATTGCGTATTGCTGGTAATTGATGTTTAAAAAAATATAATCTACGAACCTACAAGGCATTTGGGGTTGTTTAAATATGTTTATCAATTGAAAATCGGTATTAAATTTCAATTGATTCTGAGAATTTACCGCTTCTTCTTGTTATCTCTAACATTTTACTAGCGCTTTCTTGAAATCAACCCTAAATCATATATTATAACAGTGACGCACTCGGTACAGGTTCAAATCTAACACTCCTAAGAATGATTTTTTTAATGTTCAATTTGTGATTCTTGAGAAATATTGTAAACCAAACAAGCTAATTACATATATATATATATATATATATATATATATATATATATATATATATATATATATACTATCTACTAGGTGTTTTTTGTTTGTTTTTTTTTTGTAAATAAATTCATCAATTCTTTCTTTTTTGGAATTACATCCCAAGCACGCCACTGTATAACAGTAATACAATTCCTTAAATATACGTGTATACGATTAAAAGATATTCATAAATTAAAAAGAAACACTAACATATAATCACGTCTTTCTAAACTTCTCAACTTCTAGCACCACAAACATTTCCTAACTATTTATTTTTTAATCAAATTTACATTATATATAGATGAATAGAAGAAAAATAAGTTGGTTAAAGAAACGTTAATCCTAATCACATTCATTACATTAAGAAAAATGCACCACTGATCAAATTTTGTGCATTTCATTTAAACTAATCACGATTGTTTTGTTCATATACAAATATATTTATATATGAATGATATTAAATAATACTATAAATCGTATAGACTTCTTATAAAACAAATATTAGGACCAATCAAAAGAATCCTAAATTAACATTATTACATATAATAAACGTCAACAATATAATAAATCAATCGCAAACTTATCTAGCACCAATCTTTTAAAGAAGTGTCAATAAATTATACAAATACTTGCATCGCATACATTTTATAGAAAATTAATATTATGATGATATAGGTTTCATTCACTTTTTGTTGTTAAATTAAAGAACATGCAAATATGTAATAAATCTATTATTTTAAGATTTTCACCTACTAATAAATGCGAAGGTTTCAAAAAAAGTGTTCAAAATCATATATGATACAAATACTTATATCATTTATAGAAATGTGAGCATATTTACAATACATGTATATAATATTTTCAATCAAAATGCTAAACAATCTATAATAATAAATGGTGGTAAAATATTTTATACGAGAGCAAAATTTTAGAAAATAATTTATATGTATTGCGTATATTAAAATAAAGTTTTACATTTACTAGAATAAATTTTAAAAAATGCTACGTCATTATATATCTAAAGTATTTTTGTACATGTTATTGTAAATGTGACAATAGGGAATTTGAAACATAAAAAGCGATTATTCTATAGCATGACATACAAATTTAGGCAATAAGTTTGAAACATTATAAAACATCTGACCGATTTATGCAATATTCAAAATAAATTCACAGTGAATTTAACTGTAATGCATATAATTTTCTTTGCACATTCTACAAGACATAAATAACACTATATTTGGCACATATTCCATTGAAATTAAACTTTTTTTCATAAACTCTATATCTTCGTTTTATGTCATATAGTATTATTGTCTTTCGATAGCTAATAAATATATATGTGCGTGCATACTATATATTACAATTTGACCAAACCTAGTAGTGGTTTATCATCATTCCCAAATATATGTCACATTTAAAATAACATTTGTGTACATACTTAAGATCTATTTATACGTAAACATGCCCAAAATATCCCCTCTAAATTGTATATATATATATATATATATATATATATATATATATATATATATATATATATATATATAATTTATCAACTTCCAGGAACATAAAATTACTTTCAATATATTTATGATCTAAATAAAAGAAAAACTTATGATCAACGACAAACATTTTCGAACTACTCGTGCATGGATATTATTGAAAATTTTCCAACAGTTAAGAAATAGTTACTGACAAATGATTGCCAACTTTCACCGAGTATTTTCAAATTGATGTCAAAGGGCGCCATAGATCCTGAAGACATAATATTCCTCTGGAAATAGGATGTGGACGTTGTTTTAATATACCATATATATAAATATAAAAGTAAATTCACATTTAATTTTGTGAATTTACTTTCACCACATCGCCATAAAATGGATTGGTAAAGGAAAAACTCCATCGCATATCACTAGTATAGTACATATATATATATATATATATATATATATATATATATATATATATATATATATATATATATATATATATATATATATATATATATTGTACGACCCCGGCTTATTCAATATCAATCGAACAAATTCAATAAAAATATCAGAAATATAAGCTAAATTAAATATATATATATATATATATATATATATATATATATATATATATATATGTTATAATCTAATTTGATCTTTCATATGTAACTATGAATTAAATACAAATACTATAGATCTAAGCTCGTTTTCGTGTTAGTTGGGGAATGGTGATTCAGTCTACTACAATTAACAATTCAAAATATAATTGCACATGAAACATACTTTTATGTATGAAATAAAAAAATTAAACTAAACTCAAGAAACCGTCTACCACACGAACGATTATTCGTCCCTGAAAAACACATACGTCGTCAAACTCGGGACTTCATTTGCATAAAATCGCCTTTAAATATTCATATCAACGATGATCGGCTTTTTTATATGAAACGTGGCTACTAAAAGCTCGTCGCTGTTGATGAGTTTATTTATGATTATTGTGAGGTTTCGTCCTATACCATATATATTTTTTTATTATATACAATAATAATAATAATAATAAAAAAAGAGGTAGAATCGAATAGGACAAGTTTTATCAATCATAAAAGTCTGACGATTTCTTATAAGAAGCGGTCGAAATGGGAGCCGGTATCCTGGACACGATGCCCGCTTTGGAGTCTTTCCTGGGTGTAAACATTGGTATTTTATTGACCAAAGCTGCCGATTTAAGTTCATCGGTAGTGTCGGTTCCAACGCCTATACTACTCTGACTTCTTTCCAGTGTACCGTTTGTATGAACCCATGCTCTAGTAAAATCGGAATAATTTGTATCGTCGCTAGACGGTTTTGTAATGCCATTTTTGGTTGCCGCATTTGTATCCGAATATTGTTTGATTATATCTTTCAAGGTTTCAATTACTAGTGTATCATCTTCTACATTTTCGGCAGTTTTTATTATTTTTTTAAGTAGAGGACTTATATTCTTCACCTGATGATCCGGTGAAGATTTTGGAGATGTTTTAATTTTGCGACCGTTGTGATCGTATCCATTCATGTTCCTCAAAGCTGTAGTGCTAGACCTTAAATTCGAATTTCTTTGAAAAACTGGCGAACTGACTTTATTTGCTACTCCGTTTTTACCATTGGGTGATACGAAAGTGTCGTTAGCTAAAGACGGACGAGCCTTTCCTTTCGGAATAGGACTTCTGCCGTTCCATGTATTGTTCCCGGAAGGAGAAGTCGTTCTGCTGCCGGCAGCTCTGCCAAAACTGCCTGCACTATTACCGGTTGGAGAATTAGCCGGTACAGTTGGTGGTTTGCTTGAAGAAGCGTCTTTCGACTTTGTCGATGGCATTGGTCTTTTGACTGGACTAGGCGAATCTCTCGTCATCGATTTTTCTCTGTTCATAGAACGATCAAAACTAGCAGATCTAGATCTGTTTTGTGGTGACAAATTCTCGACCGATAATCGTCTTCTATTTAAAATAGGAGAATTTGGTATTTTAGATGAAGTAGCAGATTTTTGTAAACTTTTACTTGGTGTATCGTTCGTATCCAAACAAATTGGAGAACTACTGATATTTTTTGTTGATTTCTTATCTGTATACGATTGATTTGCTTTTTTATCGACTCCATAGAGATTTTCAGAATAATTCGTTTTTCTCAGACCGGTGATAGAACTCACTTCTTCGTAAGGTTGTGAACGTGTTTTATTATAATTAGAACCGTCTTCGTATCTAACGCGATCTTCAGTTGAAGACAAATGAGGAGCACAATACGTTATCTCAGTATTAATAATGTCAGGACGCTCTGAAAATTAAACAAAAATTATATAATAATTAAAAATTATAACGAGTTTCGTAAAAAAAAAACAAATTACTCAAACATTACCAGTCATATCAGCATCATCTGTCTGACTACTGAGAGAAAGTCTGTTGATTTTTATCGATATATCTTTTGTGTTAGATAAAGCGCTTGGTGGAGACGTTTGGGCTGACCCACTTCCTTGTTGGATCAAACCTAGACTTCTATATCCTTCATCGGAAACTTCACTGCCATTATCAGAAGCATTTTCTGAACTATTTCCAATATTATCTACAGTCGATGTTCCATCAGAATTATGACCGTCGAAATTAGTGAGCGATTCCTTTTCAGGTGATTTTTTTGTATCCAAAGTTATATTCAAACTGGGTACTTTTGGAGTTGGACTTCGAGATCTATTATTTCTGTGAGGGCTTGGTACAATGTTTTCGGATGCCACAATAGCGGGATTGTTCAAATTTAATACTTTTCTGTTGGGATTCGGTGATGCTGCTCTATTTTGAGATAGTTTTCTCGCAGGACTAGGTGACACCGATCGTCTACTAAATTTGGATTGGTAATAGGCATTATCAGCCGCTAAATGATTAAAAGCTTGGTTTTCAAAAGCATTATTGGAATTTCCCATATATGGTAAAGATGTATGTCCGCGGGAAGCCGGTGAACGGCTACGTTGTCGAGCTGCTGTATGTTGCGGCGGACCTAATTGAACTGGTGCATGTTGAGGACTTCCACCACCTGAAGAACCAACGCTCGATACCGAAGAACGACGTGTACGTGGTGGAGATCTATTACGAACAACAAAGTAATTGTTAAAAAGACATCACAATGTCTATTATATAAGTATAATAGTGGAATTTCAGAAAGGAAATTACCTATCATAATGAACTTCGGCTCCGTTCAAATCCATATATCCGGCTGCTGGCGGATACCTTTGTACCACGCGTGCTGCGTGTGTTGCGCGATGTTGAGCACGACACCTGCAAGGATCGTGTTTATCCAAATAATGAGAAAGAGTATCCCAACCTCCACCAACGCGAACCATAACGTGACTTCTCAACACCTGTAAATATCGAGTAAAACATAATGACGATTAATGACGATTAGAAATGGGGAAACATCTCTATCGGGTCGAGGTCAATATTACCACAATATAAATAATGCTTAACTAAAATACAAGGCAATTTGGTTTATCACACAGGTCACTGACCCAACTAGGGACAATCAACGTGACCTCTAAAACACAAGAATACTCCAAATATAAAATAACATCGATTAATTCTAGGTTGTTGCATTCAACACACGCTTGTTGAATTTTACAACCTTGGATAGCGAATTTTTATCAAAAAATAGAAAACGAAAATATAACTATAGAAACGTTTTGCCGTTGATATTTGTTAATGCCATGATATCTCAAAGTGATGACAAAAAATTTTAATTCAATAGTAAATTGAACTAAATAAATATAATTGGATATAAAAAGAGATTTTGTTTTCATATATATTGATTTTCGCAATATATTTAAGAAATTTTCATAAACCTCTCTACCATTCTATTCTAAAATGGTATAATTATTAATGATTATAAACAAAAATAATGATAATTATATGGATACGAACACCGTTCTTGCGTTCGTTTTTATTGAAATTAAATTTAATTTGAATGGAAAAACGAAGGTGAAACATTTTTTTTTTGTCATAAAATGGAAAACTTTATCACTTATAAATTATGGGCGTAAACTTGTTCATGAATATATGACAAATTATAATACTAAGACTATTATTGATTAATAGCGCGTAAATATAGGTAGCGCATAAAAATTGAACGTTAAGCATGAACGGGAACCGTTTATCCGGTTTCGTTTTGCTGTTTGTTGCCTTTTCGCGGAGCTTTAAGCGCTTCCTACAAGACCTGTCGGGATCCATAGGAAAAGAGGCCTTCGATCGAACGGAGGCCGACCTTCACCCGTTGCAAAAGCACATGGTGGCTGTAATAATTGAGTTGGGGATATCGAGTGGTCGTTAGAAACGAGACCATATATGGGATTCGAACCCGCGACCGTGGCTACATTAGTCACCTCCACTTGATCGCTATCCATATACGCACTGTCAATGTCAACACGCTCCGTTTGGCAATTACACACAATAAATATAAATATAAATAATAATAATAGTAAAAATACAGCGAATTATAAGTGTAATAACGAAATACGAGTTTTTCCACACATTTTCCGACGAGACGACATATGATCGACGCGTAATTATGGCCGATTGACACTTGTAATCATCACACATTCCGACGTATCTATAGTGCATAACGAATACGGGATTACGTTTACGTGAATTTAAAGTACGATGTTTTATTTTTTTTTATTAAAATAATTACATTATAATAAAAGGAATAATCGCATAGCATGTTAACCTTCAAAGAAGTCAACGGGAAACTGCCTTGTGATAAATATATAAACATATTTTTTTTTCGATACGTAATCATAGTTTCGTAACACGTTGTACGAAGCTCGCGAAAAGCTCGAAAAGCTCTCGCTGGATGGAAACGTGTCGAGGTTTTGTAGCTGTAGCTCGTTCGTCGCGCGATTATTACGAGCGTCGCGAAAAAACGTCGACGCGAACAACGGCGACGCTAATTAAGCTCGAAAGTCCAATTAGATACGGACAAAGTGCAATCAGTTCGAATTTTTCGAATGCTTCGTCGCGCGAGACGCGTTTAGCGGAAAACGGCGCCAATTTCGAACTGGTAAATTCGAAACGGATTCGAGTTTATCTCAACACCTCGTTAGTCGACCAGTTCAATTACGGCTGGCGGCTTTCAGTCGCCGCAATTTGCATAAAATCCGCGATAAAGGCGCGCGTTCTGTCCCGCGTGCCACGGTTTTGCGACCGCTTTTCTGCGCGATTACTTCTACGATTTTGTTGTTGTCATTCTCGACAACTTCGATTTACAAGTTCGAATCTCGATTAAATCTTAATGCTAATTTATAATCCATCGAACGTGCATTATTAATTTTGTCGTTAAAAAGCTAAGAAACCGCTGTATGATTTTATGGATATTATTTTTTGGTACTCAATCGAATAAATGGAATATGACAAGATTAAATAAATATTCGCGGATTATAAAAGATAGCAGTCGTATGGAAAAAAAATTGTATCACAATTTATCATACGTTCAAAGAAAAGGCTTTATTAAAAAATCCATTACGATACATGAGATATATCATCGTTTTTACAAATCGTCCGAAAGGTTAAAGTTAAAATGACGATATGAAGATCGGTATCTGTTTCCGACGAAGGTCGATAATGACGACACGATATGCACGTTGCATAATATTTAAAAAGGGTACGATTAATTATATGTACTTAATAATAAGCATATCAGTATGCATAATGGATTAAGCAACGTAATAATATGATCGTCGTTGTTTAACAAATATCGGAGGTAATACAAATACAGAGAGTGACAAAAAAAATACATCAAACTTTCGAATCCAAAACGTAAAAAGTCATTTCTAATTTCTCAAAGTTTAAAGTTTCAATTTTTAATTACAATAAAACCGCTCAATTAAATATATAAATCCTTTATATATATATAAAGATTTTGAAAAATGACATAAATACGAAAATTTTATCAATTTTAGTGAAATAAAAATTATTTTTGTGACACAGCCTGTATTATTATTATTATTATTATTATTGTAGAATGAAAAAAATGAAAGTATGCAAAAACGTGACTAGAAAACGTTGTTCACGATTAATATTCATACATATAGATATCGCATCACGATCGTATTTAAATTATTAATAATATAAATAAATGATTATACGGCGGCGGCGTGGAAAAGTCGGAAAATCTAGCGTTTGCCGAACGTTTATATATATATATATATATATATATATATAATATAAACGGATTGACATTAAAGACTTTTTGAATAAAGCGATGCCTTCGGCGATCCGTGCTTTAAAAAGGGGAAAAACATTTTGCGATTATTATACGTGTGTTATTATACATGTTTAAAAATATCTTCTAACATATACATATTACAATATATTGCATATAAAAATATCCCGATGAAAATAACTATTAAATGTACAATAAAAAAAAAAATACGTAACGTTGCTAAAACCGATCAATCCCTAATCGAGATAATCGCTAACCCACATTCATTACGAAGTACTGAAAGTTTAACAACGACAGCGATTTATTTGATACTCGTACCGAGATTTCGAAATTCTGCAAATGGATTACATATTCAAAAGAAACGCGCAGTATTGACTTTTGTAAAATTGAACTAAAAAATAGCGAAAATGTAATTTACACATCGCCGTCGTATGATTAAGATAGCAATTATAATTCATCACGAGAGTGTAAAAAATTACGATGTTGGATGTTAAGCGCTTTACCTTATTGGGATCAGATCGTCAAGAGAGATACGTTTGTTGATCGAAAAAGGAAATGTACATGTGTAAATATGATGTTGGAAATGTCAAGCGCAATAAAATTGAATAAAATGCAGAGAATTAACCCTGAGCCGGCGCCCTGAAGACTGCACGCGAAACCAAATCCGATCCATTTACAATATAATATATTATTTATGCATTTTACGCGTTAACCTCATATTTCAAACAGTTTTCAATTATACTTATTTATTTATTTTTTGTGTACTCACCCTGACGAATATTAGCACTTTTGTGTCGCCGATCCTGTATTTTCCTTCGGAAACTCTGATCATCGGAAATTGTGTGGGACAAGTGCATCTTTCCACCAAGTCGCGCACCTGAAATTATTAATACAAAATCAATATACGAAAAATCATAAAAAACTATCTTTGTCTTTATTCACATATTTATATATATATATATATATATATATATATATATATATATATATATATATATATATATATATATATATATATATATATATATATATACCATACATAAATATACCTTTGGATTGGATCAATTTGATATAACTAATTGGTCGCCCACATTTTAAATTTATCTTGCAATTGCAAGGATACAAAGTCCTACATTTCAAATATATCATATCGTACATATATAGCTTCCTTCATTTTCTGGTTTTCAAAACTATTATAATAATTTGTGACAAGTGCAAACTTTTAAAAACGATTCTCTTAAATTCTTATATAATATTTTCTATTACTATTAAAATAAATGTTGGAACTTTTTATTATATACGAAAGAAAATAGTAAACGTGAATTTTTATAAGAACAATAAAAGAAATGAATGTTTCTATTTTTCACCGCATTCCCCAGCAATCGTTATCGCTCGAAAATGCGTGCGGGGAAAGCCTTTTTTCCTAATTTTCCAGGCGAACAACCCTCCACATATATATAAATAAGTCAAGATTAGCCAAAAGCCTTTCCCCACCCCCATTCGATACGATTCAGCATCCCTTAAAATTCGAAAAAGACTTCAAAAAATGCATAGCCTCGACGAAACTGTTTTCTTGAGCGGAAAAACGTTTTTCCACATAGCTATTTCGCTATTGCATGCAGTTTCATGATAACGACGTGGGAATTATAAAACAATACTGCAATGCGGTATCCAATATAAATTTCTAGAATAAATCGGGAATAATATACTTTAGACCGGTAATAATATTATAAAAATAGATAATTTATAAAAAGATAAAAATATGTATATATATATATATACAATATTCTCATTCAATCATTAATTATAAATAATTATAAAGCTCAGATACCCACCCGTAGTGTTTAAATTATGACTATAAAAACATTAACAAGATTAATTATACATCGAATAAATGCAAGTAAATAACATTCATTTGCAAAAAAAAAAAGTTTTAATGCACATACTAATTGTATTTAATTAAGATCCTGAGATATTTCCTTAAACGCGTCTGTGTTCCACAAAATAAGAAATAGTCGTTTACACATCTCAAACAAAGTGAAAGATTCGCATAACGACGTTACATTACCATATCATTATCATCGTAAATAATATGATAATCACAATGATAATAATAATAATAAGAGACGGTATTTTTTTCATTTATTCTGGCAAATATTGTTTTTGTCGTAGATCACGTCCAACGAAATTAAAATGAACATCCTCGAATAAAAGCAAACCCGTTTTATCTCGAAACTTTACGTATAAATCAATAAAGATTTTTTTGTTTACTTTTTTTGCGACTTTTCTTAACGACAGTCGAATATAAAATATATGGACAATGTCAGAGTTGTCGGCTGCAAAAAAAATAGCGATCGCTATTTGTTCAAATGACATCAATGAGACCGACACTTGTTAAAATGAAAAAAAAATAGATTGATAATGAAAACGAGTGGAAAATATTTTAATTCGAAACGTGTTCTTTATCTTCATATATGTACAAATAAATCAATGACGAGAAAGCCCTTTTGAATATCAATCTGTTATGTCAAATCTTTTTGATTTAAATTCGGTACAACATTTAAATACTACTTCTCATATTTACAAACTTTTTCATTCACTTTTCAAATAAAAATTGTACGAAATTATACGAAATGTTTTATGGAAGACATGAATAAAATATGAAGAAATAAATACTGATCAATAATACTTTATTAACATACTAAAGTATTAATTAAATAAAAAAATAAAAAAATATTTGTTGAAAATACACGTGAAACTAAATTTTCATCACGTACTGAAATGTCGATTTTATAAAATCGACGGGCGAAAGTGCGAGATAACACATGAAAAATTAACAAAATACCCCCGGCTTTCCCCTTTAGTCGGAAAATTCATTATTCACGATTAAGTCAAACACGCCAGGAACATGGAAATTCTTGGAAATTTAAGAAAAGGGTCGAATATATATATATATATATATATATATATATATATATAGTATATATAGAGAGTACACGTTAAAATAAATATAGCCAAATAATGCGCATGCATTATTCAACGACCAAGAAAAAAAACATCTCCACTACAATTTCCATATTTTGTTTTATTTCAATTTAAATTTTAACGTTCTTAAAATCGCATTATTTTGCAAATGTGCCAGATGTTCGAGACAAAAATAAAAATAAAAATTCCGAGAATTTTGAGAGTCTTTTGCATAGAATCAATTGTAGCAGTTGTAAAGTGGATCGAATCCAGACCATAATTTCGTAGAGCCAGACAGTATTATTGATCCAGGGGTGGCCGTGAAAGCTGCATGTGCGTGTCGTAGTAGTAAATACTCAATCTGGCCCTGGAAACGTACCCGTACCATAAATTTCACGAACAACGAATCCAATCTCGTTAAAAGAGGACAAAACGAGGACGGCGAAATCCATAGGGTTTGACACCATTTTTTCCACAAAATAACCCTCTTTTTTTGTCTTGAATCGTCCGGTTTCTTTGCTAAATCCTTTCTGTATAATTGAAGATGTGATTTAACTGCGATCGCCACCGAGATCCTCGTATGACCGCGATTTAATCATTTTTTCTATCGTCCAAAAAAAATAAATCAATTTTTCTAAATCAAAAAATTCAAAGTCTATCGCGTTATAGTTTTATATATGGTAATATTAGCGACAAATATATTTTTAATTTTTATGTCGCTAAACTACATTTTTTCGCAGAAAATGCCACATTTGAGAAAACGACTGTCGGAAAAACAGGTAGTGTGCCAAAGAAAAATAGGTATATGTACCTATATAAAAATGAAAATAGTGTGATTGCAAGGCACAGAGCCAAAATCTTCGGTTACGATTACCGGTAGACTTGAAGGCGCCAACGGACGAAATGAAAAATGATACTCGACATAAAAAAAAAGTAAATACCGATAGAATAAAAGATACGAATTGCAATATTGAAAATAAACTCGAATTGCGCCGACTATATATTATGAAGGTGAATAATGCGACGTTCTAACGAACATTTTACGCGGTCACTAAACGGAGCTTTTAAAAAATAAATAAATCGTGAATTGCAGAAAAAAATGGCAATTCATTCCGTATCGACAAATATTAACGGAGCAAAAAAAAATATTATAATAATATGGAAGGCGCAAATAATAAAGTTCAACGGCGACGCAATTATCGGATCAAGATCGCTTTTCAATTCAATAACGTTATGCAAATTATAAATTGTTTGTGTCAACATGTTGTCGTTTGGCATTACGATTTTATTTTTATTTTCAAAAGAAAAAAATTGAATAAAACGCGATCTAATCGCAAAGGAAAAAAACGCTGTACGGAAAAAAAGTGTGTTCACTTCGCAGATGATTAAGCGCGCAAAATCAATTTTCAATCATTATCCGTAATAAGCAATCGTATTAAATAATGTTCGAATATAATTTATATTTTTTTATATACCATATAAGTACATTAATATTACGCAGTTTAATGTATTATATTCGACGTAATACATATTTGAAATATTTTGCTGGCAATAAAAATAAATCATCGACCGACGCATTTAAATAGAATTTAATCTCGACTGATACAATAAACGAATACTTATTCTAAAACTTAAGAAAACCCAAGAAATATGTTATCAATAAATATACTTAGATCTATCTTATAATCTAGAATATGTAATAAATTCATTTCACCTATCAAAAATTTATCGATGTAAACGACCCGATTTTGAATGATTATGATAATTATTATAAAAAAACACGAGATTTTTTTATATAAAAAAATAACCAATGTTGACGATCGCTAAAAGTTGCAAGATATAAAATAACATTTATGTGGGAAAGTACGCGATTCGATCGATAAAAAAAAGGAAAAACTACGAATGTATTCCTCCATCGATTTTTAAAAAGTGCCAGACGACGTTTAAAGAATGAGAAAGAAACTTGGAAAGCTTCTGAAACGCGATCGCTTTCATTATTTATGAATGTTTTGTCTGAAACGATGCACTTTTCCTGGCACAACAGCACCAAATACATATATTAAACGTAAAAGTGAAAAACTTGTAATTTAATATGGAAAATATAAAGAGGGAAAATAATAAATTTTTATTAAAACGCAATAAATTTGATTAAAATGTCAGACGTTGCGTGATTCATTTAGATAAATTGATTGCTGTCTCGAAATCATAACTATTTCATAATATTTAGTAAATTTTTGTATCACATTACGTTTTCATAAAATGCTTTTTCTTTATTTTCAGAATCCTGCGGAAAACTTTTATATTCAAAGAAATAACCCATTTTCCTTTTTTTCATCTGATGTATACAATTTTTTATTACTGACATAACACTGTGATCAAAAAGTAAGTTGAATTTGTTTGTAAAATGTAAATTCTTTATTTATTCTTCCAAACCAATTTCTCCCGATAAAACGCACTTTTGCCAACGCTTTCTACAGTCCTCATTTTGGGTTTGCTGAATAGTCAAAAGTCGCGCGACGCCAAATCAGGCGAATACGGTGATTGCGGAACGATACGAGTCGAGTTTTTAACAACAACAACAAAAAAAATCGCGAAGAACCAATGCAGTATGACACGGTGCATTATCGTGATGAAGGAACCAAGAGTTGTAAAAACACGTGCAACTCGGAGATAATTAAAACTTTTGAAAAACTAGGGAGTTTTAAATGACAATTTAAAATTTGATTCAAAAGTATAATATAATATATATATATATATTAAAAGAATCACAAATGGAACAATGACTATATACGTATTCACTTTATATGAAATCAATTTAATTTGGAAAACAAAAAAATCACACACACACACACACACACACAAAGGCGTCCAGTGAAAGTAAATTAACTTATGCGAATAACGGGCAATAAATCACAGGTGGTCTATCGGTCGGTTAAAAGTCATCGGAGCTCCTTGGTCAGATGGTCGGTCGCACACGATTCGCTCCGGGACAAAACGGAGTTCGATTCGTGCGCCCCGACACTCAAAGGGTCAAATGCGCAATATAAAATCTGGGACCTTATATATTCTTCATAACGGCGAGAGCTTTTTTTCGTGGAAATCTCCGGAGATGTCGAAAACTTCACGCTTCATATGACGACCTCGTCTATTATACGATACGATATATAAAAAATCAATAGTCAACTCGGAAGCGAACCGCGTTACAAATATTATCATCGCGTATCTAAAAACCGATATTTTATATAAGAAAGTATAATAAAAATCGGTACTTCCATCTCTCGCGGTCTATAATTATCAAGAAAGTTTGATTGATTTAATGTATTTAATTGATTACCGTAAAATTGAAAGCTCATTATTAACGATAATGCGATGAAACGTAATGAAAATAATGATCAAAACCGTTTACTTTCATATCGATATAGCGTTATATAATTGATCGAAAAAATTATTTTTTTCATAAAATATTCAATATAAACCTAAAAAAAGAACGAGAATTTTACCAATAAGAGCGTCAATATTTCAATTGTTCTTCAACCCGCAACGAGACAAATTTCCATGTAAAAGTGCACACACTGAATATGCAACGATTCGACCGCGTGATAAAATGCCGCATTTCATATAAAGCGAGCACACAAATATGTTATTTATTTACGAGAACGTATCAATTTGGAGTGCGAGTTTAATTAAAAAGTCAACCGACTTCGTGACTCACCGGTTAAACCGTGACTTATGATATATGTTGGTCATAGTTCGATTCTCACCATCCATTCATTATGTAAATTGCATTTTGGTTTTTCGATTCCAAAACGCGTGCACTTCGATCTCTAAAACGTTTATATCCCGTCATTGGTGCTCATCAAGAAACAATAAAAATCGTCAATTTGTATACGAAAATATTTAAATTACTTATTCTGGATTCGTATTATGTAAAATATACCTTATATATTTATTTCTTTTATTTAGAACTACATAGTTAAATAAGAATAAATAAGCAATAAAGCTATCGCTTTTACCGTGAAATTCAATACACGTAATTTTAGTTAAACACACTTAAAATAAAACATTTTCTCGGAAATATGTTGGTAACTATAAAATGCAATTAATGTATGCAATAAATAAAAATTATTCGTATAAAATTGAACCGCGCGTTTTAAATCAATAATATGATATTATTTCTTTCATATATAAAAAAATATTTTTTTCTAGTCGAGTCCACACATAAAAGTATTTTTTTTTTTTGTTATAAAATTATTAAACAGAAAAGCTATTAAAAATAAAAATTTGCAACCTAAGAAATATTACTCGCTAACAAATGATAATTTTCGTGTCAAAACTAATGGATTTTTTTTAAACAAAAAAAAATGATTTCACGAATGAAAAAAATCTCTAATCTCCGAAAACTCCTAAGAGTAGATGTGAACATTTTGATTATCGCTAATAGAGCTTTATTAGTTTCCGCCGTAGATCGGTGTTTGATATGCATTATTTGTTTTACAATCAACAATTGTGACTGCTAAAATATTTTCATCGTTATCTTGTATGAACTTTCTACAAAATATGTGTATTGTGGATCATGTGAAGTTTGAGGCGTGCGAAACTCGTAAAACAAAGTGAAAATTTGACGACGTTTCAAAAGCGAAACAATGGCGATGATTTATTACGGATGAACGTATATTTTACAACCGTTTATGATTGCCGATAGTGATAAAATTTTATATATTTTCTCTAGAGCGAGACTAGTGAGTCACATTATCACATTATGACACCATTGTTGCGAGGAAAATTGTAGCTCGGGGTAGTAACCGACTCATTTCCTATACTTAAAATATTGTGTACGATTGAATGAAACAGACTTTTCACCCGGTCTATCATTTATTTAGACAAATATAAAAGTGAGAAAATTACAAAGAAACAAATCGCATCGAAAATATGTTAAATGAAATGCTGAAAGTATTGATTGCGCGTTGAAAATAAAATAAAAATGGGAAAAGAATCATGGGAAATTTACAGCGAATACTCATAAAGAACACGTCGTAAACGTATTTAAATTATTGCCATATATTGAAACGTTACGTTGCATCACGCAAACAATTCACGCTAAACATGCAACAGACAAGGGAACCTATTAGAAATGTCTGAAGAAAAAAAAACAATTATTTATGTGACCAATGGTTCGAACTATGTCTGAAAAAGGCCACAACAAAAATAAAAAACGACGAAATTCGAAATGTTCTATATCGCTGATTTTACTTGAATCTACTTCGAAAAATATGCTGGAAAATTATGGCTCGTAAACTTAATAATTATATCATAAAGTGTTCAGATCCGAATTGAATTGCCAGCATAAATTTGACCATAAATAAAATAAGGTTCGACCATTATAAAGGGTTTCTTTTTAGTGAAAAAAAAAAAAACTTTTTTTTCTTCTCAGTTTTGAATACCATATATAATGTGAAATAAAAAATTGAAAGCAATCTTAAATAAATCTCCCATCATATTTTTTGACATTTAAATTCTGAATACTATAAAAAAAAAAATTAAAAAAAATCGTCCATCTTTCGCTATAGAATACTAAAAAAGGGGTAACACGATTTCCACCGGTGAAATTTTCCTCATATAAGGCATAGGGAGGCTCGAAGGGTATAATATCTTGAATAGAGTATAATATTTGCACGTGCACGAGCACGAACACGAAACTTCGTGCACTTTCACCGAACGCGTGCCATGATGAGCGCGTGTCTCTCATTTTGACTTTCGCACATAAATATTATATATATATATATATATTTACTTGCATGCATTTATTGCAAATGCACGATTTTACATGATAATAATACTTTAAAATATTATGTATTGATTCGGTAACGTTTTTCGTTTCCGTTTTATATTTTATATTTCAGCACGCGGACTGAAATTACAGTACTTATATATTATACTTGCGATATGTTGAAAGAAAATCGGTAGCATTATAAACCATACAAAAAATCTAGATCGTTGCTCATAAATCAATCTCTATCAATCTGATAATGCCAATTGTAAAAGATGAAATATTGTATTTTATATATAGCATGATCGACGACGTATTGAGATTGTATTCTACAACATTTGAACAAAATCGGGTAAAAAAAATAAAATAGAGATGGAAAAATTGTACGAACGTAAAAATGATTCATAGAGAGGGAAAAAAAAGTCAAGGTTTAAATTGGACTGCGATACCATGAAAACGATAATAGCTAATGAAACTTTATCTCTCACATAGTATTAATAATTGGTCGTAGAAAGGAAAAAAATGTAATTTACTCAGTTGCAGGATGCGAGTCGGGGACATTGATAAAGACTACCGCACACAACATGTGTACGGCAACATTGAACGACATGAAAATTTTCAAAGTCAACGTTTGAAACAATGGCATATAATAATGAGAAACACACCTGTCGCGTATTTAGAATAGAAATGCTTTAAAAAAAGACATCTAAGGTCGAAAACATTGTGTCACGGCAATATCGTTATGCAAGCAAAAAGCGTATCCTGATTATCCATTTCGAGCAGTCATCAAACGTATAAAGGAAAACTAGTTGATTATTTAATACTAGAAATATACCAAAATAGAAATGCAACGATATATTGAAATATTTCAGAGAAGAATAATTATTATATATAATATATAATAGATGGGAGATGTTTTTGAGAAATGAATGACGTTATAAATCCTTCGAATGGTGAATAAACAAGTTACATAAAATTTGATATACTTTGGGCGCAATGCGCATATTTTTCAGAACGTTCTGTCTGTATCCATATTTCATTGTCTTTCGGCTCTTTGTGAAGTGTTCTCACGAGCTCGTGCTTTATTTAACATGTATAGCATAAAAACCGCCGGGTCCGACGTCGTGTTGGTGTATCGGTGATCCTAGACAAAAGGAAATGACGAACAGTTGTTGCCGTTAACCCTTCCGGTGGTGCTTGCACAAGAACCCAGAAGCCATTGTTGAGAAACTCGAGGGCATTGTTCCCCGGGACACCGTTTCGCAGGTAATTAGATGCGAAAACACGACTCGAACTCAAAGTCTACGAACTTTCGATCGCCTCAAATCGATTCGATTTCATAAAAATAAACCTATAAATCGACGGAACTTCGGTACAAATACAACTTTTCCGTTTTGCGTCTTTTTGTCATTTTGCAATAAAATTACAAAACGTGTCATTGTTTTTTTTTTTTTTTTTTTTACGACAAAATATGAACTTGAAGTCTGCTTATATAATAATCATAAAACTGATCAAATGTACTATAATTACATCCGTAGATAACTCGTAATTAACTCTTTAATATTAATGTTGTCATTTTATTGATTCGCGTCTTTATTCAATAAAATATTAAACATAATACTTATTAAACACGACGAATTACGAAATTATTTTCCAATCGAATTCAAAAACCATTTTATGTCTTTATAATGATTTCCAAAATTTCATTAAATCTATTACATGTTGTTCTTTGTTCATTTTTTGTCCGATATAATTCATTAAACACAATAATGATAAATAATGCTATATATAGTGGTAATACGTGCTCGTACAATAATAAAAATAAAAACCGATTACATCACAGCCCTTATGGATCCGAAACTCGCGTACGAGTTCCAATAATATTCATTTAACATATATGGTATTTTTTAAAAACTTTGCCTTGATTTGGAATACTTATTTCTACTAGAAAATTTTAATTTCTTCTCAAATTTTCTCATCTTTTGACAAGAGATGAGAGAATGAAAAATAATCAACGCGTTTCTCGAAATCGCCACTTTTATTTAACTTTTATTAGAGCGGACTTTTCTAATCTCGTCCGTGCATCGCATTTTGCCAATGTAACAATAATTGGATCCAAATATTAATAATATTCCAATATTTAAAGTGGAGCGACATTTCGTGCATTATTATAATATTATATTATGCGGACTTTGGTATCGTTTTACCCGAACAATGGAGTCGTTAATATCGTTAAACGCTTTCGGCGAGCGTTTCTCTAACTACACTCCGTTCCGAATTCATTAATTGAGTTATAATATTACAGCGTCTTATTAGATCCGATACGAGGATTCTTTTTATTTTCATAAGTGATAATATATAGGATAATTTGAGTAAAAAAAATCTGAAAGCCCGCTTATCCGTTGTTAAAGTATTCTTCACGGCTTCCGAAGGTTTGTCATAGATTGAAAATCGCTGCATTTTAAAGTACGGTATTTTGCAAAAACAAACATGTAATCGATCAGTCGTCAATCGGGTCGCTTTCACTCGGAAAAATAACGACTTGCGCCAAACTAGAACAACGTCCCGGGAACGGAAAAGTCGACGAATTGTGATCACAATAAGCGATCGCCGGCACTTTTATTATAATATATTTGTATTATATTATATATGACATCGCCTTGGGTGTGAAAGTCGAGAACGAAACTCGAACAAAAAGATGGCGAAAGTGTGAATTTCGGGATGCGATCCCGGACGACCTTAAACGGAAAGAAACGATTAATCGATAATTAAACTCATTGACAGTTCCATCGTCTTGTTAATTTGCAATCATCGGACGTTGATTATCGTGTAAAATAGATAATGAAAAAAATGTATACAACATTGACGCGAACTCGTATCCTATCAGTGATTTCGAACCGTTTTCATGTGAAAAACTACTAAAACGGAAATTAGATTTATTAAACTAAATTCAAAAAAAAAGGATAAGAAAATGGATAATTATGATGAATTCATTTAAAATTGGAAATAAATTTTCAGCGGACAATTTTATAAACCCGAGAAGACGTTAGCTCTTGAACCGCTAGCCTTTCGCCGGTTTGCAAAACGGCAGTTGAAAAGCACTGTCCGACGATATGAATAAAATGAAACGTGACAGGTGAATTATTGAAGCGATGATGAATCGACGATAGGAAAAAGTTTCACAATTATAAACAAAATAATAGCAGTAAAGGAAAAAAACCGGCGCAGATGAGAATCTCCACAAGTGTCTTGTCATTCTTAAAACGTTTTCAAAACACAACGGAAATCGAAACGGAAGTATTTAGATGTCCAAAATGTTTTCTTTTTTATAATAACATTGCATCATGGAATATTTTTATTACACAACAATTTATATATTAAACAGATTTCAAATTAATGATATTCATAAAAATAATTAATTGAACTTTAAATTATGCATATTAACAATACGCTCGTCTATTATTATCATTTTAAAGTGCAACATCTTTCATATCATATTGACATTTATAAATTAATATTCACAAAAAAGAAACTATTTTACAATATAAAATTGAGAAAAAAAATCAAGGACTCATTATATTTGTTTAAAAATTATGGAATAGTTACCAAATTCAATGTCGAAATCGAAACTCACTTAATAAATAACAATATATATAATATTATAATTTACACGTATCTCCATATATACTCGTCGAAATAGCTAAATACCGAATATTTATTTAAGTTTTTTTTTCTCGTAACAAATTTTCAACGCCAAGAATCAAATGTCATATTTATCATATAATGAACTCCATTGCCATACATAAAATTTGCATGTTGTCGCCGATTTTATTCTATTCTATTCTATGAAATAAATTGCGAAGAGCTTCACAATCGTATATAATATTATATATCCGAATTTGTATATACGTGGGGGGCGTTTTAAATTTTTGTACAACATACTTATATAGCTATACATATATAATATATATAAACTTGTGTATATAATGACAAGTAACTAAATTCCATATCTTCACAGTTATAAAATATCAAATATGTAATGGCTTTTGCGACACGTGTAGGCATTCACAGATAAATACGTAAAATCGTTTTTCACGTATTAAAAAGAGCAACGCGAAATTAAGCACAGTTTCAGAGTCGGAATAATATTTGATTTTGCTCAAAAGTTTTTCGTAGAAAGGTCAGACGAAGCAACAGTTGTTTATAGGTCAAAAAAAACGTCTGTTCACGGATAAAACAAAAGATCGCAAAGAAAGTCTAGTTACGAAATGAATTCGGTATAAATATGGAGTTTCAATAATGATATTCAACATAAAAAGCTCGTAAATATAAATTGGTAGACTTTAATTCAAAATATATACCATATATTTAGTAGAAAAGATCAACACGGGTTCGTTCTTTTATATTACGTACAATAAGGAAATTGGATATGTCATGTTTATTAAACCGATATTCGCGATCCAATAACAATCTTCTTGTAAATGTTGTAAATACTGGAATAATACATAATGTAAATAAAATTACGTAATTCATATGTGAATTTCTCTAGTCAACTTTTTAATAAATTTTATTTTTAGTTCGATTACGTAAACAAATCGACCTTCATGAAGTAAAAATATTTCAATTGCACTATTAAATTTATAAATGGAATTATAATTTATTCTTCATTAAATTTGCAAGAATTCAGTTTATTTCCTCGTATATATTACCTGCAACAATTCCAAGAAAAAATAGCGATAAAAGCGGATGTGAATAAAATCTACTACACGTTATTTCCAAATATAATAACTCAATAAAAGATTATTGCAATATTTTATTGTTGAAAAAACCAACGCGAAAAAAACTCTAGAAGATCGGATGACCTTTATTTGAAATAACTTATCGTCGGATTTTTCGATGAAATCTAACTATTTATATAGACACATTAATAAAATTACATTTGGTATACGGAGAATGCACCAAAATATTAACCGCAAAATGCTATTTATTTTCATATATTGGTATTTAATATATTAAATATCGGTTAAATATTTGTTCATTCATATAGTAAATAGAACGCTAATCGAGTGAAATTCAAAATTTTATTAAAAATAAATAATAAAAGACGTTTAATCGTGTCATAATTAAATAACAAACAATTACGAACATTTATTTCACATCAAAGACTAGAACGTGGAAATAAATATTTAGTCCACGGTCAAGAACCAGGTTTGACATTCGGAATTTTAGTCAAGCCAGAAAAGCAAAACGACGACAAAAAAGTGGCAACGGTCGAAAACATTCTACCGGTTAATAATATATAGTAAACTGAAAATAGCCCAGTGAAACCCAGCGTAGGTCGACGTACCCTAATATAGAAGACGTGGCTTCACATGAAGTGTCACATCAGAATTTCAACTCCGCATACTGCACACGGCTAAATGCTATTCTATTCGTGGACTATTCTAAATTCAGGATCGACAGGAGAACTCCATTCGAACGACCGCACATAATGAGGTTCGGAAGGAAAAACAACGTTCCTTTTTTTGTGTGCAACCCTCGACCATAAAACGATTAGTACATGTGTGTGTGTGTGTGTATGCGAAAATATGATTACATTTTAATAATGGGGAACGACGAAAAAATAAAAAATAAAAACATATCAAACGAAATATCATATATTTTTAGAATGGACTAAATATAATATTTATAAAATTCAAAAGTGCAAAAATAACAAAAATGTTGAAAATTATTCGCAAATCTAAAACCATTGTACTTGTTTTTTTTTAATCCATCCGTTAAACGTTTCGGTTATTTTCCTGTCACTCAACGCGACACATTTTTTTTCCCATAATAACTATGTGAAAAAATAAAAAATTGTCTCAACATAAACATGTATTGTAAAAAATGTGTTTATTATATAGTAATTTTATAGAATACCAAATGATTACAATTATACAACATTTTAGATATAACTCAAACCAGATACATAATGAATCATATCATATATAAATACGAAATATGGGGACTTTATGAATCTTTAGCAATGAAACATTTCTTTATATTTACAGAGTTAATGAAAAAGATAAAAAAGATTTTTCCGGGAACGAAACAAGGTATAAAGAACTGAACGTTTCCAATCCCACACGATTTTTTGATGAATCAATAAAGTACTCAATAGAAAATCCCACTTTGTAATATTCGCGAGAATGAAAAAAATATATACCATATATTCTTTTTCGACTTACTCGTTCGTTTTGATTGATTGCACGGATTTAGAACGTTACAAATTTTCAAGAAAAACAACGTCAAAAAACGTGTTTTAGATTATGACGAAAGATAAAATGTCGAAAAATTGCTTACTTCAAAAAAAAAGAATGACTTTTTAGCAAAAATAACGTTTCCACCTATGTTTCTATTATATTTTGTATTTTAGATATTACTAAAATTTTAATTATCTTTCTTTTATTATCCGCATAATAAGTTATAGATAAATTAACGAGTATGAAAGCTAAAAATTTAGACGTCAATAAATAAGGAGAAAAGCAATTTTTTTTTTACTTAATTTTTATCCATTTATTTATTTTCCTAACATTAATTAAATTAACCGAACATGCTTTGACATGTTCTCAAACTTTAACGATAACATTTATAAAATTACTTACTGATGGTTTTCGATACGCGATTATAGATTCTTATCGTTGTGATATTTTTTTCAAATGTGTAATATTATAGATAATATAGGTAAATAGTATGATTTCGTGTCAAAAGTGTAACTACAATATATCGTATAATAGTTAAAATATTTACCATGTTTTAAATCAAAATAGGTTAAAAAATATTTTAGATAAAATGAATTAAAATTTTTTTGTCGAAATTTATTAAAATAATATTTTTTTACGATGTTACCGTTTTAAAATTATAATTTTAAATCACAGTCTAATTTTATTGATCGCATACAGACAGACTCGCACACGTGGATCCATTTGTATAATGCCATATATTCGCGTAATTTAATAAACATCGCTTTATAATTATAACGATATGCAATTGCCCAAGTTAAATTACAGTTAAAATTCATACAATTATACAGGATGTGGCATATGGCAGGATATTTAAAACAAAATTTGCATGACGTACGCGATGCAAACATGTGCAAATCAACGAAACACTTTCAAACCGCAAAAATGTAAAATATATAGCACACATGGATTGAAAATTCTTATATTAAAACTCGATTTTTAAAAGTGCCGACTCGAGTAAACAGTCGTCGTAATATACAAGAGCCTCGATAAAAAGGCACAAGGGAAAAAATCGGAAGACCTTCACGGAATACCGAATTTATGGCGCTCGTCTACGAAGTTGACTATGACGTATAATGTCGCTCATTAATAAATAAAAGCGACGAGAAACTGGGCTGACATTAAAAAATAAGAAGAAGAAAAAAGTGGAAAAAACATCTTCATCTTCATCTACATAAAACCCCATCGTCTCCTTCGAACGGATGCGAATCCGAGACGAAGTAAAAAATAAAAAGCTTCGACTTCGCCTTTCAAAAACTACAAAAGCCTCGCGTTTTTCTCCACTGAAAAACTGGATGTGACTATATTAAATGAATTCGTTTCATTTTTACGTTATTATTATACTTTCTTTTCATGTATAATCAAATACGCATAAGGTCGTTTATTCGATAATAAATAATTTCGAAAACTTGCAGTAATAATAAAAGAAAAACAATTAAAATAATAATTATTTACGAATATATGTTATATTATACATAATGAAGAAAAAAGGTCTAGAAAATCCTACAAGAATTATTAATTAGTAATTCCTAATAAGAAAAATTAATTTAGTAATTGTAGCAATTGATTGAGTTTAAGAACATAAAACTCTTTTTCGATTTGATGTAAATCTACCTTTGAACCATTTCAAATATTAATAATCATGTTTCGTAACGTAAATAAACAAATTAAAAAGCATTGACAAAAATTTATCACCTTAAATTGATATTACTGAAAAAGGAATGACACGAATACACAATAATATAAAATAGTAATAGTAAAAATTGCGCGAACGCATAATAAATTACGCGTATTATATGGTATATGGTGCAATCGTATAAAACCATCATCTATTATATTATACATATTTATTTTCCATATACCATATAATAATGTATCGAATGAGTCATTCAAAGAAAAAATATAATATATAATCACATAAAATAAAAAAGAACACATGCACCAAATCGCCCACTAAATTAGTCGCAAACTACTACATGCTATATATGCATACTATATATTAATAATCTATATTATCTCGTTTACCCGAAACGTTTTAATTTGACGTCAATTAAATTATATGACCGAATGGATATTCGTGTAAGACTTTCGTAACGATTACAAAATTGGACTATTAAATTTCGACATTAATATACCATAGTCTGTGTGCTGCTACAAATAAATATAATTAGTAAAGTCGAATTTTTCTTCATTTAGAGATCGTAATCAATCGTTAAAATATTTCATCACTTGTGATTTAAACATGAATTCACGTCCCATCATACACAAAGGCTGTTACGGATTTCGAGCTCACGTAATGGAATGCGTGATAATATTTTAGCACCGTTTTCGCAGCAAAGACGAATAATAAAATACCATAAATCTCACGCTTGGAGAGGCATGAAAACGATTCGATATCGTTTAAATCAGAAACTGATGTATCGTATCGGACAAGATCAACAAAAATGAACAGATCTGGCCTGAAGCGGCCGTGTTAACGGCCTTGCACTTTGGATATACCATACGTATATTATCATTACCATTCTTATGCAATCATGTTATTGTTTGTTCTTCGATGATTATGATTGAGGTCGATCCATTAAATGTGCTAATTAGATTAAAACTTACCATTTCGTCTAAGCTTTTCAAATCGTTGGTGACGATCTGGGGCATCGGTCCGTACATCATCGGAGGAGCTTCCTGACCGGCGCTGTCATCTTCCTCTTCCTCGCTGTCCAAGATTCCTTGACCGGCTCGTCTGGCATCAGCCATTATTTCACGGTCAATCTGTCTCTCCATTTGTACCAGCATTGGAGCCAACATACCTTAAAAATTATAAATATATGTATATATATATATATATATATATATATATATATATATAACAAAAAATATTCTGAAATTAGAATCAAACACTGGGGATACAGAGTTCTCCTTTGAATTTAGCACAACATCAATAAAACGCATGATTTAAACGAGCCGTTATATTATTTTCATTATGGTTTGAAATCGTATGAAAGTCGCATTCGACGAACGCGCGCCACGCACTACTGAATATGGCGACAAATTTTCGTTCCGGGAAATTGCGACAAAAGTGAAAATCGAACGGAAAACTCCAACGGGCAATTTTCCGCTATACGCATTCACGACCGATACTCGATTACGATAATTTACGACGAGGACCAAAATAAATATTACGACCATTATAACAACGAAAAACCAATAAGAGAAAATGAATGACGATGAATTGAACCTTAAATCGACGTAAAATAGTATTGCGATAGTATTTTTCATAATAATAACAAATTAGCAACTAAACAAACACACTTTATGCAACATATCATGGAAAAACTAATAGCTAATATTGTTCAAGAGCATAATTCGTTCATAAATCGAGGGTTTCCAGCAGTCGGAAAAACTACTGAAACCGCTTGTATTTTCTAACGTAGAAAGAGAATTCGACTTCAAAGCTAACAACGACGAGAGAGATGCAAAAAATAGAGGCCGAAAGGGGAAAAAAGAAAAATAAACCGCGAGGAACTGGAAATGTGTGTTCTGTATAGTTTTTGTCTTTTTTTTTTTTTTCATCCACATATTTTTTCGAGCTCGACAAACTCCTTTCTTTTCCTCGAACAATGAATGTAGATTTTTTATAGTCATTTTCGACGTTTTCAACGCTTATAACACATGCACAGTAAGCGAAACGGTAGTAGTTAATCTTTTCAAAATTTCGCATTGTTCGCGCCGTGACTGTGCTACAATGCAAAGAAAAATACTAATAATTTTCAAATGATAAATTGCTGTATTTTAGTCGATCAAAACTACAAATCACCGCTAAAAATCTGATTAAAAAAACCCTCGTTAATCAATCAACCCTCCTAACTTTTATTTCTTTATGTCGAAAATTGATCAACATATTGCCACAATGAAATGCACATATATCTCGTTTTACACTGTTGAAAATAATTTTAGAATAAAGATAATAGACAATATACCGAAAAAAATGTACATGCTAAAAATGATATAATAAAAAATAATTCAAAATATTTTAAAAAAATGAATAATAGAAATTTTGTCATTTTTTGAAGCAAAATTTTTTTGTATTTTTTAAAAAATATATTATGAATACCGGTTAAAGAACGTCAATAATAATGATTGCTTGTATTAAATGAAATGAAAAAAAAAAGAATTGAGATTAGTTACCAAATTTGGAACCCTTCCTGGCGACCTCAAGCAAGCAGAGAATGACGTGTTTCTCGTTCTTCCTCATGATGAGGTCGTCGGTCTCAAAGAGCAAACACTCAAATATACTCAAGGCGTTCCTGCACCACGATATAAAATTGGAGACGTTGTCCCTGGCGAAGAAAGTGGCCGGTCTAGCAGCCGGAAAAAAAGACACGCAGGGAAGTGGAGAACATCTAGCCGGTAAACCCTTGGCTGCTCTTTTGCTCTCGTATTCGATGGCAGATTCTCGAACATTATTGGCATGCTGAAATAAAAATAAAAACAAATTATTACCAATGTATTACTATAGCTCATCAAGTTAAGGGTCGTGACTAGATAACCTATACAGTTCTAATTATAATTGTTATCAAGTTTCGCAAATAACTATGACATCAAAACGATATCTATATTTATTTAAAAACAATCACTTAACTTTGGTTTGAATTTATTCGAAACAAGAAAAAAAAATCATGTTTTTTATAACAAATTGAAATGAATTCAAATCGATTATAAAAACAACGTTTAAATCACAAATATTCGACGATTAATTATTGGCGAAATAAAAATATCATAAATCTTTCGGAAGTCACGGCGAGAGAAACGTGGAAATATCTTCTCGCAAAATATCCAACATTCACCCGTTGACCGACCTTCACACTATGCCAAGTATCATATGGATAAATTTCTTAATCCATTTATTATGAGTGAGCAGAAATGGTATTGTGACCTTAACAATTCACTTTCCGCTTTCGAAAGGAGGTTGCCAAAAAATACGGCCACATATGTTCGAAAAAATATGAAAAATGCATGGAAAAAAAGGCGCGCTTCTAACCGCCGGAAACGTGTAAATCACGAACTGAATAACCTTTCCGAAAAATAACAAATAATGGCAAATACTCGTTTAAAATTATCCAAGATACGCATTTTATGTCATCATCATGAATAAAAATAAATCAAAAGGCCGCGATCAAATAATTAATATTCTATGCTTTCTTTCGATACGGAACACAATGAATGTCACTCGCGGAGAAAGGGAATTTTTTCTGAAAATAAATGAAAAAATCTGAAACGTCGATGTTTGAAATGGGAAATGAAATCAAAATATATAATGTGGAACAGAAAAATAGCGTTCGAGAACAGAAAAATAGAATTCGATATCTAAAAAGATAATCAAATAAATATTAAAAAAAGTCAAGGTTTATCTGCATAAAATTGACATAAAATATATAAAAAAGCTAAAAAATCGATTGTACTCGTCCTTCAGTCAAAAATAACAAAAGTGTAAATCAATTTGTCATGTGATTTCATAAAAATCAATAACCGTACCGTATACACCGAATCAAATTCAAGAGCACAATCGCCACGTGAACAAAGATCAAAGATTCGACGAAGTCGAAAAAATTATATGTATATAGTATATCATATATAGTTTTAGAATAGAATATAAAATGCAAAAACACAATAAGGAAATGCGGAAAACGGTACCTTTGGCTGCATGAAAGAGACCGCTTGACCTTTTCGCGGGTCATTTTCGAAAAATTTTCGACATATTATTATTGTGTTGTTTGCTGCCAGTAATTGTTGTGTTAGTTAAATAAGCGTTTAGTTCAAAAAATAAAAAAAAAACATATAATCAAAGAGACGTGAAACGGTTAATGACGTTTTCCCATGACCAGGTGCATGACTGAACGAATCGCCAGGGTCAAAGAGGTCCGGCGGTTGAACGTACCGAGACAAAAATCGGGGTTACGAATTATTACGAAATCGATTAAAACGAATCTATTCGTTTCGTTCCTTGTTCAGTTTTGACATTTCTAGCACATTCACTGACTGCCGACTTTAATTATTTGTTTTTAAGTTGAACCTCTAGCTAAATAAAACTGTTCGAGCATATGCGACACCTTGGATAAACTCCACAAAATTAGCAATATATTTCGAAAACGATTACAGTACTAAACAATAAAAACAATGTGTTCAAGTTGTCATAAAATAATAAAACATCATCTGATAAAAACAATCTATACGACAGAATAGAGATAAAATAAAAGATAAGTAGAAATATTCCGAATATAAATCACAAGTATACAAGTAAGTAATGACATAAATGTTATGATTGAACAATATCACGGTTTCTTCCGACTGCTGGTATGCAGTCAAACGGGAGGAGATTAATAAAAGAAATGCCATGACTAAATGCGATTAATTTCAATTTTTTAGGTTCACGATATCGAACGTTCGACTTTACAACCTTCGATATATTATAGTACTTTGAAGGCAATTAATGAAAAATAAAAGACAAAAAGAACGACGGTGTCAATAGAAATAATAACGATTAATCAAAATTTATTACAATAACGCCGCCGAATGCGGAATTTTCTCTTTTAAATTACAATTTATACGCAATTATGAATATAAACATTCTCGATGGAATTTTTGTATTTTTAATATTATAGATCGTAATAATTACAAGAATTAAGATCTCCGTGATTAGGTTTTAACAACCAGCAACGAATTCAAATGATTCATTATTTCTAAGTAAAAGAAATACTAAATCTATCACAATTAAAAAAAACATCATTACAAGCGACTAATACACTTTTTCGAGTCATGTATGACAGTTTGAATAACTAATATTATCATATTGAACGTAATATAATATTACGATAAACAGTGGCGAAACCAAAATAATATATATATATATATATATATATATATATATATATATATATATATATATATTACGATCGCTGAAAAACGTTGAATTTTCAGCGTGTTCATTATCGCGGAAAACTAAAATCGAAATTCTAAACCTTGTCCCAGAAAGAAATCGTGTCATTTGAATGCGGCCGCAATAAAATTACACGCGTATTTATTTTAAAACAATGTACGATTACTCCATAATTTTTCGTCATACTAAAAATAAAGGAAAAGTGCAAATTTTATGCTTCCAAGACTTGCATAATAACTCATTCGGCATGTGTCGTTTTTCCGCTTCTTTGTTTTGCTCGCAATTTGTGAAATGATAAGATGTTATAATCACTAAAATTATTACATACTTAAAACAACGCGCACATGTATATATATATAATATTTATTTTTATAATATAAACAAGAAATTCGTATTTATAAAAAAAATGCGACACATTTCAATGATGTCATTCAATTTACCGATATTTCATTTCTATAAATTCATAATGATAATCAGTTTCAAGGATTAAACAAAGCTTTTAAAAATATACGTAAAACGAGCTTTATATACTATTAAATCTCAATTATCCATATTATTTCCATAAAATAATATTTTTGATTTTATTAACTGTAGTTAAATAAAAAAACTAACTAACAATTAAGAATCAAAATTACCATATACCTACCATATATAGGTATTATATACATACAGGGAGAGTAATAAAATTAAATAAGCTCTTAATATTCCACATTAAAAGCGGAAATCTTAATAATCAACATCACATCCCATAATGGAATATCCTTTTCAAATTATATAATATTAAAAGGCAGTCGTCGCGAACCTTTTAAATTCGAATTACAAGTTGAAAACTGAAAGTGCGAAGAGCAAAAAACAAAAATGATATATAAAATCGATCGGTCATAATCCATTAACCGGAGTTCACTCGACTGACACGTATAATAAATAGTGGTGATCTAAAATATAAATACAAGTATGCATTAGAGTTGAGCATCAATCAACGTGCTCGTTCATTGGCCAACATCCGTCCCGCGAGGGGAAAATATGGGTTCGAATCCCAGTCGAATGCGTTCAGCATATATATATACCAAGTATATATATGCTGAATACAACGACGCATCATTTATATGCTACGGTCGATTGAATGGGTCACGATACCATTGAAATGCAGTGCTTCTCAAACGACCGGATCGACATTATACTCGTTGACTTACACGATCATACATCAAACAGAATTAAGCGAAATCTACAAGTCTATGGTAGACTACACTACAATTGAAATTTTCCATATAGTAGAATATATATTATATATGGAAAATACAATTTTTTAAATTTAAGTCATTAAAAATTCTAACCAAATACAAACATTAAATAAATTTATTAAAGGTGAACGTTTCAACTTGAACTTAACGACGATAAATTATACAATACATAGATTACAATTTCTGTATATTATAACCGTTTTATTTATCGACCGATTCATAAAATAACAGTTACGCGGTATTAAAAAGATGTATAATTATGTAATTATAATATTTTACTTATATATTATAAATAATAAATTAATTTCTTAAAGCACAATGAGCTTGTTCGCGACAATCCAAGAAATATCCAAACATTATTAATGAAATAGTCCTTATATAGCCCGACGAACGGTCGAGGTTAATTGCGAGTGATTCAATCCAGTGGTTCAGTAAGAATTTAATTTGAAGAGTTCAAAGGAGTAGGAATTTCGCCCCTAGCCCCCAACGGGGTGCTCTGTCCTCAGATTCGGTGCCGCGCCCCCCTTCATAGTTCAACACTCGCTGACGTAAAGCTGCATCCCCGAGAATAAGACCGAGAATAAGGTAGCAATCCTCCTCCGAGTTTATCCTTAAGTCAGCAAAATCAACCCTTTAGCTACACGAAATTGTTTTACTTTGTCATAACGATCAGTCATCATTTGTACAGCCGTAGTGAACAAATATATTCGTTACGGCGTGAATAAAAATCGATCGACACGAGATTCAATATTAAAACATATTGAGCATAGTACCTGTATATTCGAACAAATAACTTTCACACAATTTTCCAATCATCGAAATATATTGACACAGTGTGAAGTTCGTCATTAAACCGAACGTTTTCTTTTTATTGACATAGTTCACATGGCCACCATTATATTATGCATTAGAAATATATCATCGAGAAAATAGAAAGCGATGCCGGGCACGAACTTTTCCCTTTCAAGACAGATTATAAAAAATGAGAAGAATCAATTAAGGAATAAAACGTGTCGCGTATCGCATGGATGCAGCAAATCAAGACGAGTGCGTGAGCTGTAATTGCCGGAGACACACAATAAATTGTGTGATTGATGGCGAACAACTGCTTCACTGCATTCAATGCACTTAACCAATTGAACCGAATTAAATACAATGTAATTCAATGCTCTTCGTAGATGGGAATTCTTGCATCTTCCACAACCGCATTGCGTCTCCTAGCTATTTCGGTAAGGATATTTTCAAAGACGTACATCTACTATCATTTCATATAGTAAATTGTTTTTATAAATATTACATAACATAGGTTGTATAAAAAGAAAATGAAAATATTACGCTTTACCGCAAAAAAAGCAAAAATTGAATGTTTTTTCCTTTTTTTTTAAAAAAAAAGGAGAGTGCAAAGCGTTATGCGTTGTTTAAAACCGCAATGGGAATCGAATCGCGACCTCTGCGGTTAAACAACAGGTAAAGCACAATGCCACGGTCGACGCGTAAGCGATACCGAATTATTGTATATCGAATAATAATACACCGTAAAAATTAGAATTACTCCGACAATAAAATCGATTGCCGAGACGTATTATAAAACCGTAAAAATATAAATAAAACGGACGACGTAAAAACGTTCGCTCATCGCTCGTAAATCAACCGCCCGACCGTCAAAATATTGCGCAATACGCGAACAGGAACGAATCTCATTTGGAAATTTATTCGTTTTCCATAAATAGAAGAACATTTTGCGCCCAATCGGATTCCCGTTACTTTTATTTAATAATTCTGAAATTATTCATGAAAAATTTATCTTACGCAACGAAATCTACGGTTTTGAACCGCTGACCGCGTCCGAGACTTACAATCCAATGGTTAACCCTGCCCAAATTTCTATGAAAAATCAATTATATTAAAATGTATATATATACATATACCATATACCGTTAAAGTACAGAAATCAGTTTTACACCGGATAACCTAGGTAATAAATATTCGAATAACCATTATAGATCGGTTATTGTGCAGAAAAATAAAATAAATTTTAAGAATAATAAAGCAATATAGAAAAATTAATCAAAAATTGAAACAGATTGAAATGTTTAGCAATTACGTAGATCAGAAGTATGAGCACATATGTATGTATAGTATATCATTAATTGTGAAACGAATTTACAATTGTTTTGTCCTAAATTTTTAACATAATCAATTTCTTCAAATTCGCTAATTTATTAATAGTTTATGTAGATAATAATAGAAAAAGAAAGAAATTTTCAACCTAAAATAATCTGGCAAAATAAATACCAACTATTGCGTTTTTAAAACAGCATACATAATAGAAACCACACAGTTTAATCGATACCTTTTTTTTAAATTGAAGATAATTTATACTATTTGAAAAAATATAATCTTCAAAAAAAACTGCTATTTCACATATGTAACATAAATAGATAAGATTTATAACTAAAATCTAATAGATAAGATTTAGATAATAAAATCTAAATATCAACCGAACGAAAATATTAGATGCATAATAAAAATCGATTCAAAAGTAATTATTACAAATATAAATAAACGTATTGATATAACGACCACAACTAAGAATTATAAAAAAATACTATTACTACAAAAATAAAATCAACGTCAATTTACTGTCAAACTATAGAACTAATGGAGAATTTCGGAATTAATAATGTATGCCTTTTTTTCAGTTCAATTATAGATACCCATAATTGTATCGATGTTGATATTTAAATATTCCACTTATGTGCGTCAATTATTATTCTGAATGAATGTATAATTAATTATGTTTAATTGTAGTCGACTAATTTATTTTCATTAGAAGAATGCGAAAATCGATTTTATAATCATGGACGCAAAAAAGATATGTAATTTTAAAAATATTAAATATATATATATATATATATACAAGATGAAAGAAATTTGTGTATTATTATAATATATATATATAAATTGGAAAATTAGGGAAGCCGAGTATTTATGACGGTCGATTTATTAGTATCAGATAAGGGGTTACCTTAAAATGAAGGTGAAGACGATTAAAAATAAATTGGTTTTATTACACCGAACACGATACCAAAACAATAAACCGTGGTCAATTGGAAAAGAATAACGTAAAGAAAAGATCAAAGGGATAGAATAATTATGGAAGCTTAATTGTAACAGAATGGGAAACAAAAGTGATAATAAAATTAAGAGCAAATAAATATTAATTCTCCGAGCACTAAAAAACCGATTTATCGGCGTGTTTCTACTACAAGTGTAGACAAATGCTAAAGATGATTGATGCATGATAAAATTGCTAGAATGACAATGGATGTAGTAAATTGAAGTGCAACTATAGTTAGTTCAACGCGATCGCTATTTTGACAGGCGAAGTGTTAACACGACCGTTTACAACATGAAATATGATCAATACGGTCGCCACAAAAACAACATAGAACTATTTCATCGACGTTTTCATTGATAAACAACGTGAGGAAAAAAGTTCACAACGACTAGAGATAATAATAAAAAGTGCGCAACGGGGAATTATGTGCGGAATGCATAAAACACCGGAGTGGAGTATACATGATACATTCCAAAGACAGTGGAACCGGTAAGGTTCTAAAAAAAGCGAACCGGTGTCACAATAAACGACAATTTTGATTTGTTATCCGCGTCCATAGAGAGATAACTGAACGTCGAGACTAAAAATAGTACAATACCATAAATGTTAAAATGCGGTCGTTATGCGGCCGCGCATTCGGTTTAATTGACAAATAAAGCAAACCATTAAAAATGAACACTTAATAAATGCGAATGTGCACTTTTAATCGTGTAACGAACGTACGAATAAATAAAAATGTTTATAAATAAACGGTGTGCGCGCGTGCAGCATACGAAAATGGACCGAATGAACCGGTGGACGATGATGACTCAAAATCGTGGAAATCAACGATCGATAGGGTTGTCACATTAAACTTCATCATAACACCGATTGGCCGATTCTTATTATATTAATTACCATCTTATTCCCACCATTATGATGGAGTTGGGAAAAATGTTTTTAAAACTATGAAAAAGAATTTGACCTTCTACGTTAGAAAGGCTCCCTACCCCTGAAATATACAAACGAGTCAAAAATAGAAAATGTGTCATTCAATGTCAATATATACACGCCCACTCTTAGATAAATATGTGATAATGAATACTGTTGGTAATTATCAAAATTATGTTTAAATGTTTAATATATAATAATAGAAATCTATTATGATTAGATCAATAAATAGTTTTCCAAGAACACTCTGATCGATATATACAAATATAGCGGATAATTACTAAAAACACTTAAAGCCGAATAATAATAATAATAATAATAATATGAAACGAGCAAAATTGTATGTATGGGGTTGATAACCCTACCTTCAACAGCGCAACAACAACGATTCAAAAACAATATTCCCATTTTTGGCAACTTGATTTTAACATCAATGAGACTTGGAATGGTTCTGGACGAATCCCGTCAGTGGACCTGTTCTTTAACATTTCTTTTATTTTACCACACTCATTATGAATACAAGAGACGTATTCGGTAAAACGGGGAAGTTTATTTTTGGAAAGACGAAGTTAAATATAACCGGATACGATGAACCTTTCGTGAACTGCGATAATTAAAGGTGGGTGAGGAAAAGATGCAACCTGAAAAATTTTCCTCTCGACAATTTTCCACGAACGCCATATGGAATTTTTCGACACTTCTTTAGACGAAATACTCCGTCGAATTTCGTCATATCGAAGGTATAAAATATTTTGAATATATTATATATATATATATATATATATATATATATATATATATATATATATATATATATATATATATATATATATTAATCGTAACAATCTTTTGAGTAATTTATGTTAAAATAACTACTGCATTTATTCGCAAGGACATCGGCATAATAAAGTGACAAATAAATATGGCGCGAGCGTAAAGAAAATTATCGAATTACGTCGATGAATAATCATTTTTATTTAAAAATTAACCTACATTAAGTGCGCATATTATTAAAATATATAAACGTATGTTTAATTTGTATTTTTTTTCGTAGCAAAAATTCAATGAAAATATGGTAAACCGGGACTCAAATTATATAAAACCGTAGAAATTGCAAGTGAAAAATCATCATTATTATATGAGAAACAATATTTGGTTTAAAATTCAATATGTAGCACTTGTAATATCGAAATCGTAGAAAATCGCGTACCAGAAAGGCACCCTTCTATGGACAAGTCATAAGTTGCAATACTAAATGGACATGTCGTATGAAAGGAGAGACCTGTTTGTAATATAAATATAAGCGAAAGAAATATAATACATAAAAAACATACGGCGACACACACATCGAGACTATTTTAGGATTTTTATGGATTCTGCATTTCGATACGCTCCCACATTGCGATAAATGCTTCAAATCGCTGTGCAACAAAACGCATAACGAAAAATCTTTAGAATTTTGCTTTAGATTTTTTTTATTTTATGCGTTATAAAAAAAAATTGTAACCCGCCTATCGTTCCGATTAAATTGCGTTCAACGTGCAATCGGTTATCCAGTTAGTCGGCTGTTAACAAACGATCAGTTTAGATCCTAGATTAGAATATATCTAGATTCGCGTACATCTTTCGGCATTTAATTAGCTTTCGTATACGTAAATGTAAAAGGTAACAAGCGTTCTCTTTGAACAGTTTCAAAGGCCGCTTCTCATGTCTTCGTTAAGTGTATAGGGATCGTTATAAATATTATACGGATAATAAAAAAATCTCATTTATATGAAATTTATTATCTAAAAAAACCGGTCCGATATATTATATATTGATTTTATGCTATAAATCACGGAAAACGTATACGATTTATATTCCAATTCATATTTATAATATCTGTATTATGATTTGTTGCAGTTCAACGGCCATCTATTATATTTAGATATCAATTTGAGAAATATTAGATTTTTTATTTGGCACTGATTAATTACTCAATAATCACATATTGGAATAATAATACTTTAGTCAGCTATAATTTTAAAATATTACCAAAAACAAAATTCACAATAAATTTTTAAAAACGAGATGGTAATAAAAATTTTCCCACACAACTTGCAAGTGTTCCGTTTCAATTTTATTTATCGAAACCCCGCACGATTTTATAAATATTGTATTCCAATTTTATAATATGTGCAGGATTTTCCACTAATAATAATTACTATAGATCTATTTTACCTACAGCTATTTGTTTATTTTTTAATTAAAAAACAATAATAATAATAATTTGAAGGCCTTATCGCCTAAGAGGTTAGTCACAAACGAACAAAGTGTAAATAAGTTAATTTTTAACGACAACCAGACGATAATGAACGAGCGGTAATTATCGTTAATTAAAGAGCAGAAAGGGTGCTAATCTGTTAAATAATTGACATTCGTCTTAGATCTTTTCACATTTCAATTCACCGCGTAAATTAATCGATTAATGCCTAAACGGTATTCACGTTGCTTATCTATGCGGGAAAGTATACGACAGAGATATTCAACTCAAAGAACAAAAAAAAAAAAAAAGATAAATAAATAAATAAGAAACCGCCGTTAAAATATATAAATGTTGATTGTAGATTTGTATAATCGCATATGAACAATTGAAAATTGATTATTCTGAATGTTATAAGTAGCCCTGATGTAAGTGAGATGGTACGTGTTTAGAAAATAAAACAATTAATTAAACAAGTTGTCTACGTGATATACGGCGACCGAGCAAATGGACACTTGACGTACGATTAAAATTATCAAGACAAAACAATTAACTGTACAATTGCGTCGGAAGCGCAAAATGAGGAATAAATACGCATTTCACGTGTCGCGTGTTGCATTTCAACGTGAATAAGAGCACCTCTTAAATAAAATAAAAAAGCGTTCGTTCGATACAGTTAAATATCATCGCGGTCAATTAATTATTTATGGTATTATTATTATAAGACGGCGAGTTCGAATAACGGATGTCGTACAACAATATTTTATATGAATTTATAGTGAATCGTATCGTTTTCGATGGATTTGGACGAATCAAGGGCGCCGAGTCAAAAGAACGACCTCGTCCGACAATTAAACCCTCATTCCGGGGTTAATTCGACACGGCCTCACAGACTATATAAATCGTCGACTTTTTCTTCTTTTAACTCGTCGCCTGCATTCTTCAAATAATAAATAAATATTGAATTATACGCGTATCGGCAACGGTGACATATTGCGAGATCGCTATTTATTATATCAACAATTAACGGCTTAATTGATTTTATTCTTGTCCATAAACAATTATAGCCTTTATTGCTTCGACAATATAAGATTCTACGACTCGTATTAATAATATTTTTAAAAGCAAATTAAAATAGATATTGTACGTCACAAAATATTTTTTCGATAAAATTTTATTTTATTTTTTAGAACTTAATAAATATGATTTGAAAAAACAAACGTTTCATAACATAATAAAATATCATAAATATAAAATGTTTGTAAGGATAAAACGCTGCCGTTGTTTTTTTTTCATTTTTGACGCAAATACAAATACTTCGTGTTCATATATAAATTATGTTTTAAAACTAATTAATTACTTCCATCTATTTTTATTTATTATTCATGTTTTTTTTACTATTTTTTCTGGGATCGATCAATCGAATATGGACAATATGATAGAAATAGAAAAATTCGTTTGCATTAGAACATATGTATGATAAAATAATTGTGCAGAATAAAAATAAAAGG
Source organism: Leptonema lineaticorne (assembly GCA_024500535.1). NCBI lineage: Eukaryota > Metazoa > Arthropoda > Insecta > Trichoptera > Hydropsychidae > Leptonema > Leptonema lineaticorne. The sequence goes on along the minus strand of JANIJI010000014.1, from coordinate 13,650,706 downwards.
AAACTGGACGTGTTTACACTTAAAGCGCGACCGTACACTTAAAGTTGATGTTTTCCAATCTCGTAAATCGTACTTAACCATACGTTAGGTTAATTATACTATAAAATTACAAAATGATACCTGCACGGAAGTGGGCATAAAATTACTTTCAATGTCGTCCGAGCCCAGTTTCACAGCGCCTTTTTTATACGTTAACACCAATGAAAAACGGCTACATTTTCATAATTAATCCGTATAAGGCTATATAATACGATTCGAGCGCGCCACCGTTTGACGATCGCTGCTATCGTGCGGATTTGCATAAACGGCAAACAAATTGTTATGTGTTATGCGATTTAATGTTCAAATTGTTATAAAAAATGAAATAAAAAGAATACACGAAAACGATTTATATATATATATATATATATATATATATAATATTAAAAAAACATTATTGATTTAAACAATAATATTTTTAATAAATATAACAGTAAAAACAATTTTAGTTCGCAGTATTTATTTACATATTTGGAATACTTGAAGCAAGTTTCATAATTTATAGAATACGAATAAATATATGTTATATGCATCTAGCGATTAAATTAAAAATAAATTATTTATATGCGAACAAAATATATATATATGTAAAGTTATAATATAAATTATTTTAATTAATTTTTCTACATACTTTGTCAAAGGTCAAAGTAACGCATATGTTTTTATTTATTATTTTTCAAAAAACTAATATCCCACATACTTCAGTTAATGCGTTGGTTTTTTTTCAATTAAAATTTTTCAACATATCTGGTTTTGGAAAAATATTTTTAGGCAATTATTACCAACGGATATAAAAAATATTAACGACGCGCCGTCTGCGAGATTTTGCTGTAAAATTCTAATGATTAGCAGATACTAAACTTTTTTTCGAATTATATTGTAAATAAACAACATATAATACACCTTGAAGATGATTACCTCATCTCGCCTACGAAGAGAATTCATCAGCCTCCCAATATCATTGTAACACAATACTAATGATTACAGCAAATCATATGCGTTTTACGCAAAGATCATTATGAAAATTTCAAACAAAAAAAAGCACCAAAATATATGATGACCGATAATTAAAAAATAAGATTTTTAAAAAAAAACAAGAAACATAACGTAGTAACGATCATAAAGAAAATCAAACGTTTCTCTATTTCTTCTTTTTTTGCCAAAGGAAAACACGTGAATCTCAATTTTTGTTGCTAATCTGCCTGGCTGGATATCTTCGGTCAATTCATATGAATAGCCTGAACTCAAACAATCTCTTCTACATTAATCACTAACGTACGAGTACAACATCGGAGCGCATTAGTCTAAAGAGTGCAAAATGGGTTCAGCCCCTTATAGGGCAGCGATGTCGATAACGATGATTCAAGAGCTAAGCCCGCATGAATGAACGTATGAATCACTAATAATTAATCGGTTCCGAGCACCGCGAGGATTATTAGTTCGGCGTTTATGTGCGAAGATGAAAACGATCGAAAGTTGTACACGGAGTACATGTTCTGATCGTACATACGTACGTATACCATATACATAAATTGGCAAAGAACGCACTGGTTCAGTTAATGACCGTCCTTGACATTAAAAAGGAAGACCAGTCTCCGTTTATATGCACACGAGTTTATTTCCGATGCTGAAAGTCGGAAACGTATCAAAATCGAACACCGCCTGACGACTCGGCAGCTTGTCCATGAAAAAATGCATTTCTTGCAACCCGATCCGTCTTTTACAAATTTATTCAGGTTTGTTTTTCAGCAATACGGAACCACTTGGCAGTTAAAATAATGCAATTAATTGTAAAAACCAATATTTAAAAAGAAAAAAAGATGTGTGTGTGTGTAAATGTAAGTTCGAAGTCGTTCATTAAATCGGCCTCGTTGTGTTGCACGATATGAAACGTGCCGACCAAAGTAAAAATGTAGTTATTTCCTTTGTAGTTTTTCTTTTTTTTTTTTTGTAATTAACATTGTTTGCAAGAAGCACTCAAATTTTGAAAAAAAAATTCAATTTCAAACCGTGGCATGGAAAATATAAATTTCAGCTTTCTTTAAATTCTAATTATAACTATTCAAGATTATATTTAAAATCATAACTATAATATTTACAGATAAAATAAGCGAAAACTTGCAAACACGACGAACAAACAGAAAGCGAATGCGATTTTTAGCACTCAAATTAATAAAAAAAAAAAGTCAACGGCGTGAAAAGAAAAAAAAAGATAAAAAAGACGACGTTAATTCACGTCTGCCGGTTAATGAAAAACTCTAGTTTACTTAACGATTTATGTAGCGGTTAAGTTAATTTTTCGAACGATAATAAACGGCGCTTACAAAGCCGAGCATTAAATGTCAACGTAGGATCGAAAAGTGTTGTTTGTTCGATTCGAATCGTAAATCACGCAACATCACGCACATAAATTTTCATGAATCAACATTGAACACCTCGTTAAACGCTTAATATAGTCCGCTTAAAAAGCTACGTTTCAAGATGAAACTTCCTCTGCTTTATTGCGATACAGATTTGTTGTACCAAAAAAAAAAGTATCCGACACGGACATATATTGCACTTCGACACGAATGAATTGAAAAAAAACTGTTTACTTTAAAATTGTTTAAAAATAAATCCGAAAAAAAAAACAAGAATATTTATTTCATAGGAAAACGCATCACAAAATTCAATTATAGAAGTGTGTTACGAAAAGATATACTAATTAGCAGTATAATTAGGCTTTCAGGATTTCCTCTTTAGCAACCTAACAATACCAGTCGTGTATAATTTATGCATCGAAACGTTTTATAGCAGAAATAAAAATTAACTCGTGCAATCTAAGTGTTAAAAAAAAATACATATTATTATACCTATATAGCACAAATGTGTCTTCCGCTATATTTGGTGTGCACTATTTGTACACACAACGGATTCACGTTTTTATTGAAAATATCAGTTTTACGAACAAATTAGCAAACGGTGGCTATTTTTCGAATAAAGGTGTGAATCAATGAGAACGCGAATAACTTGTTTTGCTTTGGTTTCAGAAGAAAAATTTGATTAGAAAAGCGATGTTTTTGAACTTCTTTGAACATCCCCGTTGGACGTGAGCGGCAATGGTAAGTGCGTAAACGACCACAAAGTCGAGTTCATTGATAGCCGATGCATTTGAATAAAACAGCGGTGGTACAGTGGCGATTTGGACCGGGGTTCGAGTTCGCCCACGTTTGTTCCAAACCCGTTCCATTGGGAAGGCAGGTGGGATAAAAAAACTACGAGCCTGCCGGTGGGCGGCGGTCGCAATGAGAAACACCGATCACCACATTCGCCATACAGACATTATTATATATTACTATATTAAAACTGCACCAAATACGCACGCACGTCTATGTTCTCGTGCATACATGTTATTGCTAATAATTACAAACATATACCAAGCAATTCGAACAATTCAAATTCCCATTTTACCATATCTATACGGTACAAGTATTAACAACAGTACACGTTGTAAATCAAATTCGTCTGGGCCAAACGACCTAGTCAATGTAACCTATTCTATTGTAGTAGCGGTCCTCTACTCATCTATCAATCCGTCCAAATAATGAAAATGATCTGATTCAAAATTAAAGTGTAAACGCATTTCCTGTAACACGTACACGCGCAAATAATACAGGTTATTGAAATGAAAAGTAAGAAAAAACAACAGTGCTTCTTGTGATCGTGCAGCCAATTGCTGCCGTGTATTCAAGTATAACAAATAAGTCTACGTCTAGATTGTGGCAAAATGTCATTATTAATAACAAATGGAAAGATTTCCCCGTTCAACTTTTATCGAGTTGCGAATCCAACGCGTTTATTATTGTTATAATATCGTTACCGTCGTCTAGCATATGTATGTCGAATGCAAATTAAATTTCGCCAATATGAATTTCAATGCCTCCTCTAAATATTAAAATACGGATACAAATTTATTCCAAAACCAACTTTAGTATATAACTATAACAAGAGACCCCCCCATTAAAAGAACTAAATATTCTATTATACTATGTAGAATTCAAATAGCATACGAAATAAATTTGATAATCGTCACGAACTTAATCTCTGATATTTATTGATTTTCAACTATTTATAACGCAAACTTAAAATCGAATCCAATTAAAATTGCATCACAAATAGGCGAGGTCATATTCGTAAATAGTTAATCATCTATGATCTATATGCATCGCTTCCATTACTGTACGAGTATATTCATATAAGCATCAAAATCGATCTACAGATCGAGATTACTAACTCATTTACATAATTTAATACGTAAATATGGTAAGCGAATGATGAATTCAAATCCATCAGCCGAATCGTGATCAGAATACTAAATCGTATAAAGTCCCCTCTGTATATATATATATATATATATATCCATTAAAATCATAATTTTGATTTCATATAGAAAAATTGACAATGAATTAATCGAACGTATTGTATTACACAAAGTGTACATAATGTACAATAGAATTTAGGTGAAAAGTCACCATATCACTTCCGACCTTCGAAAGAGGCTTTCGTTCAATAAATTTAACACACATATTAAATTGATATGTGTGTGTGTGTGTGTGTGTGTGTATGTGTGAAAAGAAAGAGTAAAACCTTCGCACATTTAGCGAAATGACACACATACGAATGATGCTGAATCACTGACATTAATTATTTTCACTGACTTTGATCTTACCAAGTGATTCCAAAGTACTTCTGGACAACACGGGCGTTAACAACTGCGTGCCACTTTCGAGGGTTCATCATAATTATGGTCTTTAAATATTAATTTAACGTCGATTATAAGTCGAATTATCGAAATCCAATTTGAATATTTTTAATGTTATCCATTATAAGACCTTCGAGCTTCGGAAATATTATTGTATATATAAAAATAGGACATTGAATCTGAAAACCATTTCGAAAACTTCTTATTTTAAAATAGCCAAAAAGTCAACAATTATGACTTTCGAAGAAGGTCGTAAAATAAAATTTAAATTTATTATCCAAACATTCCGATAATAAATTACTTTCTAATATAGAACGTAAACCTTTTTGTGGATTTTGCGACTTTAAATGTATACTTAACTACTAATAAAGCTATTATTTGATAAAGCTCAAATTATATCTGTTGTTAAACACACAATCGTGAAACCGCTCCGACGAGTGAGTCAGCTTTTACGACACGAAATGGAAATTACTATATTTTCCACCTTGTAACTTTCGTAACGTAAATAAAATTATAGTAAAATATATCATTGTGCATTGTAATCACCCTGTATAAATGCATATTCACACGTGCGTGAGCACGCATTCTACTCACAGTTGAAACATCACAAAAGGAACCCCACATCGTTCCATTATATGCCAAAGATGTTCCACATACGTAGATTTTTCAATTAATATTCAAAATGCACTCTCGCGTCCATTCATTCGCAATTAAAGACATATCTCAATTATGCTAAACATTCGCACCGCTTTTGGAAATAAAAAAAGTGCCGATACAACTATCATTTCAAGCTGGAAAATGTGTCGCGATTTAATATAATAGTTCTAAATCAATTCATAATCCGATCCGCCAGTTTCAATAGTGGCCAATGTTTTTAACAATGTTAAAATTCGTTAAAATACCAGAGCTCGTTCAAAACTGGTATTTATTTTAGCATAAATCGAGCACGCGCACACGACAAATAGCAAATAGAAAAATACGAACCTATAAAATGTAGACAAAACGACAACCTTGAAGCGGCTCAAGAATCGAACTCGCATCGTAGCGGAACACAAAACGCGCACAATTAATTCTGTTCTTGACGCCCACCACTCTTTACTTTGATTTTTAAATCACGAAAACGATTACATGGAAAAACGGACAAGTTATCGTTTAACTCGTTGCGTGCGGTCGCACATATTGCCCGCCCATTTTTTGGACCACATTTCCGATATCACAAAATCTTATTTCCGCCTCATAATTATATTTGACATTACGATTTACGACGGACGATATCAACTTATCCAACCAAATTCTATCAAATCGAAATCGATCGATATACAATTAAAGAAAAAAATACGATAGAAAACGAAACGCACAACAAAACATATCGGTTTAATGTCGAATCGATCCTGTCGACAAAAAACGTACATTTTTTTATATATAGTCGGCGCCAAATTATTATGAAAATTTCTAACGCCGCAGCAATAATTTCGTCGATTTTCGCCACGATGAAAAATTTAAACGGTACTATGGATTGCGGTGACGTCGTGGGAACGACAAAGTCCCACGCGCCTATTAGAGGCGTTTTTATGCATTTTATATCGTCCTAACTTATAAGGGTACGCTATTATTAAGATAACATCGACACGCCCTCACTTGATTAGCTAAAAACGTTTTGAAATTCGAAATCAGAGGTGCTCAACATTTTTTAACGCGGCAACTGCAATGATAAAATTAGATTCATTACTATTATTTATAATCGAATGACAAATAGTACTGATGCACGATATAGTTAACGATTTCGTGCGATATAACAATAAATACTAAAATTTTATGAGTTTTGAACAAAATAAAATATATATATATATATATAGTTTTCAAAAATATAACGATATTGTATAGGCATTTTTATGGAATTGCATTATTAAATTTATCGAATAATATATATCGCATATTTTAATATGCGCTAAAATACAAAATATTAAAGTGACGATCGAAGAAATGCACAACCAAAACAAACAACACGAAAATAATAATAATATGGCGATAAAGCGAAAAGTGAACGATATCAATTTCATTGACCAACCCATATAAGGGCTGGCGAGCGGCCTTCAAGAAGGACCTCTTCGTCACCACCGCATCACGGTGCGCTTTCTTCAATTCCGAAAACCTGTAGTCAAATTCGAAAAAAACTCTACAATTGTATGAAATAAAAAAAATTGACACTCGATAAAAGTTGACCTTATATGCGCGCAGACAATATAATTACTCCGGGATTCAACACGTTAACGTGTATCAAAAACAAAAAAAAATAAAAATAAGACCTTTTCATGTTTATGATTCATTATTTATCGGTAGCTTTGGTTAATGGTTTTTAATCGTTTTCGTTTTTAATGCTTGGTTGTTATCAAATTACACACTATAAATTCCATTTTTTTTTACGTTTCTAAGATTTAAGAAAAAATTACAGCGATTTCTATAATTTTATTATAAAATATCCTCCCTTTTCCCCGCTTCTGTAGTATAAAATTTATTGAGCTTTTGTTTATTTTATGAGCTTCAGACGGTGCAACTTTTATCGCTCCGGGTAACAATGCAATTTCGTGATCGATCACCATTAAATCTCATTGCAATTTGCATTTGTGAATTTTACATATACAAACACAACGCATATCAATAATATGAAACATTCTGAGAACTCCAACGATTTATCATAGTTTAAAAATTATTTACAATTGTCAATAATGATTAAGAAGAAACGCGCAGTTGAAATTCTTCACTAATTTTAAAATCACACACAAAAAGTCGAGAAACAATTTATTTAATATATTTTATAAACAGATTTATCTTGGTATCAGAAGCCGAAAAAGATTAATAATATATATATACCATATAGTCGCAATATTATAATTCAAAAAGACATTATTTCACATCGCCATGACGATAATTCACACGGAAAAAAGTTAGCTGTCGGATATAGAAACACATTCGAATAATTCATATTAAACTAGCATTATATAAAAATATATTATATAGTGTAATTTTGTGTCCTTTTGTCGTCGGCACATTGGCCTTTCTAAAAGGAGCTTTTCGAAAATTTCACTCATTCATCTTTGCTAGAATACTGCGTCGCAATCGAGCACAATTAAAACGAGATCGTTTCGTAATACGCGATATAATGATGAAGAAGTTTTAATATTATAAATCTAAATTGTCCAAGATATATAATAGAGATAATAATTGACGATCGAGTATTTCCATCGATTATTATTGTAATGATATAATAACGAGATACGAAATTTTCTTGAAATGTCTAGCGGCAAAAACGTGTTAAAATTTTATGTTATACGGTAAGATTGTCAATATTTCATTGTGATCTAATTATAATAATACTAAGAAATCCAGTTATTCAAAGTTACAATCAAGACTTAGTATTTTCAAAGATTACTTTATTGTATTGAACTAAATTAAAAACATTTCATATATTATGTAACCCTAATTTGCTTCATTTTCAAATTATATCACATCACATTACAAAATAAGAACGATCAAAACGTAAAAGTAACCTAGATAAAAGTCGTTCCATAGCAAACATGGGATTTGCATAGATTTTCTTTAATATTCGAAAAAAAAACGGAACGACTCCAAAATGTCAAACGTTAAATTCTATTTTTCGGCTCATTATTAAATCAATCTTCATCGACCTTACCAAAACACGTCAAAAATAAATTAGTTTGAAGTATAATAATTATTACAAGAGTTTCGATTGAATAAACAAACGCGCCGCACGTTTCGACAGTTCGATTTTATTACGTTGAATCTAAATAAATGAAAACGCCAAACTATAAATCCTTTTCCCTTTCTTTAACACGTTATAAACCGCACAAAAATAAACGCGTGTATAGTATGCCGTCAAAGTGCATTCAGTATAAACATTAGATTATGTTCTGCGAACGTATCTTGGGATAAAACCACAACAAACTTGTACCACGACTTGTGTTCTAACTTTATTCTCTAAACACCAAGGCTAGTAAAAAATCTCCAATATCCTGCGTTTTATCTCTATAACAAATTGTACAACTGTTACAAAATTTATTAATAAATGTATAACCTGTAGCATATGCTGACGCATCTATGAACTAATTCTCATATTGTTCAATTTAACGTAAAATATCATATACCATATAACATATAAAATTCTAATACCGCAAAAAACGACGATTTTTTACGATTTAACAATAAATGAAAATCTCAAAATATAAATCCTTACTGTACTGAAAATTTGTAATAAATTATAATTGACATGTAACTCAATAAAATTAACAAATAATAATGAGCTTTAAATATTCAAATCATATAGTGGTGTGATGTAAACTGTCAAATATACAATTGTAATGGAATAAAAAAATGAAATTTTCCATAGTACATTTTGAGGAACACTGTTCTAGGACATCTTATTCGTACGATAACCTCATGTAAGCCGTTAATCTCCTATTTTAAAACATAGTTCTGGATAAATAAAATACAGATGGACTTTCTAAATTTTATTAGGATATACTATGCTGAATCCCTTTGTTTTCGGCACCGTTTTAGTTTGCTCAAAATCCCAAATTATTTATTTACATAAACACTACACAAACAGTAGAAAAAGAAATCCCATTTCTAGAAGAAAATAACTTTATCTAATATATTAATTAAATTTATGTATATTAGAAGATTATCGTAAAATATTTCAAGCTATAAAAATTAGAATAAAAATGTAAACAAGGAAAAAAATAAAATACAAATTAGCATTATTAAAATTCATATATTAATCGTAAAAAAACATTGAATTTTAATTGCAGTCATACGTGTAATTGCTCAAGTATGAAAATTATTTCGACGTCGTATAATTACGTATTTTTTACTCTTTCGATCTTCATAATCCGCAATTTCGTATGCAGATTTTTTTGACACACCTGTTGGATATTATCCTAAAAAACATTATGTCAAATTCGCGAATATGAATAAATTTCAAGTGTGAAATATTATTTAATACGCCTTAAACGCTCGCAAATGATACGTTTGTATGTGACATTTTATGATTAATGATAAAATATTAAACCGCGTTCGACGCTTTGATCCGAATCTAGATCAATGCTGATGATGCTTAATGGATATGCAAATTATATTTATTTTTACATAAATTTAAGTCGATTTTACTTTCTTAAAAATTGCAATATTACAATATCTGATAAAAATAAAGCGAATTTTCGATTAAAAAATATGATCATAAATATAAGTAATAATATTTAATTTTATATACGATTTCACAACGGAAATCAGATAGTGAAGAACGACAGAAGCGTTTCCAGAATTCCAAATGACATCACATCTTTATCGAAATCGGATGTATATGAATATTAAAAAATATAAATTTGCAACATTACAATACCGATAGAGTAGACCCGCGAAAAAGAACGATCGATAAACTAAAACTTAAATAAAACTATTAAAATATAAAAGAAGTATTTTTCCAACGCATACATAATTAATAGTGTTAAAATAAAAATGTCTCATAATACGAGAGTATCGAGAGATTAAACGAATTCTTGAATAAATTAACAATTTTTATTATTCGTGTGAATATTCGAAAAAATATTATAACGTTTACAAACGCGTGAATAAATAAAATTATAATATAAAAAAACAACGTTAAGTATTTAAAATACGAACGTAATCCGCGACATAAATATGCGATAATTTCTTGTGTAACGAATTAATGTGATTTTTATTCAATCATTTAATTGTGCTGACTGAATTTTATTTATATAACTCAATCGAATTGAATCCGGAAAAATTATTTGACACACTACTAAACGAAGATTTCGATTTTTAGGTTTAGAAATTGAGCGAACGAAGGGAGAATCGAGAGGACCGCAAAGAAACACTGTCTGTGACATTAAAAGGGACAAATTATCGTTTCAGAGCTTTTAATGTCAACATTTTGTCCCCTACAGGCGTCGAAGAATAAACGTTTAACTTCTATTTTCGCCGAGGGTATCCTTCAAAGTTCATCTTTCAATAGGGGAATAATAATACGGCACACTTCTAATGCGAACCAACATAAAAATGCTTTCGTTTTTCAAACAAAAACCCCACAAAACAGCACAACTGAAATGAAAAGTTATAAATATAGTAAGTGTAAATAAATGGACAAAATTCCAAATTTGTCTTGCTATATGTAGAACAAAACCTTCCGTATGGGGGTGAAGGACGCGAGTCCAACCACATTCGGTAGTGCACTTATCCACTTATGGCATAGCTCAGCATAATTTCGATTCATTTATTGTTCGTTTGACGTGTGCATACTATTTTATATGGAGAGGAAATTCTTCATAAGGACACGCTTCCGCTTTGTGACGATCGGTCATATCCATACGCAGATTGTGCGACTCGATGGCGTCAATGAAAAGAAAGTGTATTTTATGGTAAAACACTAGCAACGACATCAAACAAAATAATTAATCAATCAAATTATTAATTAACATTCGATCGTTGAAGTTGAAATCACATAACTTTTGCCTCTCAATTAAATTAAATTGATAATAAAAAAATGTACGGGTTTATGTTTACTATTTCGTTAACTGCTCGCTGTTTTCAAATCTACGATGAATTGTGTCATAAAATCAAATGAATATATAAACAATAAACAAACTATCATATTTTCCGTATTAAAATAAAGAAAAAAAGCTATTGAAAAATAGAAAATAAAAAGCAATCAAAATATGAGATGAATGCGATTTTCAATGATATCATCGAAAATAAACAGTGAAAGGTCAGCCGTTTACATAAAAAAAAAAAGAAAAAACTAAAACGAATTTCAATAAATAATGAGTCACTTTATTTAACCTATCGACTTCTGAGTATAAGCAATCGCACCGCTATAAATAAATTATTACATCGTTAATTAACAATAAAAAAACGACATATAGAAACTACGAATTATTAATCTATTGTTCGTTCGTTCGCAAACGAATTTAACCCGAAACTTCTCTATTCTTCGGTGGGTCGTGAAAGTTTCCAAATAAAGCCCAATTTACGAGCGGGCGGCATCAAAGGACTAATTATAAAATATTACACCTTCGACGCGATACTCGCGCGATATAAACGGCTGAAACGTTTAAATTTAGCTCGTAATATTTAACCTTTCAGAGATAAAACTTAAAAATCATCTGGAGAACGAACGAACTAAATTGAAAACGGATATTTATGGAAAAATGAGGGGACCAAAGAGCGAAGATGAATCGCGCGGTTTCAAAAAGCCGCACACTAAACTGATGCGGGCGCGCCTCGAAATCGCTTCGGTCCAAAGTGAATTTAAATATAAAATTACAATGAAAATAAATCTTCGGAATCCCTCACCCTCGGAAGCGCGCCAGACCTCTATTTATTTATTTTTTTCCTTTTGCGCAGACGAAGAGAGTCTGCCGCGTTCTCCCCCAAAAGCGAAGCGCTTAATACCGGTGGGTAAAATACCATTCGTGAATGAGGGTTGTGACATATGGCATTATTATTTTTATTCATCTCCATAAAAGAAAAAAAACAATTTTAAGCCGCGCATTAAAGCGACACGGATTATTTTTAAAAGCTCCGAATGAAAATAATCGCAGATAATACGCGAGATTTCATCCAAAAACATTTTTGACCGAATACGTGTTGACATTTATATTATCGTTTATGATTCCTTTTCGATATATTGTAATCAAAATTGAAAAGTAATTAATACGATAATGACGTTTTCAACTCTTATTAGAGTTGAAAATATTGCTTTACTTATTAAAATAAGCTTGCAACCCTAAATATAGGAGATGAAGAAAGAACATAATTGCATTTGAAACGCACACGTGTCTGCAAATTACTGAAACTACTTCATGCGCAATGCTTACAACGGATATATTTAAAAGGGAATAAAATACTATGAAACAAAGATGGCCGAGTATTTTAGTCATTTTTCAAAAAAAAAACTTGAACCTTATCAGTCGTGTGTGTGTGTGTGTGTGTGTGTTGTATATTATTCAACACGCCTGTTCGTGGGTTGAAATGCAGATATGCATTTCAGAGGACAATGACTTTCATTTCTGAATATTCCAGACGACGACATGAAAAAAAATATCACATTCATTAAAATTCATTCGCTTCGACGACAAAATCTGACGAAAATGCGATGCGCAAGGCGTTAAATGAAGAGAATTAAATGAAACGAAAGAGGAAAAACATAATAAACAACACAACAAACAATAATAAAAACAAAACCCAGCGACTTCCCGTGTGAATCCGACTCGTATAAAATATCTAACGTTTATAATTCATATCAAAACAAAAAAAAAATGTGAAAAAGGCATCTCGTGAGAATACGGCTCGTTAATATTATATATTGACAGATAAGAAAGTTCTTGCGCGAATCGGAATCAACCCCGATATGCATATACCATAAATATGATTCCAATACAATATGATTCCAAAAAGTCCATACGTAATTTCGACGTTTTCGATTTAATCACATTTTCGGCCTTAAAAATGTAAAGTGAACAAATTAAATAATTTTTAAACGAAATGCAATGTAAAAAAATATTACACAAAAATTATATTGATTTTTCCCCAGAAAAATGTAAATACAAGATATTAAATTCTTGCCAAGAATGTGCATATTTTTGAAACACACTATGTTTGCTCTTGTAAATCGTGACTATACATAAAAAAAAAAAAGATAATTTCGCTCATAAATTAGTGCGTTATCTTGAACGATTGGATCGTATGCCATTTTAATGATGCAATGAAAGAGTTCACAGGTTAATGAATTAACTCGAATTTCATAGATTCAACAATGATGAACGAGCCGTGACGAACGAAATGTAAAAAAAATATTGTTTATAACAACAACACAACAAAAAGATTGCACAAATAAGTCACGTCTGAACAAAAAGCTTGATTTAGAGGAAACGGCATTGAAAGTTTTACAACTGCCATATATTCGACATATAAAGTTGAGACTTTTTTTTTATATATTTATATAGAGATGAAAGTTGATTTGGACTCGTATAGCCTTTTTATTGCTAGATTTGTCATATCTAAATATGTACTTTTTTTAAATTTAGAATTTAATAAAATTATCGTTTTATATACTATCTAATTTTACTTAAACATTCAATATTTTACATGTGTGTCGTTCGTATTGAAGGAGAGCAAAAATAAAGACGGATTTAAATACAATGTATTAATATTAATAAACAAAGGAAGCGTTTCCATTGATATAAGAAATATGATGTACAATATAAAACTATTAATTTTCTAACCGATTTATAAACTTACTAATTCTTTACTTTGTTTTATTGTGAGACTGAAAATTAAATATTGGAAATCGCTGACGAACGGTTAACAAAACAAAAACGTTCAAGTTTAAAAGTCGACTTTCCGTTTTTAGCTAGTCGACGTCGACGTGTTAAATTCGACGCGTCGTAAATATCGTCGTTTCGGATCCGGTGTGCAATTTTTTTCCACCTCAAAATCCCCGAAGAACGCTTTATATGAAAATAATAAAAGCCTTCGATGAAAATCAGACTCTTTAAGGGCGTACTTTTTCTTCGATATAATAAAAAGTTTCATTTTTTTCTTGATGCAACGAGAATGGTTCGTTTTCGCAACGATGCCTCAAATTTATTCACTGAACGTCGATATTTCAATGTCAGAGTAATAATGCTGTCAATCAATGGACAAAAAAAGTATTGCCGATTTTATTCCGACCTCGAATAAGTCGTTCGTTCGATCAAAAAAAAAACGTGCTCATAAATATGAAATTATATTTCATTAGATCGACATCTATTATATCGTATTAGATTGCTTTCTATAAAATTCGTACACAAAGTTAAAATCATATAATAGTTGAACGACAAGTGCTAACAAATATAAATAGATTATATATATATATATGCGATCACTTTTCAATATATTTGATTATCGGTATTATTAATGATAACGAAAAATTGTTTTATTTATAACATGAAAAACCTCTTAATCGATTAAATCGAAAAACTTGTATTCGCAAAACGTGAATAAACATTATATATTTGTTTTCCACCGCAAATAAGGGAAATACATGCGTTTACTCGATATATACGATATATATATATATATATATATATATATATATATATATATATATATATATATATATATATATGTAAACTATATTTTCAAAATTAAACATTAACTTGAATTAATTAATTAATTAATCTTACAAAGCAATTCCATAATAAATTATTTAAATGGCGTGTATCTGATGATAAATTATATTTTAAATATCAAAATAAAAAAAAAGATTGAAATCGCGCTCCGAAATCGAATTAATTAAAACAGATTAAAACGTCAACGCGATTACAAATAAATAAATTAATTAAGTGCAGCAAAAAAATAAGGCAGCTGAAAAATTGCATTCGTGACGAAATCGAACAGTTCTCGTTTCAGTCATATCTTGAATACATTCATCAAAGCATAAATATATTCAGCGAATAAATGTCCAGATTACGCACACGCCATTTAAATAATTATACACGTTTTTCCCCGTTTTATTTACGATTATATAACATAAAGGGCGACTACCTTTTCACCACCTTGTCTGACGTTTTCTTATTACGAAAATTGTATTTTTTCTTGTTACGAAAACCTACAAAAATATGATAACTTCCTTCAAAAACGCTTTCTGTGTTTTATAAATAAGCACAAAAAAAAAGATTTAATTTTTCAATGCGAGTCACTGTTACAAATATAAAAAAAATATTAAAAAAGTAGACAATACATCTGAATTTTCCGAATAACTAGATACAAACATAATTCATAATTTCGATTGATAATTTATCACTGATATATAAATTTCGCTCGCATTATTTTCGATTACAAAAATGTTAAATGTTGATTAAAATGTAAAAATTGCAAAAAGAAAAAATGAAAATTAACCGGAAACCGTCGATCTTGAATACATTGCATTACTAATTATTATTATTTTTAATTAATTTTACCACAAAACGTGAGTGTGTTTTTTTTTGACGACCAGTTTTTATTTGTATATTTTAAATCACACTATAATGTAAAAATATAAATATTCTTAATTTCATAAAAGAGATCTTTTGTTCTTGTTATTTTATAAATAATTATTAAATACTTAAAAAAAATTAAGTTTATTGTTGAATTAAAATATTATAACATACGTTAACTTAGTTTTGTACATTTTTTAAACAAACAAATATAATATACAAGAAGTGAACTAAGATTTTTTTGACAATAGAAGGGCTTTGTTATTTCATCGCCATATATATCACGTTAAACTGGGCGTCGAACAAAGCCAATCGGAACATATAAATAAATATGTTAGAAAGCTATGCGATCGTTAAGGATATAAATTGATAGCGATCAATCTTTATTAAAGAGGCGTCGAAAGCTTAATTACCATCCGAGTCGCTTTATCGATTGCGTTTATTGCGCGAAGAATCGCACTTCCGCGTGAATAACGTCAAAATTGAAAAATTTTACGCGTCTTTCAATTTTAAAAAGTAACATCCGACTACGAGACAAATCGTTAAAGCAACGTTTGAACCTCATAATTAATAATGACAATACATAGAGTCGTTTATTAAATCTAAAAAACTTTGAATAGGAAGTAAATTATTATCGCGTAAAATAGGAAGTTTACAATTAGCACTTTTACACTTTTCTAATAAGACATGTTATGTATTTATTTATTTTGTTTATGTTTCAAGATTTGTCGATATCGAAACGAATAAACAATAGAAGAGATATTTCTCTCACGTTAAACTTCGCTAATAGTGAAACTGTATTTATAACGTATTAATTTTATTACAATATATGAAAAAAATATATAAAAATACAATAGCCTCTTTGTAATAAGAGATTCGCGCACTTTTAATAAGATAATTGTAATGGTTTTATAATTATTAATTTAACTTCATGTGTAGAAATAATACATATAAATAAAGAGCTAAAGCGCCGCCGCCGTCAGCATTTATCGTCATTTTTCATTTAGAATAATTTTAGATATATATTGTAAAATATTATTATCATTATTTAGAATGAACTCTAAATATATTATATATGTGTATAAAGACGAGTCATCAAAACATGTATTTTAATAATAATTTAAAAGCAAAATACTATCTTCGAACAATATAAACGTTTCAACCCTGTTTACGACTCGGCTTATGGCGAAATAAAAAATCATTATAAAACTTTTTCTTCGCTGCTATTATTATTTATTAAACAATGAATTTTGATCTATTGTAATCGGCTTAGACAAAATCGGACGCATATTGCGAAGTCATTCGTTCACGTGTTCGTAAAATTGCACGTGAAAAATCCCTTTGAAATTTAAAGATAGACACAAAAGTGTTACGAAAATACGATACGAACAGATTTTGTAACGTGAACATTACATACACACACTATGAACACTAATGCAAGTATGGAAACGATAGATAGTCATGCTATGACTATTATAGTAAAAAAAAAAAAAAACTAAAATCAAATTATCTGATAACACTATCGATTTCAATGGAAAAAAAGATTGAACATAAATTCGTACACTACTTACTTCACACAAAAATTTACTTAAAATAAATTTTTAATTTTATTTTTTGTCGACACAATAAAATCCATCTTAAAACATTTGTTACGTAAAGCTAAAACCGCAAAAACTAATATACAATTATAGATCGATTTAACGCGCTCAAATATATAATATAATAGAATCAAAATCAATTATTTAATACGATTCAAAGACCGTCAATTTTTAATAATAAAAATTTAATTGCAGTTTACCCAATTATCGAAATATGATTTTTCTTTTCCTCGAAATCTCGTCGTGTCATTCAATAATTACGCTATATTAATTGACGAATATGTAATAGCTTAAATAAGTTAAGTTATATAATGTATAAAAATAATACTAATAATAACACTAATAACTAACGCGTATATAGTATTACATTCTGATTATATAGCGAAACTTGGTAGATTGAACACCTTCTCTGAATGAAACATCATGTTCATTAAGCAGTTTTTTTCATAAATGAACATGCTCTTCTTATTTTGAACATTTATCGCATGTCTTCAGATATTCCAGAAAAACCCTTTAGATTGAGCAACTATTTGTTTAATTTAAACATTTTTTTCCAAAATACAAGAAGTGTTCAATCTGACAAAGTTCACTGTATTAAATTAAGTAAAAAAAAAAGAAAAAAAAAGCTAGTTGTGTTCCATTCTAAATGCATTTTATAAATAACGATTAATATGAAAATACATTAAATAAATCATGATATTATAAATTCTGTAATCCGAATGTGCTAGCAATTTTTATTATAAAATAATGAATTATATATGCATACAACACACAATATATCATAATAAATAATGCATGCGTTGCTCTGATGTTGCAAATCCATGTATTACGCTATCCAACGATTCAATCGGCGACCGTATAAAAACGAAATTTAATCGAGTAAAATCAGAAAAGAAAAAAATAAAAACCAAATAAATAATAAAATAAAATAAAGCTTGATAAGAGTTTTACGAGTGTTTCGCGTGAAAAGTGGTTGCGATTTTGCCACAAGTCGAAGAAGTGCCCACCTGCCTGCGCTTGCTTGCTTGGACAGTTTCAAAACTCTTTTCCCGTTCCACGATCAATTGCGCCAATATCCACATCAATAATAATAATAATAATAATAATAACGTCGCAATTATTATTATTATTATTAAATAAAGCCTTACGAGACCAATTAGACGAGTTTTTGAGAAACGCGGATCTGGGGCACCCGAAAAAGCGTGTCAAGCCGTTCTTTGCTGTGAGGCGCCACGCTTTTCTACATGCACAAAATATTATTAATTGTGAAGTAATATTGCCCGCCCATGCTTCTTGCGTAATACACTTCTTCGAAGTTTACCACGGTACTTTTATATATCAATCTAAATCACGACGTTCCTGCTTCGTGTCATTATACGATTTTGGTAGCAGTGATCCTTTTTTGCCGTTGTTCATTCAAAATATTAAGCCTTAATATAAGCAATATTCCTGATTTATTAATTATAAAGAATATTTCTTAATTTTATAAGAAAAAACTCGACTTTTTTTTCTTTTATAAAAAGGTGTCCTAATGCTCAATAGCACAATGCAGAAATAAATCGTGGATCCTTTAGTGAAGATTTATTACGACCGAACGAGCGAATTTATCCCAAAAAAATGTTTTAGGGGTTTAACATTTACTACTATATGGTATATATATATAAATATACTAAATATATATTTCGAAAAGGACAGTCGGCTTAAATCCCTAAAGGATTTTATAATACGCTTTATTTTCCAAAACAATAGTCAAATCGCGCGTTGTGGTGTCCATTCTTTGTTTCAGATGTCATCTTTAATAAAAACGAATTTGTAATAAATTACAATGAAAAACTGATACATCGCATAAACAGTTTATTGTCGAGCATTCCTAGAATTTCTAGAAGCGATATAACTCTTTTTTATTTCAAATATTAAATTAAAAATATGTCACATTTTCCTAAAAGCTAAACAACTATTAAAATTTTTCATTATATTTAACCGCTTATATACCATAGAATATACAAACAAATTAACAAACGAACAATAATAAATCACACGACGCAATTGTTCATAATAAAAATGAAAATATTAATTATTACAAAACGGACACGCTTAATTATGATATTAAATACGCATTAGATATAAATCTAAACAGAAATATAAGGAGGCTTGCGATTATTTTGTTGAAAATTCTCGAAAATAACGTCTCCATTTGAGAAATCACCGACAATGATTCATCGGATCGTAAATATACTATAACGTTATTCAACGTTCGAAATATTATATATATATATATATATATATATATATATATATATATATATATATATATATATATATATATATATATATATATATATATATATATATATATATATATATATATATATATATATATTAAAAGCGGACAACTTATCATTTTTGGAATTAACCATTATATTCCAGCTATACACCCACCGACGACCATTATTACAATTATTTGAATGGAGAAAGAACGCGAACAAAAAATAAATAAATAAATAAATAAAAATAAAAAAAAACAGAATAATTAAACATAGCTTTATAGCCTATTATGTTCGATTTGGTGCTAGTCGTCGAAAATAAATAATATTGCGAAATAATGCCAAAAGAATCATCACCTTTCGTATAATTAATGAATTTAACATATTGCCGAAACTATAATATTTTTTTTTATATTTGTGCTATCGTAATACTATGCTGAATTTTGAACAAAAATCGTAACATAATAAAAAGTAACTTCGAATTGACAATGACAAGTGTGTGTGTGTGTGCGAGTGTGTTAATTGGATTTATTCCTATTTTATCAAAGATCAAATGAAATCAAAACAATAGATTCATTAATATCAGCAAACAATAAAAATATCAGAGACCTATAATCTATGTTGTTCGATAATTTTCAAAAAAATTAAAAAAAATAATTTAAAAAAAGTGGAAGGTTTTTGAATCATTAAGTAAAAAACGAAAATATTTTATATGCAGAAACAATCGTTTTTGAATTATTTTTGATAATTTCAAATTTACTGATTTAGAAGAAAAAATAAATTAATTAAAATTGAAATGAAATAAAACTATTAACGATACTCTATAATAAATTATTTACTACACCCCGATTTTCTGGTCTATAAAATCCAAACAACCCTCATCTATTTTGTGAAAGTTTAATCAGTCCCTTCGTTTTCTATGAAGATATTATAATATATAACAACAGCGTAATTGTTTGCCATGTAATACGTGTATATTTAAAGCCATACTTATTTATAAATATGTATTATATACAAAAGTACATACCTTGCACAGAGCCACTCCAGTATCGAGACGATCCATGAAATTGTCAACGTTGATCATCAGTTCGGGATAGAGCATATTCAGCCATTCGGCTAAATCCTCTTTCATGGCATATAAATATTCCTCCGAGGATTTGAAAGGTCTGAACGACCTGGCTTCGATCATTACCGCCATTTTCGACGATTATAAAACAACGAAGATCGGGAGAGGAGAAAAAAGATGAAAAAATCCGGATAGTATTATCGAAAAAGTCGTACGTTAAGAATATGTCATCACGAAATCATTCGTTTCCTCGTTGACGAATAGTACCAGTTTATCTATCGATCGTCGCTCAAAAACATCATACGCCACAAAAAATAATATTGAATTTTCTTTATAGGAGACTGTTTGACGTTCAAATATTTGAAGTCGACGTCGTTGATCTGAAAATAATAAAAAATATATATATTTTACAATAATAGCTATATGCGGAAGATTATTTCAGAGTTAATTTATAAAAAAAATACATTGTTTTGAGATGATTGATGATTATTGTGCAAACAACGTTCTCAAGCGATACGAATTATTGAAATTTTCCGCATTAAAAAAATATATAAACATATTTTTGTATCATATTAATATATTTAAATATTGAATTAATTGACAAATCATTACACATATGAAATACACGTGTGTATACTTTATAAACAAAAAGTTCAAAACTCATACGATTTATCGATACTAAAGTGAGTTTTAAGTTTTAAGTTTAGAATCAGAACTAGGAAACTACGACACTAGCGAAGATGTAATATATAACAGATCGCAAATTATCGATAAGTAAAATTGGAGGAGTGAAAGAAAAAAAAAGTGGCGAAACTTTCGCTTTTTAATTGTACGAAAATGAAACCAGAAAAGCATCATCGGAGAACTCGAGATTATTACATCCAGGTGAGTTTTCAAACCAGTTTCGCGAATCTTCTGCACGTTTCATGCTCATATTATGCGAAAACGCTTCATTACCTATTATATGATGCGGTCGACCTTGCAAATTTTTCATAATATATCACTTATTATGTTCGACATTGTGCAAAAAAAGAAAAACATACAATTATGTTATAAATACGGGAAAATTTTCCCATAATGATTTTCTATTAAAAATTTATCACATATCTATGACGATTTTTCTACGATTTATTTTTTATATCATAACATATTTATTTCACATACATTATAAATTCTTATTGTAAAATATAACAACACAATATATAATAAAATTAAATATCCAAAATTTAATGTGCAATATCGCTGAAATTTATCACATATTTTTTTTTAATATAAAATTTCAAAAAGTCTATAAACAATGGAGTATAAAACGATAACAACGTAACTAGTTGAGAAAATTGGCGAAGAATTTTTAGAAAAATCGCACTACGCAATTACTTCAACGAAACAAATATTGTAAAATTGTGTCAAAATTTTATAGACCACTGCTAAAATCGACACTTTCAAAAATGTTTACGAAATGAAAAAAAAATAAATACGGAATGGTTTTTTTTGTGGACTATCAATATAAGTAAAAATTCACACGACCATTCTATTTATATATTTCATCAGGAAATAAGAGATGGAAAGATTATTATATTAAATGATTGCTAGCCATTAATTAGTTTTTATATACAAAATGAATCCTTTGATTGCGGTTTTTTTTCATTTATTTCTGTTAAAAAGAAGTTACGTAATCGGATAAATTTTTATATTTTGTAATCTCTTCACTTCCTTAACTAGACTATGTTAATATGAAAAAATAAAATATTCAATCAGTATCAAAAATTCTATACTTAATTGAAATTATAAATGAAAAATAATAATGTTTTTTTTTTATATTTTACTTCGTAAAATAGCGCTTGAAATAAAATACCTATACATATATAGGTAGTAAGTATCTACAAATTTGTGAACAGTAAAAAATAAATTATTTTTCATAATTTCTAACTACAATATACAACAATGAAAATAAAGTTCGTCGAAACGCATCCCTTTTGCAGTTTTATTAATTTGATTAAAATTCAACGCAGTATAAAATCGCGGGGTTAAAATATATTAACGGTGGCGATGTCACATTTCATATATTCGCTGCAATTTTACGAGTGAATTTCCCTGGGGGTCGTAAAAATGATTTACATTAGGGAGTGCGAAAAAAAATTAAACTCGTATATTTCATACGCTTCGCGTGTATTATTGCACAAACATTATATGATATTTATTTGTATATTTATGTATAATTATTACATGTTTATATATTTCGGCCGTCATTATTCTTTGCTATTTAATTTGATCGAATAATTATGAATAATATCAAATCGGAAAATGGCATTAAGAGTAAAATTATGGTCTTTTTTTCTGTAACACGCTATGTTGCTCTATTTTAAAACACATCAGACATAATTAATATGTTGTAGGTATTTTTAATTTTTAAAATATTGCTATTCCAAAATAATCATATTTAACGTAGAAATAACTATAAATCTAATGTTACAGATATATAAGATTATTTTGTATATTTTTTTGAGTTTATTCTTAATTATAACATGAATTATACCATATTTATGAACAACAATAAAAAAAATAACATAAACATAATTAGTCGGTTCAAAACCCAAACGTCATTTAAAACCAATACAATCAGAAGCAAACAAACACACACACACACACACACATGAATACATTATTATTATTGTTACGAAACGCATTATTATTTAACTTCGCGATTAGTGCTTCGAATGCGTAGCGGTAATCGAATTTACACTCTTCTCTCAGATAAATAAACCGTTAAAATGCGACTGTGACTGGACAAATCTTCTGTGTGCGTCGTATTGTGAAAAGAATTCGTGGTTAATAATGACTTTCATACAAAAAAAAAGAAACAAAAACACGCGTTGTTAACTAAAAAAAGTGCAAGTTGATTTGTCACAATCGATTCTCTTATAAAATTATACGAGTAAAATAAAGTTATTTTCGTAATTTACAAGTGAAGAAGCCTTTTAAAAAATATTTATGCTCATTTTATAAACTTATGACATACATAACACAATACGATAATAAAATAAAACAGTGAATTTTATAGCAATCGCCTGTGATGAGATGTCCATATGTGAAATTTTTACGCTTAAATTTCACGATAACCCGAATAAAAAGTGTTTGCTTATGAAATCGAAATAAATGTCACGGATGTTGAAAATGTTGATTCAAAATATAAACGACAAATATAAAAAAGGCTTAAATCCTTAAAAAATATTACATCAGTGTTAAGTGATATAAAATTATAAAACAATAAATAATTATTTATAATGATTATGGATGAATTGCTGAAATCCTAAAAATAATTATTTTCAAAATAAAACATGAACTTTAATATTAAAAAAAATATTTAACGTCATATTTATTAATTATAGTAACATTTCTCCATGAGAATCGTCTACTTTAATTATGTTGAAATTAACTATTTTTATTAAAAAAAATCATAGCAAATATCGTTTAAATTGAGTTAAATAAAATATCAATATAATAAGTTAGAGTGAATAGAACAATTTTGTTATTAACTATATAAGTCAAAATTATTAAAAATAATAATTTCTCCATTTTTATTCTATATACAATTATGTATTATTTGATATAACTATCATTCCAAATATTTTATCGAATATAACGATATATGTATATAAAAACCGTTAAGAATTAAAAAAAAAGACAAACGCAAACGAAAATCTGCAATTATAATTCGAATGATGAGTTCCATTTTTTTCGGGACAACCTACACCTACGTACAAAATGGACCGAGACGCCTAATACAGTTACACAGATTGCGCAAGAAAATCAAGTGTCACTCTCTCGGAACAGTATTAACATAACAGTACAAAATTCAAACGACACTAAATGACTGTGACTGTCACATATTTATTATATTCAAATTGTTCAAAATTCTGTCAATGATAACCCTCTCTCGGCCGGCGATTAAATTGATGATATTACATTCGCAAATGGGCAACGGTATCGTAAGATATATAACAAAAAGCAATCTCTCGTGAACAACAAAATCCTTTTTTATTTTTTTATAATAGATCAAGTATAAATCAAATTCTCGTTTTTATATCGTTAAAGCCTCTCTAGTAACGTTAATCAAAATATGTATGTAAACATTTTTTTTGTGGTTTCGTTTTTTAAAAGATGAACCTTCTTCAAACAACCTGTCACATATGCATAATATATATCGTCGCCTGTCAGAATAGATAATCCAAACTTTAACACGAACCCTCAATATAAGATATATATATATATATATATATATATATATATATATATATATATATATATATATAATAAAAAGGTTAAAAATAAATCATTACATTGATATATTTTATATGCGGACGTAATTTTATTGAAAAGGAAGATATTTTAATGCGCGAATCGCGTTATATTAAAAGATTTACAACCCCTGTTTACAAACATAGTAAGAGAGTAATAGCCGATGAGTCACATAGCTCGAGGCTCCGGTAGCCAATCGTCGGTGTGCGTGCCGGAATCGTAACAATTTTCGCATGGTCTTCGCCATTGCACGCATTTTTTTTTTTGTATTCGTCACTATTTGCACTATGTGTGTTATTATTGTTATTTTTTTTCTTTCGAATGTGGACCGTATAAAATGACCATAATAACGAGCGCATTAAACAAATATATTATAATACGACTTTCTCGCAATGACCGGTCTCGATGTATGTTTGTTTTTTTTTATTATTTACTAGGAGTTTTAACATATCGATGACAATCAAATAAAAAAATATTATTATAAAAAAGTAGTACATGTGCTTTTACGTAGTCTAAATTGGATTTTAATCGAAGTATGCGGTGTATACCAATTATTATACGACCGTTTCATTCCAATAATATACAAACATATATATATATATATATATATATATATATATATATATATATATATATATATATATATATATATATATTCAAAAATATAAAATACTGAGTAGGTAGTTACTTTTTCATTCTTAATACAACGAAATTTAAATATATGAAAAATCAGAAATAAACAAATTTTATATTAAAATCGGAAAAATAAAAAAAACTTAATTTTTCTTACAATATTTTATTGAAAAAAAAAACGTAAGAGTATATAATAAATACCTTTTTTAAGAATTATTTACAATTTATATCAAATCCAACATATAACTTCACTAATAATAATAAATTGTCTTTTTTTATTTAAAAATCAAATAAACATACAAAATTACAATAATGCAATTAATAAATATATATAAATCACGATGACTAGTAACTGCAATTAAATACTGAATGACAACTTGTTTATATTCAAATAAAAATTAAGATAATTACTACTATATATTTAATTTTGCTTACTAATTTCCAGCTGAAAATTTTACTTTTAATACTTATGTTTAAACTGTGATTCACCATCACAAGTATTAAGTACGAATTCCGATGAATCATATGTATTAAAAATGTATATATGAGATCTTTAAATAAAATTAACTGCAACATCTTATATTAGTTTTATACATAAAGCAAATAAAAATATTAATGATTAATTAACGGATTTCCAAAGAAAGACTTTCGGACGACAGAAAATCATCAGATAGAAATTCAAACTTGTAAACCTAATTTATTTACTTGAAATCTTTCGTAAGTTTATTGTGATAATATAACAATTGGAAATTTTAAACAAATATTTGTTATCTCAGCAAATCGTACCGTTTCGACAATTAAAACCAAATATTACACTTTATTGAAAATATTGATATATACGCATATTACATACACACCGCGACAATGGATATTTATATGTAAATAAGTTACACGAATCGGTCAATAAATAAAAATAAAGAAAACTTGCTTTTGAAATAGAGAACAAAAAATTCAACCATTGTTTGAACGAGCGAAAGTATATTAGATGTGAATCTTGAATTTTTTGTTTTGTTTCGAAGGAAAAAACAGAAAACTTTTACATAAAAAAGACACGTACGAAATGAAGAGAGATTTTTTCATCTAGATAAATAGAGTAAATCGCTTTTGTCGATTAATTTATATATATTGAAAAGTAGAAATACTTAATATGATTTACTTACTATACATACATACTAAATATTTATTGTCTTATTATGTCAAAATATTTCTTGATTCAATGTAAAAATATTTTTATTTTATCGAAAATTTTAACATTAACTGATTATTTGTGTACATATTTTACTTTTTCATAAAAAATACAGTAATTTCTAGTTCTGAAAAATACATTATGTTTTAAGAAGTATTGATATAGAATTTTTTTTTTGATAATGCGTCAAAAGTTTTTTTCTTTAGAATAAAATAAGGGTAAGCCTCTATAAACAAAAAAAATAATAAATTTTACAATAAAAAAAAATGGTAAAACGAAAACGAAACTAAAAATGTGATAAAATCAGCTGTTCAACAATGTATGCCAATTCAAAAATCGATACTCACCACCGGGGCGAATTATACAGCTTGTATTTTCGTTAGAAGGGATGCAAACGGGGTTGAAATAACGATCGTATCCTAACAATATGTATTATTTTTTGATTTGACAAATCACAAAATAAATAAATAAACAGAAACACTATCAAAACGAGACGACAAAGGAGGGGGTTAATCGTAAAATCACACTTCGCGCCCGCGCGTACTAAATTCAACCCCCGCGGAATATGACTTTGGTAGATAAATATCGCAAATTATATATGCGTAACACTAATATATGAAATTAGTTTTTTTCTAATATTTTCGACTTAAAATAATAATAATAAGAAGAATAATGCACCCTTATGAATTTTGACAGATGCGAATCTCGCGCACCAACGAACGACCGGCGCCAACGACGGACGGCCGCGCACTAATGTTTATACCGCGTTGACTTTTGATCTATAAGCGATATGAAAAACGAACAAAGGTATAGTCTTGCTCATTTTTTCTTTAGCTCCATCTTTCTTTAATACGACACGTTTTTATACAATATAATAATAATAAATTGACTGAAAATTTCTTCACTTAATTTATTAAATACATGTCGAAATGAATTTATTTAAAAAACAAATTTTCAAACGACCAGATCTACGCTTAAAAACCAGGAAAATCGAAAACACTTAACATATTAAAAAAATTCAATTCACATTTGTAGACAATTAATCTTTTCTCCTCATTAGCATGACGCGGATTCATCACTCTACTTTATGCTTTTCAGGTGTGATGTTAAATGAGTTACAAACAATTTCAAATTGATGATCCGTTTTTTCATATAATATTATTGAAGTAAATAACTTTGAACCATTCTTAAACAAGTTGTCCAATTTACAAAAATAAATATTTTTTTGACATATTTTTGTAAAAACTACGCTATCGTTGATTTATGACTTAATAATTTAATGTTTAACATTTTGCAAAGATTTATTTTCCTTTAATTTGATATATATATATATATATATATATATATATATATATATATATATATATATATATATATATATATATATAAACTAGAATAAAACTGACAAGCCTGAAAATGCAACAATAAACGTATCACATATTCGAACTTGAAAGTATTATACAGAAAAATCTGAATCGAGAAAACAACACAAAGATGGAATTATAGAATGCTTGCTCCTTTTACGGACAGTAAAGTTGATATACGTGCACTTCTGACTTCCTAAAATATATAAATTATAAAAATCAAGGAGTAATGCTAATGTGTTCGGTAAATTACTATACCATCTGTTCTGACGAACGACGATTCCATTTACGTTCAATAACGTAATCGCATAATGCTGATTTCGATTCGAAAAAGGGCTGAAAATTGACCATCACCTATCGATTTACGAGCATTAACGTATTTTAACATTAACATCTGCTTTTTATGTTGCTAAGTCGAAATAGTGTACAGTGATTCACACACTCGATCAATTTGATATATATATATATATATATATATATATATATATATATGTGTGTGTGTGTGTGTGTGTGTGTGTGTGTATGTGTGTGCGCGTGTGTTTGCGCACTTATTATCACATAAAAATGAAAACTAAAATTAACAGTGTAATGAAACTTTATTTGCTATGTGATACGCAAACATATAAAATTATTTTTATATTAAATATCAAAATAACGCAACCGAATTTGTTGCAACAATTGTTGTTTACTAAAAAAAACATGATCAAATCCTACCCGTCTAGTTGGAAAACGTTGATTTTAGAACGAAAATTAAAATTGAAGTTCCTCTTTAGATATTTTTGTTTCTCTTTTAAACATAAGCATATTTTAATTGTTAAAATTTGAAATCAAAACCAGACTAAGAAAGCATAACCTAAAGTGGTGACAAACGATCAGATTTTACGGTTGATTAGCGACCGTTTGACTGCAAGTTATTGAACCAATGTCTATAAAACTAAGGCCACGCTTCGGTTAACTCTAACAATTTGCACGAATGCATTTGTGAAATTTTATAACGCCGGTCAAATGCCAATGGAAACAAACACGCGCGACGAACACATCGCGAATGATGACCGCAGCAAACTCTGTGCTTTAAGCAAATCGACGAACTCGACACCGTCCTTCGCCGGTGTCATGTAAATTTTGTTTATTTATGGCGTGAACTTTTGTTATCACACACTTGATCTACCTTGAATCAATCATTTAGTCTGAGGTGATTTTATTTCTCTTCCACATACCAAATAAAGCCATATCTTATATATATGGAAGGATATCATATTGAAATTAAACGCATAAATCCTTTTACAAATCACTATATCCGATTGGGTTTAACCCTGAAACAAATGATGTACTTAAAGTTTCAAATTCGGCGAATATATATTTTTTTTTAATTATCCACTTTTCGTAAAAACAAATAAATCTATTAACAATTCATAATGTAATATTATTTATTTTCGATTTTCTATTACAGATGATAATTGAATTTCATGTATAGAACCCTGGAATTAATTAAAACATTTTAAATATCTTTGTCATCAGTTATAAATATTAAAGTTTATAAGAGTAAAACATTTTTAATAAATTTATCATATGGTTTTTGGTATTAAAATCAGAGATTAGATCATTTATCGACATTAATTACTACAGTAATCAATCAACTACGAGTTGTGCTTCAACACTATGCTTTGTGCGCAAGGGCATAAAGTTTTACATAACTCGAAGTCGATTGGTTACCCTTACAGTATTATTAAAAATATAAAATTATATATATATATATATATATATATATATATATATATATATATATATATATATATATATATAATTTTTATATGCCCAACTCTTTTTTACGGTAGATACATTCCTAAGCAAACGTATAGAAAAAAATCGTGCAAATAAATGCATGCGATATATGGTAAATGTGGGAATAGGAAGATGAAAAAACTCCATACATTAAAAAAAAATAACAATAAAATTCATATTTATAAATCTGTAAATTAATTCTTGCGTTATCATCTAGAGTGAGCAAGTGTACAAAGTTTCAGCTCAATCGGACATTGGGATGTGCTCAAAAAAATGATTACAAAATTCCACCCCAACAAACAGACAAGTGAAACTTATAGAAGTGTAATAAAAAATTTAGGGATTCGTGCTAGAACAAAAAAATTTTTATTCTTATCGGTGAATCGCGTTATTTCAAAATCGTGTATAAAAATATATATATATATATATATATATATATATATATATATATATATATATATATATATATATATATATATATAATATGTATATAATATGTATTAATATAAGTAGTTCCGTGTACAAATTTATATAAAGATTCTTCGCTTATATAAAATATATAAACCGAAATATGTTCTGTATAATACAACATTTCCAATTATTTAATTAATTTTCTTTCCTCTTAAAATTTATTATTTTCTTCATAATTTTTATTGTTATTGTAATAATAATATTTCTTTTTATTAAATAACATTATTAAAATTACTTAAATGAATGTAATGTCAAATAAATTGAACTAATGTCATTAAAGAAAATAGTTTTCTTAAAGTAAAAGTTTTTTGTAAAAAAAAACAAATACATAAATTAATTTATAAATGAAAAGCATAAAAAGGGGAAAATAATACTTTAATATAAAAAAATACTTATATCGTTGACATTGTTTTTAATTTAATTGAAAATAAAATTTAAAAAAAATAATTTTGATTATATATAATGTTATATTATGAAATAAAAAAAAGTATATGTTTTGCATTACGAATGATAAAAATCATTTTTGAGTTATAAAATAAAATAAATCAAAATGTGAGAATTTGAATAAATTATAGTCTTATATAAAATGAAATTATTAAAAAATATGCAAAAATCATATTTTTAGAAATTTATATCGAGAGTTGATTTTTTTCAGAAAATTCCAAATAATTCTAATTGCGTTTCATAGAAAGAGCAACATTATCTATGGTATATCTTTTATTTCAACTCCATAACCTGTATTATAATTTGATAGAAAGAAACAAAAAATAACCAGTCATCGGAAAATTTAAAAACTATCTGCCATACGACGAACCAAAAATGTTTCGTTCTTACATAACCTACAAATCGATTACGGAACATGCGCGAGAACACTGCGATAGGGTGTTTACGAATATCAATATTTTTTTTTCAAAATTAGTAAGTTTAATGAAATAAATCGACGATAAATTTAATATCTTATTTGAATGGATTATCTACTTTCTATTTGTTTTACAATATTTTTCTATTTTTGGCAATATTTTTGTTTCGGTTACATTGTTTCGATCGTCGTAAATGTAATATTTGAAATTTAAACGAATACTAATTGCGAATTGCATATATGGAAAAAAACGTTTATAATAAGATATATGAATAAATGTATAATTCACTATTTGTTTTGCTATTCGAATCGTTTAAAAATATATATTCAGTGTTCAAGATAAAGCGATCGTTAAAGGCGATTTAATTGCGAGAAAGTATCGAGTGTGCGTTGAGAAGTTTTCATTCGGAGGAAGACTTTTATATGACTCTTTGTACCGTATATAGAGATTTGTATAGAATAAGTAAGAATCTAATTAATTTTTAAATATTTGCTACAATTTTAGTATTTTTGAGATGCGTATTTAATAATAAATTTAATTTGTTCACAGCTTGCATCGCTTACAAGAGTTCGAATAATCGTTCGGTCACGGTGTAGTTATGGTCGACGGGCGAGCGGTCGCGGACGCGGGGAGGGAGCGCGGTGGCAAGATGGCGGCGGGTTGTCTATCGCTGGTGCTTCGCTGTTAGTGTCGTTCGCGAAGTTCGTCCCCGGAGCCGTTTCTGTCGAGACTCCGCCCCCCGCCGACTTTGCCCCCCTCGATACGAAACCGCTCGGAGCCCGCGCGCATCATGGTACGCTCTTTTTTTACGTCGGTCATTTTTTTTTGTTTTGACATTTTTTATTCTTTGTTTTGGTTGGCGGCGCTGCGGACGTCGCGTCGGGGTGCGCGCCCCCCAGACTATCCGCATTTCGTCACCGTCGCTCGAAACTTGTTTATGACTTTTTTCTATGAATAAGCGTTTTTGAGATATAAAAAAAAGCGGTGCATCGCTGCGAGAAAAAAACCGAGGTTATTTTGACGGCGCGCCGGTTGCGGTGCGTCGCGCGTCTCGATGCCCGAATATACTCTTTCAACTTTATACCCTAAAGTACTCTTTCAACCGAGCACTATTGACTCATCGTCATGTTATTATCGATTTGGCGTGTGCGTACGTATATATGTATATAAATACGTAGATGCGCAGCCACACCCGATTTACGCTCTCCTATATATTTGTCTATGTCTATATACATTGCTACAATTTTGTCTTAAGACGCTAACGAGCGTTCCATCCTTTTAATAATTATTCCTTAAAGGGAATCGTAGACTTTTATTTTATTTAATTGAAATCGCTAATCGACGACAAATAATGTTTTAGCCTAAAAAAAATAAATATAATTCCGACGGAGAAGATAGTCCACCGTCTCCTTCCGACGATGACTCCGATTTTGATGAAGAAGACGATCCCGATAATTTAGAAGTACCGGGTTAGTTTATGTGGATATTTATGTCGCATACGATACCAAGTCTCTCGTTACGCCTTAAAATACTATATTTTTAGGTGGCGGAAAAACGTTAGCCGCGGCAGCGGGTCTTCCCGAAAAACCTAAAGTACAACCGCAACCCATAATGGGCATCAAATCAAACAATATAAATATTGGCACAGTTCCCGGTAAATATTATATATGCGACCTTTAAATCTTTAGATTACGATTTGTAAAGCTTACATTTGATTTGCAGGAGGATTTTCTACAGCCGGTGCCTATAAAAATATAAAATTGCCAGGCGGTGTTGTAACAAAAAATAACGTAGCTCCAAGTTTTGAAGTTGTCAGATTAAACCCGGGTAAAATATTCTTTATTCTCTATTTCTTTCAAATGACGCATGATTTGTTATAATAACCTCATACATATATTTTAATCTTGGTACGAGTTAATGTACATTTTCATTTAAATGTTTTGTGTTTTCTATTCACGTATATAATATAAAAAAAAAAGATTTTGCATACATTAAATTAATTTTATTTTTTAAGCGATCTTTAATAAATATTATGACTTTAAATCAATTCTGATTATTAAAACTTAAATATGAGGATGTCAGATAAACTAAACTATTTTATGTTTTATTTTTACGTGTTTGTATATCGTGTACTAAAAATTGTAAATTATATTTTTGAATTTTCCATAAGATATGAATGGTAATGGAAGTTTAATATATATATATATATATATATATATATATATATATATATATATATATATATATATATATATTATTTTTAACATATTACTATTTTGAGTGGATTTAAAAAAATGTATTTATTTAAAAGTATTTGTGTGATTAAAAATGGTTATGTATTGTAGTTTTTTATTTACAATATATAATTAGGTGTTTATATTAAAAAAAACTTTACATTTAAATTATATAGATTTACAGTTCAATTTGTTACTTCACCATTTTGTAATGTTAGACATAAAAATAATGTTTACGTTTTGAAATATCTATATTTTTAATAAAATCTAGAACTGCGAGTTAATTTCGATTTTTATTTAAATATACTTTGTATTATATGTATTATAATTGTTCTTGACCTAAATGGTCTAATGATATAAAGCAGCCAGCATGGGAGGAGTACCAGGAATGTCCCCAATGTCTGGTGTACATGGTGGTTTTTTCCCACCTGGGCCGCAAGTTCCTATGTCAAACGCAGCTGCCTACAATGCTGCAACTCTTCTCGCTCAGAGTGAGTTTTTTTTACTCTCCAAATGAAGACTAAGTTTAAAGTATTAATTTCTATGAAAGTATTTTACTTTTTTCTAATTTTAAAATTAATATGATTTACTTCTTTATTTATCTTTTATATTTCTTTTGCTAAATATTACATTAACTTGTAGATACATATCGATTACTATTTTTAACTAATTGTAATATTTTCTAACTACCTAAAATAAAAATATTTCATAATTGCATGATACTTTATGTATGCTTTATTATTTTATGTTTTTTTTTCTTTTCTTCGTGTATGTATTATTTATAATTTAAGCCGTATCATAGTTTCGTAATCATTTTAATTTTAAAGGATTTGAAATAATTATTCTTAAATTATAATATAATATAATAATTAGTTCATGACTATCATATCTATATATGTTTTATTTTTACAAATTCAGTTAATAACATTTAATTTGAATTCGTAAATGACAAATTAATACTTGAAAATCTGAGTTAATTTTTTTCATATTTTTGTATAATATACATATTTTTTTATGTTTTTGAGTTCATTCAATTAATAAATCTTTAGGTTTAAAAAAATGTTATTAACATGAAATATTGTAAATAATACTAATGATATTTTAAATTTATTTTGCTTAATTTCAAATTAATTTGATGTATAAAATTTTTTATCATGTATTTAATTTTTCATATAGCATCATATTAGGAACATTTTTTCTACTTATTTTATTTTAGAATAAGCTTAAGTTTCTTTTGTAAGAATTAATCTGTATATATCTCATTCTTTTATTTTATTTATTTTTTGTTAATATTAAGTACTTCTAAAAATATGTTATATATATTTTTTAACAAAATAACATTTTTAAAATTAAAAAATATTTTTAATAAAATGCGTTAGTATTTATAATTTTAAATTTATTGTGTAATATAATAAAAATAAAGTAAACTCTTTATATATTATAGACTTTTTGTTTACAGTGGAAATGGCAGGCATGGGATTAAATGTTAATCCGTTTTTACTACAAAATCTGAATCAAATACTTGCAAATCCTATGGGAACAGCAATGCCAAATATTCTAAGCGGTAATATGGCAGGTAATATGGCAGGAAGTTTAAATATGCAGTGGAATCCAGCATTAATAAATGCGAAACAAATGTGGGGAGATCAGAAAGTAATTGTATTTTTTATATATATATATTTATTCGTTAACGAGTCATAGTTTTTAATTTAGTATTTAAATATTAATTTATAGCTAGTAGTTGAAGAAGAAGTAGATGATGAAGAAATGGGCGTTGCTGAAACGTATGCTGATTATATGCCATCAAAATGTAAAACTTTTTATCTTATGTTTATGTTTATTAATCAATGTAATTTCATACTAATCCTTTTTAACGTATTTCAGTAAAATTGGGAAGAAAACATCCTGATCCAGTTGTTGAAACTGCTTCTTTATCTTCTGTAGAACCAACTGATGTATGGTATAAAACTGTTTTACCAGAAGAAACTGTAAACGTTGGACGATTAAGTGCTTTACAATTGGAAGCTGTTGTTTATGCTGCTCAAGCACACTCACATCTATTACCAGATGGTTCAAGAGCTGGATTTTTAATTGGTTTTTATTTTGTGCATTTAATTTAACATTTTAATATTTATATTTACTATATAAAATTTTTATTAATTTTCTATAGGTGATGGGGCTGGTGTAGGAAAAGGACGAACAATAGCTGGTATTATATTCGAAAATTATTTAAGAGGACGTAAACGAGCTATTTGGATATCTGTTTCAAATGATCTTAAATATGATGCTGAAAGAGATTTAAAAGATATAGGCGCATCAAAAATAGATGTTCATGCATTGAATAAGGTTGATTTTTTTACTTTACTATTTATTTTTTAGTCGTACTTTCTAAATTAAATATATTTTTAGTTTAAATATGCAAAAATTTCATCACCAGTAAATGGAAATATTAAAAAGGGTGTGATATTTGCAACTTATTCAGCATTAATTGGAGAATCGCAATCATCTGCTGGGAAATATAGAACAAGATTGAAACAATTATTACAATGGTGTGGAGAAGATTTTGATGGATGTGTATGTATAATTCTTATTTCATATTTCAATGAAAAACTGAACTTTTAGTTCATTCTTTTTTTATAGATTGTATTTGATGAATGTCATAAAGCTAAGAATTTGTGTCCTGTTGGATCGTCAAAACCAACAAAAACAGGTTTGACAGCGTTAGAATTGCAAAATAAATTACCAAAAGCTAGGGTTGTATATGCTTCTGCTACTGGAGCTTCTGAACCTAGAAATATGGCATATATGGTTAGATTGGGAATGTGGGGCGAAGGGACACCTTTTCCCACATTTATGGATTTCATTTCCGCAGTAGAAAAACGGTTAGTTGAGAAAAAAACAATGAAAACTATCACAACATTAAAATATTTCTTCTTCATTTCCAAAAACTTTTTCATTTCTAGGGGTGTAGGTGCTATGGAAATTGTGGCTATGGATATGAAATTACGAGGAATGTATATAGCTCGTCAACTTTCATTTCATGGAGTAGCTTTTAAAATTGAAGAAGTTCCTTTGTCAAAAGAATTTAAGGAAATTTACGATAGATCTGTTAATTTAGTTGGTTTAATTTACTATCATAACTATTACATTATAATCCTTTAGATCTTATGAAAACATTTTATCAATAATTTTAGTGGGTGGAAGCAATGCAGAAATTTACTGAAGCCGCTGAACTTATAGATGCTGAGAATAGAATGAGAAAAACGATGTGGGGTCAGTTTTGGTCTTCACATCAGCGATTTTTTAAATATTTATGTATTGCTGCAAAGGTAAATAGATAAAAAATTCTTTATTTTTTTTCAATACCATTAAATTCATATGATTGGTTTATAAATAATATTTTTAAATAAATTGTATTTTTAGGTAAATCACGCAGTTATTATGGCTCGTGAAGCAGTGAAATGCGGCAAGTGTGTGGTTATTGGTTTGCAAAGTACTGGAGAAGCCAGTACATTAGAACAATTAGAACGTGGTGATGGAGAATTAAGTGATTTCGTATCGACAGCTAAGTATGTATCCTTTTTGTGAACGTTTTTTTTTTAATTTACTTATGGTTTTATTGATTTAATTAATAATCAATACTAACAAATTTACAGAGGTGTTTTTCAAGCTCTTGTTGAAAAGTACTTTCCAGCTCCTGACCGTGATAGAGTACATCGTATTTTAGGTTTAGAACCACCTAAAAAAAGTCTCACTAATAATTCAGTAAAAAGTAATGGTCAAGAGTCTGGAAAAAGAAAAACTTGTAAGTTTTTATTTATATTATTCTTATAATATAATTATTAAAATTTGTTGAAATAAGAATGTTTAAACGATATTTATTTTTTTATATTTCAGCATTACCTTCTAACTCAAATCAAAGATCATCTGGTCGTCCAGTAAAAAAACCTCGTCGTTATTCATCGTCCTCAGAATCTGCCCCTCCATCACCTGTATCCAACTCTCCCACTATGCTCATATCGGATTCTGAAGATGGAGATAGTGTTGCTGAACACGATTCAGGAAGTGATAGGAGTAGTGATTTTAATCCGTTTTATAGCGGAAGTGATAGTGATGATGGTAATTTTGGATATGTTTTTATTAAGATTTAAATATTGGTAATCAAAGTAATGAAAAAATTCAATTTTATTTAGATCCTTGGGTTGGTCGTAAAAAGAAACCAAGTAAAAAGCCTAAAAAATCTATTCAACCCAAAAAGAAAACATCGACACAAGATAAAATTCAAGAACATATTGAAAGAAAAACTAACGATGCTGTAAATGCTAATTCTAACCGAATAACTGTAAATACGTCGACTGGTAGTATTACTGGAACTCCCGTTGGAGTAAATGGAATCTATTTGGGACCTCAAAAAGCACAGCCACCACCTAGAGATGCTATAGAACGAGCTTGTACAATGAAAGAAAAACTTTTGGAAGCTATTGTGAAATTAGGAGAAAAATTGCCTGCAAATACACTTGACCAGTTAATTGATGAACTTGGCGGTCCTGAAAATGTTGCAGAGGTAAGTTATTATTATTATTAAAGAATTGCTAGATGGAAATGCAGTAAAAATTGTAATTTTTATTATAATTTTAGATGACTGGTAGAAAAGGCCGAGTAATTCAAACAGAAGAAGGTCAGATTCTTTATGAAAGTCGATCTGAAAATGATGTTCCATTAGAAACATTAAATTTAACTGAAAAACAAAGATTTATGGATGGCGAAAAAGATGTTGCTATTATTTCCGAAGCTGCTAGCAGTGGTATATCTTTACAAAGCGATAGAAGGTATTTTTTTCTACCTTAATATTTTATTTATTATTTATGGTATTAATTTTAAAATTCTTAATTTAGGGCTAGAAATCAAAGACGACGTGTTCATATTACACTGGAATTACCTTGGTCAGCAGATAGAGCTATTCAGCAATTTGGTGATTTTTTTTTAATATATCCTATTAAAAATAATATATTACTTTAAATGTGTCAATATTATTATTACTTGAAATATATATTTTTATTACATTTTAATTAATTACTCTGTATTTTCGTGTATTTACTTATTTTGGAATTTATCAATTACACATGTTTCATTTAGAAATACTGATAATATATAACCTACCATAAACGATGAATACTTGTTTTAAACGATATATATAAGTAAAATGTGTACAATTTACAGGTAGAACACATCGATCGAATCAAGTTAATGCACCAGAATACATATTTTTAATATCAGATTTAGCTGGAGAAAGAAGATTTGCGTCGACAGTAGCTAAGCGATTGGAGTCTTTAGGGGCTCTAACACATGGTGATAGGCGCGCAACAGAAACGAGAGATTTATCTCAATTTAACATAGATAATAAATATGGTCAAAGCGCTTTAGAAGCAACAATGAAAACGATAATGAAATATAAACCACCGTTAGTTCCACCACCTCAAGATTATAATGGTGATTTCTTTCAAGATATAGCTAGCGCATTAGTTGGAGTTGGCCTAATTGTAAATAGTGAAGCAATGCCTGGCGTTTTATCATTAGATAAAGTAAAATACTTGTAAAATATGCAAAATATTATAATTTGTCGATTTTTTCAAGCGTTAATAATATTTTCAACTTTCTTTGTAGGATTATAATAGTATGTCCAAATTTTTGAATAGAATTCTGGGAATGCCTGTTGAACTTCAAAATAGACTTTTTAAATACTTTACTGATACACTTCAAGCAATAATTGCACAAGCTAAACGTACTGGAAGATTTGATTTAGGTATTTTAGATTTAGGAGCTGCAGGTGAATGTGTAAAACGCGTGC
Organism: Leptonema lineaticorne; assembly: GCA_024500535.1. Taxonomy (NCBI): domain Eukaryota; kingdom Metazoa; phylum Arthropoda; class Insecta; order Trichoptera; family Hydropsychidae; genus Leptonema; species Leptonema lineaticorne. The sequence goes on along the minus strand of JANIJI010000014.1, from coordinate 13,611,270 downwards.
GCCGGGTTAGATTTATGCGGAAACATGCAACTGGTGTTGCACCAACAGAATTACATCTCGTTCACGTTGAAGTATTTAAATATTTCATTTTTGATATTTTCTCAATCCTATATCATTTTTGTATTAATGGTGTTATTAAATTATTAGCGTGGAATGAGTTGGAACGAAGCAATGGATAAGTGGTCTGAATTAACTGGATCTCGAGAAGGTTTTTATTTATCTCATCAAGTGAGAAATGGAAAGCAAACAGCTATATTAGTTATTGCTCTCGAAATATCATTGTCTAAAAAGTCAGAAAAAGTTTCAAAAAAAGATCAAATGTATCAAATTTATAGGTATATTTTCATATACGCACACATATAAATACACGCACATATGTTAATTATTTTATATATTTTTAATTTTATATTTCAGACCAAATACAGGTTTACAATTACGAAACGAGTCTTTAGCTGAAATAGAGAAAAAATATAAAAAAGCATCTTCTACTGAGGCAGAACAACCGTGGTGTGCTCAATATGACAGTAGCGTGTCAGTTTGTTCACATGCATACTGGCGGGCAAATTGTCGGAATGTTGCTATGGGTCAGGAATGTGAGGTAATTATCTACAATTATAATTTTTTATTATACTATTTTAGGTATTTTCTCATTTTCATTTCTTTCTAAATTGGTAGGTTGGTTTGAGACGTCGAAGTTATCATGTATTATCAGGGTCTGTTTTATCAGTATGGTCTAGAATTGAACACGTGTTGAGCTCGCGATCGTCCTTAAATAAAATGCAAGTTATAAGAATAAAGACGACTGAAGGTCTTAAAATCGTCGGTAAGTATGGATTAATCATATTTTCTCTTATTAATTAAAAACAGTTATTTATATTATAATATTTTTTAGGAACACTTATACCAAAAAATTGCGTCGATGCATTAAAAGAAGCGTTATCTACAGATGCTGAAAAAGTAGATGAAGAGTCGTACGATATTGAAATTAAAAAATGAATGTGATAAAATTTGTATAAATAGGATATACAGTTAGTGCACTATATTTTAAAATATGTATAAACGTTCCAGTGAGATGGATGGTAAAGTTCCTCAAGCTAAATTTTTATCAGACCAAAATATTTTCAATAGTAATAAAGAAAATATGGTAAAATTTTTGTTTATAATTCTTCAATACATCCACACGATGATTTCCATTTCTTTTCTATTATTTTATAAACAGTGGTTGTGTTTTGTAAAACACTTATGATTAAAAAATTAAAAGATGACAGATATGTTAATGATGAAACCAGAATATTTTATGACTTTCTCGACCGTGATTATATATTAATAAAAATCATCATTCGCACTATCAAGTGCATCGCCGAATTATTGCGTTATGGAATGTTGGTCTTTATTATCTTGACATGTCGACGCTAATATCGATTCGTTTTAATATTTAAGTAAACATTGTATATTTTAGTTTTATTTCCATGTCACTCATTTGTTAGTTGTCTAAGGTATGATGAGTTTAATATATTGTGATATTCACTTATAATTTTAATGTCTTTGAAAAAAAAAACGTACCTTCGACATAGACTATTTGTTACACGTAGTGATTATTTCATTATTTTTTTATTATTAAATTACAAACTTAGAATAGATTACGATTATATTTGTTGAGAGTTTGTATTATATTTATTTCATTATTATTTAAAGCATAATTAAATTTTCTGTTATTTATTTTTAATGTGATATTTTGCGTTTTTATGTAAGAATGGTATTATACGAATATAAATGAAATTTCGGAATCTTAAAGGCTTTGCTCAATTCTTTTACTTTAGAACAGTAATTTACACATGCATCCAATATCATGTACAGTGAAATTAATTGTTTGAAAAGCGAAATACAAAAATTTATTTTAATATGTTATACCAAAGATAAGGACGAAATTGGTTCATTTGAATTTTTAATAATTGTCACGTCATTTATAAACAGTGGTTACAAATACAAATTAATTGTATGTGTTTTACGTCAATAATTTTCCTACTGACGTTATTATACCATATATGATGGAAGAAATTGAGAATTATTAATAGTAATGTTTCCTTTGTTCTAATTATAGTATATTATCGATTTAATGTGTGTTATTCCTAAATTTACATAAAATATGTACGAGATGATGGATTCATAAATTACTTTTTTCTTTTGTAATTTTAACTTTGTCTAAATAATTCTCAAATCGGAATACACTGATAACTTGAAATAATTTGGAAATGCATAATTTGTCAGGTGCTTTACAAATAATGTTAACTATGCCGCATCGTAAATATATTTTAGAATTTCTTATATTCTCAAGAAGTTCTATTTTGATTCAAAGCGTTTGAGAAGATTGACATGAATTAAGTTAAAGCTAGGATAAATATATATTGTGTTATTAGTGACTGCTTATAAAAAATATTTAATATTAACTCATGAATCCTCTCTTATTCGAACATTTGATATTTAAATTAAAAATATGATCTATTATTGTTTACTTTCGTAATTTCTGAAATCTAATAAAACTTTTTTCTTTCTCTTTTATCTATTTTCTTGATAAATAAGATATTATCAGTTTTAATATCCTGCACGTTGGCCTGAATGGTGTGTTATGTATGGTTCATTAATTTATTTTTATGATGAACCAAGTTCACTTTTTTAAACACCGGCTTTGTATAGTTTTCTATTGTCCCCTTAGAAAAGAAAACTAATAATATTATCGAATGTTCTCAAGTTAATGTGATATCTTTTATGTTGCAGCATCGTTCGCGAAAGGTGCGTTTTGAAAACGTTTTGTGGTAGTTGAATGAACTGCGCCCAATTTAATATGTGAAGGAAAAAATGACCCAGTATTATGTAAATAATTTAAATTAATGTAATATTAGCAATTTATGTATATATCATTTTACATTTTTCACTTAATAATGTTTTAACTTTTATTTAAACAAAACAGTAGTTACACAAGCGTATTCTTTTTGTTTTCGTTTTATATGGGGACCATCTGCGAAATATTTATTGTGGAAGCATATATTGCTGACATTTTAATTGTTGTATAAATAAAATTACGTTTTGAATTCGATAATGATTACATTATGTATATGTATTAATATATAGTGATGTGTGTGAGTTACTTTCAATATTTATTTGACCACATTTATATAACTATTACAGTTAGTTTATGTGAAATGTGACAATTCATTTGAACCGGTACAAATCAAATTTACAATTTATAGATTTTTTATGTAAAAGCTTAAAATATACTTTTTCATTATTTTTGTGCGTATTTGTATAATTTAATGCCATTATTTTAGTTTTATTTATAAGGTCCGTATTTTTATTTGTAGTGTATGATTGATAGACTGAATAATTCTTCCATTTAATAAAGAGTGTAAAATTACAGGGAAAAGTTCACGATACTGTTTTTTTTTTTAATCAATTCAATTAGGTATTTTTTGCTTATTTTTTTCTATTTATATTTAGTTATACTATTGTTTAATTTTATAGTTCAAATTTTTTTAGAAAAATGAATTTTCTTCTTTGTTTATAGAATCAATGTACTGTAATATTTCATAAATTAATCGAATTTATATTTAACCTTTTGAGGACCGTGACTGCATTTTTGTTAAATTTTAATTACTTTTCTAAAATGTACATAATTTTTTTCATTACAACATAAATATACTAGTACAATATTTGATTCTAATTGGAAATCACAGTTTTATTTTCACAAAAATTGTGTACAATTTAACGTTATTTATTGTCTTTTATTCTATATCATGTTTTTTATAACATTTTGATGAAGTTCATTATTATTAGATCGATGACATTATTATCATATACATTGTAAATTTTTGGTAACCTTGATGAAGGATAATAGTTATTGTTATAAAAAAATGAATTCACATAACTTTTAAGAGTACTCTCCTCAAATGGTTGAAGAGTTCAGATTTTTAATTGCAATTGGCGTTTACTTATTTTTGCAGAGTGTCACATCATAGAAATTTTAATTGCTCCATTTGTCGTGGATTTTTGTACGTGTACAATTAATTTAAACTTAATGTGGTTATATTTTTTATTTTAACAATTGTAAATAATTGGGTTACGATGTAAGATTATCATAAAAATAAAATAGTCGAAATGCCTTCGTGTTTCAATAATTTGTTAAACCTGTTTTATAAAAGTCCGCTTTGTTCAGGAATTTCCAAAAAGAAATATTGAATTGTACAAATGTGCGTAAAAATCCGATTACGTTCATATAATAATTATCTTTACTATCATATAATAATTCTTCTGTTATATTTCCAATTTTATAATATGAAATTACATTTTATATAGTATTAATCGATTGTAAATTGTTTGATGTCAGCAAATATGTATACAAATTACATCCATATTTTTAAATGCGAAAACTTGAAAATATTGTTCAATACGTGCACGTGGTTGGTATTCGTTTTGTTAGGGCGAATTGTCGCCACCCCATAGTCGTGGGGTGGTTTTGGTTTGGAGGCAGGTCCGAGAATGATGTGCGAAAACGATAAAGTGTTCTGGAACCGCATATACCAAGATATCACCTCCGTCGGTCATGATTCCTGATCCATACGCGTAATTATTCAATTAAACATTCAATACTTTAAATGTTGGCATGACATTTCATTTATCGATCCCTATTGTTCTAGAAGTGATTTTAACCTCCTGACTAACTGGCTATATTATGTCTGATTACTTTATTTTGATGAATGAATTTTTACACTTATTCAAATGACTTTACTTTATTACCTTTTACATTTTTTATGCACGAAATACTCGATAAATAATAACTTTTACTTTAATATTGAATTAGCTGTTCTCAATCTATTAATTGATTAGGATATTTATTTTTCATTATGGAAATGTATTTTTATTTTGCAGATTTCGTTGACTTCCAACGTTGATTTTCATAATGCCGGAACATTTGGAGCTGCAACATCTTGTCGAATTATCTAACACAAGAGGAGAAGATGGGACTGACATATCTTTAAATCTTTATGAAAACCGAAGACCACTATTGAAGAGGTGTCCATTTCTCGGTTTGATGTTGGCTACACTATCGTCTCTTTTCTTCTCATTATGTTCGGTTATTGTGAAAGGATTGGTGAATGTCGATCCCATGGAGTTAGCTGCGTTCAGATTTGTCGGCGTGCTTTTACCTACAATACCGGTAGTTATATGGAAAGGGGAACCGGTGTTTCCGAAAGGCAGACGACTTATGCTCATGTTTAGATCGTTCGTTGGAACCACCGGCCTCATGCTGAGTTTTTATGCATTTCGACATATGCCTTTGGCTGATGCGTCAGTTATAGTATTTTCTGTGCCGGTTTTTGTATCAATATTTGCAAGAATATTCCTGAAAGAACCATGTGGTGTATTCAACGTGATATCAATAGTTCTAACACTAATTGGTGTATTGTTAATAACTCGTCCGCCAATAATATTTGGTAGCGTTGGTATAAATTTATCTGAAAACGAAATACATTCGAATCCCTGGGGTGCTGCAGCCGCTTTCGGATCTACCCTTTTTGGTGCTAACGTTTATATCCTGTTAAGAGCGTTGAAAGGATTACATTTTTCAGTTATAATGACAAATTTTGGATGTTTTGCTTTGGTGCAAACATTGTTTGTAACTTGGCTTATTGGAGCATTGTGCTTACCACAATGCGGTTTAGATCGTTTATTAGTGCTTTGTCTTGCTCTGTTCAGTTTTAGTGGACAAATATTATTAACGATGTCACTTCAATTGGAACAGGCCGGACCCATAGCTATAGCTAGATCGGCTGATATAGTATTTGCTTTTATTTGGCAAATTATGTTTTTTAATGAGGTACCAAACAAATACTCTGTATTTGGTGCCATTTTGGTCCTTTCATCTGTTTTATTGGTCGGATTTAGAAAATGGGCTTTGACTTTACCCGAAAATTCACTCATGAGAACATCATTAGGTATATTAGCTAGATAGAAGATATTATTAATATATATATATATATATATATATATATATATATATTGCTACTGTTGAATTATTATGTTTGAATTCATTTTATTACTGTTTTATAAGTAACAAAATATAATTATTGCTTATTTACTAAAAAAAAAAATAATAATAATTTATTTATATATATATTTTTTAATCGTATATTAGACCTATATATTTAAATTTGATCACTTTTAAAAATCAGAAATAATTTTGCCATACTTTAAGGAGCGGTTGATATTTGAAAATTTAACTGAGCTACCGTCACATATTTATAAAACATTGTATATACACATACATACATAAATGCTCAAATTTGTCTAATTATCATTATCATAGCATGTTTTGTTAACGATAAGGTTACACTATTTTGAAAACGGATCATCGAACACATTTATAAAAAATTATAGTCATAAATAATTTATTGTCGAAAAGTGAAATTATTTATGATTATTTAACGATATAATTGCACGATTTTGTCAACGGATCGCGTTAGCTCTTAAAATGCATACATTACATTACAATATTAAAGTAATATAAATTTTGCCAATCGTTCAAGTATTAAAAAAAATAAGTATTAATTAGTCAACACTTGTCGCGTATATTCGCGAAACAAAATTATACGTTGTTTGTGAAACTTATTTTATATACCGTTTAATATTATGAATTATTTTGTGATGAAATTTATGTTGATTAAATGTTAATTATTTAATATTTTACGGGACCGTTTTGCGATCAACGTACCGAAATAGCATTTATAAAAATGTTTATTATTGTTTAAGCTTAGAATATTTATTTTAAAGTTCATAAATATTTTTAATTGTTTATATTTAGATTTCAAGAAACGCTGTCGTCTAGAATTTTTGGAATCGAATTGTTGTTTTGAGAAAATCCTTTTGCGTTTTAACCGATAGCGGTTATTTTATATTTTAGAAAAAACTACTTTGTAAAGAATTAGTATTTTTCATTTCTATAAATTTATATAGACAATAAATTAGAAATATCATTTTACTTATCGTTTTAAACAATATATTAAAATTCTTTCTATTAATTTCTATTTAAAAAAGAGTAAAAATGATTTTTCAGATTATTGTCATTATTATGTGAATTAATTATTTTTCGATGAAGGGACATTTCGTAAATTGTATTATATTTTGTTTTGTTGCTAATATGAATGATTGTTAATTGTACTTTTTATATATTGAGAACGCATTAAAAGTATTGAAGTTGAAGTAAATCTGTTTATTTAATTGCCCGAGGCCGTAAGGTTGGTAGTGTCGAGTGCGCGGTTGGCGGCGCCGTTCGCTCGTTGACGTTCGCGGGTGTGGGTGTCGTGTCGGGGCGTCCGAGTGTCGAAGCGGCGGGGGCGCAGTCTCGGGGCCGGTCGAGAGTCGAGATGCCGGCGTCGATCGGTGTGAACATGCGCGTGACCGGCCACTACAGCCAGGGCGGCAGGCTGTACATGGAGGACAAATTTTCGGTGGCGTACCAGCAGACCGAGGACGAGCGCGACCTCGAATACGCGTACTTCGGCATCTTCGACGGCCACGGAGGCAGCGAGGCGGCGGCCTACGCCAAGGATCACCTCATGGAGGCCATCGTTCGCCAGAGGCACTTCTGGTCCGACGACGACGCCGACGTTCTCAGGGCCATCCGCAACGGCTACATGATGACGCACATGAATATGTGGAAGGAATTAGGTATATTTTATCTAGTAAATTATTAATAAATTACTCGTATGAATAATTTGAGCGCGAAAACCGCGACCTTATTTCGGGTCACGATGTTGACGGAGCGCACGAGCCACACAAAGTTGCCGAAAAATTTGCCAGAAAAAGATCTTATCGTAACCGTTGAAAAGAATCGACAGGTTGACATTTGTGCGCCACCAGAAATCTCGCAAATTTATTTAACTCGTCTTTATCGATTAACGATCGTCCGCATATAGCGAAAGTGACATTAAAAATGATAAATGTTTACATCGAGAATAATGTCTCGTTTGTCATACTCGCCAAACGTTGCCCGTCTGCAATATGTGGTAGCTTGAAAAGAAAAAAAATGTTTTTGTACATGAGGTCTTGCATTACATTTCCGTCAGCGTTGAACTATTTTTTTGCGTATTATCAATCTTTTTACGTATTATTAACTACTAATGGAGAGGGATATATATATATATATATATATATATATATATATATATATATATATATATATATATATATGAAATTGTTGTATATATAAATTAATTTCAAAGTTTTTTTTTAATTTCTAAAAAAATTATGGCTACTAGTAAAGTGTTTTAATTTATTTTAATTATAATTCTTTTTTTTATTATAATTACGCATAATATTTTAATAAAGTTTTATATTTGTATGTGTTTTATAGAAAAATGGCCAAAAGTTATTCACGGTTTACCGAGTACAGCAGGAACGACTGCAAGCGTTGCATTTATAAGGCGTGGGAAGATTTATATTGGTCATGTAGGTGATTCCGCAATTGTCTTAGGTTACCAAGTAGAAGGTATTTTACTGACGATATTTCCTTTATTAATTAACGTTGAGGTATTTTTCGTATTTTTCTTTTCTCAAAAATTTATCTCACCAGGTAAGGAAGAATGGTGCGCTAAACCGTTAACGATGGATCATAAACCAGAATCTGCAGCTGAAATGCAAAGAATTCAGTCGAGCGGCGGAAAGGTATAATTTTATTATTTTTATTGTTTTCGATATAAAACTAAAAATTGATCGTTTTCTTTCACTTTTTAGGTGGTACCTAAATCTGGAATTCATAGAGTTGTTTGGAATAGATTTGTATCCGGTGGAGGAAAATTAAGACGCGAAGAAATACCATTTTTAGCAATAGCACGGAGTCTTGGTGATCATTGGAGTTATAATAACACAACAGATGAATTTGTTGTTAGTCCCGATCCTGATGTCGGTGTGCTTACTATTGATCCTGCTAAATTCAGGTTCTTTTTTTAGACTTAAATATTTTATTTTGCAAATAATATATAATAAATGTTAAATATTCTTAAAATTTTAGGTGTTTGATATTTGGGACTGATGGTTTGTGGAATATGATTTCTCCAAAAATGGCTGTGTATTTGGTACAACAAGCACAGAAACATAACGAGAAAGCTTCACTTGGAGCATGTTCTCCTGATTCATGGTTAAATCCTTCAAAAATATTGGTGGATAATGCCATAGATAGGTTATTTTTGTTATATTTTTTTTAATTATATAATTTATTTTTGTCACAGTAATTAGAATATAATATAATTTTCTTAGGTGGGCCAATACTAAAGTTAGAGCAGATAATACGTCAGTTGTAACAGTAATGATGGATCCTCCAGGTCCACCTCGCAGTCGTGCTCCTGTAGCACCTTCTGTACCCAGGCATCCTGTTAATTCATCACTCGTGTCAAATGGTACATAATTATAAAAAAAAATAAAGTTAAATTACTTTTTACGTAATTTTTTTTTGTTTTTTATTTCCAGATCCTGAACAATCTAATAAGTCAAATAAACCAGAACCTCCTTTGTGTTTTCCAACAGACCGAGTTCCAGGAAAAAGTCACACTGATACAAATATGAGCCAAAATACAATTCCGAAAATGCCGCCAGCTGAAATTAATACTCCAAACCCTGTTGCTCCTTTACCATCAATGTCTAATCTTCATCAATATACTAGAACACCTCATTTGAATTTACCTTTGCATAATACAATGGGTGTACAGCAAGAAAAAGAATATCATGTTATTACAAATTACGGGAATCCTGCAGAATCCTATTTTATCGCACGCTTATTGAATAAAACTCAAATTAAAAATTGTTTACAAAATGTTTACGAAGAAATAATGAAAGCTAGTGTTGAAATTCAAGATCAACAACCGGAAGAACTACCGAACAACAACAACAATAACAACAATACTGAAAAGTGTACTAATAAAAAGTTACATATTACTTCACCTGATCCTGAAACTCCACTAGAAAAAGTGATCGATAGTTCGTTTGAAGAAAATACCAAAAATGAGATGATAGTCGAGAACGAATCTGCTCGGACTGAAAATGAAGAATCTAAACCTGAAGAAACGTCAAATTTAGAACAAGAATCAATTCAAATTAATGAAGTATCATCCAGCTCACCAATTACAGCACCACCTAAACCGAGAAAAAGGAAATCAAAAAGCTTGTCTAAAGCAGGAAGTGTAGTCCCACAATTTCCGACTCGAAATTTAAGGTCTAATGATACTACTCAAGTATCTTCGCTTAGACCACAGACTCGTCTTGCTTCTGATAAAAGTCGTTCAAATTGCGCTAATTCTGCAGATTCCAACGTACAAAAGAAACCTATTGATTCCAAAGTGCCTGTTCCTGTACATTTTTTAAAGTCGACAACTTCATCTAATAAAATATCTATCTTACAATCTAAACCAAAAAATCTTCAGAATTCATCTATAGCAACAAAAAATACGAGTGCAAAGCAAGAAACTAAAAAGATCGTAGAAAAGAATATAGTAAAACCTCAAAAATCGTCTTCAATTTCAAAGCAAAATGAAAAATTAGATGTTAAAAATAAGTCAACTCCATCAAAATTTAACGACGGTAATGTGAATTTTAGTAGAATCACTCGATCGAAAGATGCTCAATCGCCATCAACTGAACCTGTTGCTAACGATCCAAATTTGACAAAAAAATCATATTCAAATCAGGATTTAGATAAAACTGCAACAAATGATGTTCAACCTAAAGGTTGCGTTCGCAATATTATCACTAGGCAAAAGCCAAACGATAAAACAAATGGAAACGTGGAATCATTTTTTACAAATAAAACAGTCGGAGCTATGACTACAAGAAGAAACCGCGACCAAAATTTAGGGAGTAATCCTGAATGTTACAAAGAAAACATGTTGAACCCAGTTTGTGTGAGTCCGCGTCCGACTTCTTTAAACTCTGTGAAACGTCGAAGTAGTAGTGGAGGGACTTGTGATTTAGAACCTAAAGAAAAACGACGTACTAGATTAGGTGATAAAAACAACCAGACTAAAAATATTCAAGAACAACATGAAGATGTAACATCTACGGAATCAATTAAAGAAACAGATTTTATGATGGGATTATCGACATGCAATAATCATGATTGTGTTACTGAAGCTTCCGTTCTTTGTCACGAATCTGAACCCACTTTCGCTGATATGGAATTGACAGACAAATTAAAAACAAGAAATAAAAAGGATACCAAATGCCTTAAAAATAACATTCTGTCAAATGAGATTTCGAACGAAGTTCATTCTACCACGTTGCATATAGAAAGTGAATGTTCTCCCACTAAACTTAGCGGTGATAATAAACTGACAATTCGATCTTTAAGACCACGTCACGATGTGTCGATAACTGAGAAGAAGACAAATTTGAAAAGTGAAAAACGAGTATTACGTTCAAACAATTGTATATCTGAATTGATGAGCAGTACTTCGAAGTTGTCAGAAAAAGACAGTAGGCCTATACTTCGCTCTAGGAATAGTGTAGGATCGCTGCCATCGAAAAATACTCCGCGGCGTCGAGTGCCTTGGCCACAGACTTTGCGTCACAATTTACGAAAGAGATTTTCGAAATAGCCATATCCTGTGGAACAAAACAAAACAACAAAAACATAAACAAGAGAAATATTTATATATATATATATATATATATATATATATATATATATATATATATATATATATATATATATATATATATATATATATATATATATATATATATATACATACAAGACTTTTTTTTGCTGACTAGTAGTGTCAGTCAACGAAAGTAATATAGTGTATAATTCACGAATTGTATGTATGCCTTCACAATTTCTATGAAGAAATTCACTTTGGTTATTTTTATTCAGATATTTACGGTTGTTAAGTATTGTAACTGAAAATATCATTTTTGTACGATTTAAATGCCTTATAGTGGCCAACTTCTTTATGCGGATATCAATTTCTAAAATCCGATCTAAATCGACGATAAAACAAATTAATGTTTTATTTACATTGAATTTTTACGTTATATATCATATATATATATATATATATATATATATATATATATAAATATATATATATATATATATATATATATATATATATATTTTTTCATAAATTAATATGAGATAATAGATAAGTTTATCAAGTGATATAAACGACATCAACCATTTTTATTTCTATTTTCTCACTGTATGTACATATATTAAAAACATGAAATAATATAAAACTATATTATATAATTACTACATTTGTTGTGCGCACTATATTTGTGCACTTTGCAGAATTTCTCATTTATCTTGTGACGCAGTGTCAAAAAAAAAAAGAAGAGAAACCACTCTGTGTACCTTTTCTCGAGTAAGTAGCAAATAATAGTAATAATATTTAATATTATAGTTATTTTCTTATTATTAAAAGGGGGTATCAATAAAAGGTTTAATTTTAAAATTCAATTAAAAGACTTTAACACATCACGTGAAGTTACACAAAATCGCAATTTAATTCATAAATAATGGTAGTTAATTTTTATTTCTTCGTTTGTAATTATTTTTCAGTTTTAGAAAATTGCTGAATTTTATATTATATTAAATATATTTTGTTATTATTATTATTTTAACGTGTACATAATGGCCTTTTTGAATGAAAATGGCTGCAGTTGTACTTTGGAAATGTATTTATTATTATTATATTTTGCTGATATTAATTGTATTTATATTATTAACACGGTTTTAATATTATAAGTAGTTGTATTTAGGCGAGACTTGAATAATAACATGTGGTTAAACTTAACGATTGATTAAAATGCATCAGGATGAAACCGATATGTTCGCGTAATGTGGAAAACTTGTTTTATATAAATGATCTCATCGAGAAGCTTAGCTTCTATAAATATGGTGCCACATTTTTTTCGTCTACATAAAATCGTATCTAGAGTCTCGATTGCAGATCGTTATAATTGTATTTCTATATTCTTTAATTGGTATAATAGTGGGAATTATATGTAATTATTTTTAGAACATTTATTTTAATATTGATAATATGATACGAATTGGAAAAAAATATTTTTATGCAATTACAAATATTTAATTTCGATTAGTAAACAAACATTATGAAATACGATATTCTCTTTTATATAATGTATTAATATAAATTTTGTTTATTCACCAGATTATAATTGATATGTGCAGTGGCATCACTAGGACTCTTATCGTGTTTTAGTTAATAGTGCATCATCACGATTATAATATTAAATTTCTAGTATTTATTTTTCAAATAATGTATTTTAGTAAATACATAATGTAAGACTTATAATAATCGTCGGCAGTTAATTATTAATACCTAATGGCCTAAAAATAATATAACAATTGTATACAATCAAACGATTACGAAAAAAACTAATGTTTTTCCTTCTGTTATCTGTTATCTGCACCTCCTAGTGACTGCGCTGTTTTTGTGATTAATGTGAATCACATTTGGAATTGAAGGTATTTCAATTTATATGTACTATTAAATGGACTTATAAAGTCTTACAAGTAAAAGGGAAATGAATTATTTGTTAATTATGATATAAATAAATATATGTATTTCAATGTGTTTATGTTTGATCGTATTTTTATATGGTTGACTTTGTTGCAATCGGCCAGTTTTGGCATTTGATTGTTTTATTATTGATGTGATTTTTATGGAATATATGAGAAAAATGTCTTGCGACAAGTTTTACATAACTAAAATCGGTTTATAATATGTTTTAAAAAATATTTTCCCATTTTTTCTTCTTCTTTTTAACTAAAACATTTAATTTTCTTTAAAATTTTTAATAGCTTTCTTTCTCTTCATTATTATTATAAATATTTGTAAAGATGAAGATCTAATCTGATTCTATTTTTCCCCTTTATTAGAATATAAATTTTCTTTTTAGTTTTATTTAATCTTATATATTTGTAAAATTTATGCACCGTTTTAATTTTAAACGTTATACAGATCACGATTATATTCATTGTAATATAAATTAAAATATTCAATTAGATATTTTATGCAATTAAATATCATGTTATAAAGTGTTTATATTGATTTGTTAAAAATTTCTTATTATTTTATTTTTTTTAACAATCGATAATGTATTTGACGAATTATACAATTTCACAATACTTTTCAAGAATAATTATATAAGAACGAAAATAGTGTATTGAAAACGACAAGTTTTCGGTAGTCTGTTTTTAGAACCGACGATATATAAAACTTATATAATTTGCTAACACTGATGAACGATTTCTCAGTGCAAATCAAACTTTCTTTATATATAAAACTTATGTCTTTATACCAATTTTTGTCAATTTAATTTTATCTTAAGAATCTTGTATTTGCTTATTATTTTATAAGTTCAAAAAATTCAATGCGAGTTTTTTTTTCAATTACTTTTCTTTATATTTTTAACGGTAAAATCTATTTATTAATTATTTACAACGTACACAGGAACTATGAGCATATCTCTTAGAAACTATTTTTTTTTCTTATACAGATACTTCAAGCGTTTACAAATAAAAATGATAATATATTAAATATGGACCAACAAAATATAAATGAAATTGCTATTACATTTCAAATCGTTTATTTTACACATTCGTAATATTTCATTCAGTGCCATTCCTTTAGTACGCGTTTTTTTTTTGTTTTGTTTTGTTTGTAGTCTTAGGAAAATAATTTAGTTTCATCTTTTTTTTCTGTTAATTACATTTATCATTGTGAAAAATGATAACGAAAAATTGCGTCATTATAAATTTTAACAGCAGATTTAATGTATTTAAAACATTTATTTTTTACTTTATACGATGACTAACGATTAATTTGTCTGTCATCAATGACATTAACCCTTTGTGGTCAACAATTGTTTTTTTTTTTATTAATTCTGATAATTATCAGGATATGGTAATTTACTAAAACTTTTTAGAAACAATTCTTACAAAGTATCTTTACTTTATCTATTACTTAGTAATAATTAAATATATATCTATATAAAAAAAAATATTTTACATATGATTTTATAGTATCCTTTTCCAAAATTTATAATTTTACTATATATGACATAACATTGATTTATTTATAAACAAATCAGTTCATAACGTTGCTTTAAAGGGTAGAAATATTCTTTTTTTTACATTTTTTTTTTTGATAAAGTAAAATATTTGTGTAATTAAAAAAATAACAAAAATAAATAAATAAAACAGACCAATAGAAAAGCGGGTAATATTCTTAAAATAAGTACAAAAGCTTAGTAATAATTTAATATTGAAAAAGTAAAGTTAAAAAAAAGAGGAAAGTAATCAATTGTTTAATTATAATACCAAGTATGTAATTAATATATGTAATAGAATCGATGGGCCTTTTATATTGGAAACTGTGATTTTACGATGTTTTCCTTTCCTTTTCGATACAATCGATAGTGTCCTATGTGTTCTACGTATATATTATATATATATATATATAGCACTTAAATATCCATTTTGTAAAACGTTTTATTGGCCAAGTTGTCATTTTATTCGCTTTTCGCTTGCAGTTTTGTGTTGTAATTGTAACTATAATAGTAACTAGTTGATCATGTCGCACTCATAGAATATATTTATTTATTCGAGGATTCTTAGAAATATTATATTATAATAAAATAGTTGACCCGATGAATAGACTATGAAACTAGTTGAATTTTATATATTTAACTTTTTGAAAATATTGTTGATGTTTTTTAATTTAAAAAATACATTATAAGGAAGGCGTAAAAATTAATTCTATAATTATTTTAATATTTTTCATTATTAGTAATAAAAAAAATGTCACATTTTTTATCTTTCTTAGCTTCGATTGCATTGATTAGCAATTTTGCACTGTATACTTGGTAATTTGTATTCACAATTCGTGTTTTAGATTAGAAATGTTTTTTTTTTCATTAAGTTTTATGTATGATCAAAAGATGAAACGTTCTCAGACTATTATTTCAGATATTTTTCTTTATAATTGAAACCTGTGTATTTACTGTTTGTTTCTAATATATTATATCGAATTATATTCCGGAATATATCCTTCTAGATTCCTAGAGTAAGACTGTTCGTAGTTTTAAACAGTTTGGTAGCCTATTCTTGGAGTCAACTCTAAAAAAATAATACAAGTGTGTACAACTTCCTTCCCATTTGCCTTATTAAAAAAAGAAAGAAAAAACAAATAAATTATGAAATAATGTATATTTGAATATGTAAATTATTGAGAATAAAATTAAATATGTGTGTAAGAGAAGTTATAGCATATTCTAACTTAATACAACACGTTTGGGTATCATAGAACATGCCAAATATCCTTTGATTAAAAGAAAAATAAATATTATATCTATATATATATATACCATATATATTAAAAAAAATCGTTAATAATTTTATGAAGATTCGACCCATTAATTTTATTCGTTGAAAAATATTTTCAATATTTATTATTATTAGATTGTATGATTAGAGTGAAACTACATATTTTTAGAATGCATTTCAAATTTTTCTTTTTTAAATTACTTTTTATTGATGTTTATATATATATATATATATATATATATATATATATATATATATATATATATATATATATATATATATATATTCATGTCCATTATGTTGTAAGAGTTTTTCTTTTTTTTTTTTTTTGTATAATTCTTGTACATTTGTAAGTTTGTTTATTATAAATATTATATGAATTAATTGTAATATGTATTTGCATATGTATATTTTGAAAAGCGACTTATATAAGTGGTCTGAAAATATGTGCCTCATGTTACCAAATTTTAACTATTTTTTGTCATACAAATTTACACGTACATGTACACATGTGCACGCGAACACATATTATTCTATTAAATTATATATATATATATATATACATGTATATGTAAAACTTATATTCGTATTTTTTTGTGTAATATTTGTAAAAATTGTTATCTTTTTTTCTCCATCAATCTTCAGTTAAAAAAAAAAGATCAATGAAATTCCTGTGCAGTATTTCTGAACGCTTCTCAATATTTTATTTGTATTTATTGAGTGACTTTCGTTTTGTGTTCATTTATTAATATAGATATTTAGACAGACAACAAAAAAGGTATATTTATTCTATATATCTTTACTTTCGATTATTTATTTACTTATTTGTGTTAGTCTCCAAAATTAATATAATCAACGATATTTTTTAATGGTTTCTTTTTCTTATATAATGATAATAGTAAATTTTCGAATTTCCATTTTTAGAAAAAAAATATTTTGCTTTGTGCAACAATTAATTTCATTTAAACAAAAGAAATACTGTCGTGGAAAAAGTTTTTCGTTTTCCCTGAGAATTATTATTAATATTATTTTTTGTTTTACTCGTTTATTGCAAACAGATCGTACAACATAATAATAATTATTATTATTATAATATAGTTTTTAATTGTTAGGTTAAAACAAAAATGGAACAGAGAATAATATAAATTTTGTTAGTTTGTAAGGTGATTTATTTAATTTGTGTTGATCATTAATTATATACCAAATGCTTCATACGGTCCCGCAAAACTATTATACTCTAATATGAACTTTTACTTAAAGAAAAACAAAGTGCAAATTTTATTTTTATATTATTAACGACCGTTTAAGAATTTTTATGTAATTATTTAATGTAATCGTAATATGTATTCAAGATTTCATTACGTGTTATATTTTATATTTCTATTGTAATCTATCTGAATATAACATTTTACATCAATTATTATGATGATTTGAATCGTTGAAATCGTTCCCTAGATTATATTTTTATATTCAAAAGAAGAAAGGCGAAGCAGTTTGAAAATTTAAACTATAATTTATATTGCACTCGTAACATGTGATAAAAAAAAAATACATTTTTTAACATTGTGTCTTTATGTTTATTTTTTATATTTTTCAATCGTTAATACATGCATAATATTATTGTTGAGGTCGTACCAAAGATGACATGAAATAAAATATATATATATATATATATATATATATATATATATATTTACATTCGTATACTTACTGTGAAAATTATTGTAAAAAAGTTCATATTGTATGTTTTATCGCTACAAAGTTTATGGGGGGCTGATATGTAAGCAAGATTTATTTTTTGATTGAAATAAATGTTTTTCCATATATACAATAATAATAATAATAAAAAACACTAATATGCGTTTTATTCTATATAAATCGTTTTATTTTATAATATATTACACTGCAATCATTGCTAAAATTATTTGATATCTATATATATATATATATATATATATATATATATATATATATATATATATATATATATATAAAGAACAAAATATTGTGTTTTTTTACAAGACAGTATTCAATTTTAATTAAATCAATTGAATATTATAAAATAATGTTTTTTTTTGCACACATGGAAGATATGTGTGTGTGTGTACGAGAATACATACATATATATATATATAAGATTTGATTGTTAAAAATTTTGTTCAATAAATATTAAAAACATTTTCATACTGAGATCACATAAATTATTACTCGTCGTCGTTTGCTGCATGAAAAAAATCTAAATAGTTTTTATGTATTTGTTACATACATATAAAAAAGCTCGTGTACCTCTTGAAGAAACTTGGTAAAATATATTAATATGAAAATGTGTATTATTTTATAATAAAATATTTAATTTTGCATATTCTCTAAAAATATTTTAATTAGGACGGTTTCAAATTTATATATGTTACTGTAGACGTGTGATTATTATTTGTATATATATATATATATATACATATTACAAAATAATAAAAAAAAGATACAATTAATTATATTGCAGTCATAATGATAAAGGCACTCTATTTTGTGCATATTTTAATAAATATAATATACATAGTCTGGTGATATCGGTGATGATTTCTTTTTTACGTTTTTTTTTTTTTTTTGATGTTTAAAAATATGCATCCAACATGAATAAACTTTAAATAGACGACATTTACAGTAACATATATGCAATATATAAAGCATAAAATTGAATTAAAACTATTAACAAATTTTCTCTAAAATTATATAATAATATTGCATCGCTCCTGAAACAGAACCAGTCTGTCGCGGCGTTAAAAATTATATTTTAAGTACAACTTTGGTTGTAATTAGTATTCTAGAATTTCCCATTCGGATAGTTGTATCGATCACAATAACGATTAAAAATTAAATTTCCTTTCACAAGCTTGTTTTAGTAATAATAATACAATAATAATAAATATAAACAACAAATACAATAACACTAATAATTATTACAAATTAACAGAGTTGCCAATTTTCACTTATTTCGAAAATTTAGTCTCGAACGTTAATCGGTTAATTAAGATTTAAAAAAATATATAAATATTAATTTTATATTAAGACGTTTGTGGTTTTAGTATTTAAATTGTTAAATAAAGTATCGGTTTTAAGTACAATATATATATATATATATATATATATATATATATATATATATATATATATATATATATATATATATATATATATATATATATATATATATGTTATTATAAAAAAATAAAAATAAAACAATAATGGTTCTGAACGAGGGCATTGGCTAATTTAATTATAGACACATTAATTATATTTATGGTACTTAATTTTATAGTTTAATTTTTGTTTATTTTAGACGTCATCGTTGGAAAAAACCGAGAATTTTACTAGTCCTTGTCGGTTCTGAGCGATTCGTGTCTTCTACTTTCCTCTTTCTCTCCTGCGATGACAGTTTATTTTTCATCTGTTCTTCAATGAGCTCTTGCATGTCCATCTGCAAAACAAATATATATATATATTTATGTTAAAATTATATAGAATTTGATCGATCGATCGATCGATCGATTATATATGGTATAAGCTTGTATTGCTGGCTGAAATCGCAATTGAATCACCTGCCACTGGTCGAGCTGTTGACTGAGTTCAACTTTTTGCCTTACGGCTTCTAATAATTGACTACCGGCTTGTACGAGTTCCACCCTTAATCTGGCGAGGTCGGCTTCGGCTTTGGTTCTTCTCGCTTGCGCTGCATCTCTTGCGGCTCTCGCTTCCGCGACTGCTGTTTCTTTAGCTAATCCGCCGCCAGCAGCATCAGCACGAGCACTGTCCAACTCCTCTCTCAGTCCGGCTAATTCCACTTCGCTCACGGTCAACTGAAAGTATATACCATACATATTAATCAAAGTTCTTCATTATAACTTTAAATTTCTTATTGGAATTCAATTTTACAATATCACGGTAAACAACTTTTTATGGTAAAAGAGAGAAATATAAAATCCATCTTGAATATTTATAAAATCGCATCGTATAATTAAACTGAATTGAAAAACTAATTGTTCTTCAACTATTTTTTTGAAATAAATCTCTTTTTTTTTTGTTTCATACAATCGGTCAAGATCAGTAGTAGTATTATGATGTCGAAAATTCGAAACAAAACACTACAAACGAACAGGGCGAAAGAGGTGAAAAATTTTCACAAAATTTTGATTATAAAAAAAAAAGAAACAAAAGCAACATTTCCGAAATACGTGTAATAATATTTTGACCCAATAAATAGACACGATAATTACGAAGGAGAACAATTGAGATAACATAATATAATATTAAAAAAAAAATGTGCATTATAAGATGGTGACCGTTATTACACTATGCTATACCAATAATATATATATATATATAGTAGTAGTATGTACTAGTATTAATTATATTATAACACAATCGTGAATAAGATTCCATATTTACGTCTCTCGCATTCTCACGTGTTTTTAACAACCTCCGTCGATCCGTTTTTTTTCTTCTTCATATATATTTACTTAAAAAAAAACAATGAAGATAAATCAGAGAATAATGTGCGATTTTCGCACGAGAACATCGTCGGAGACACGCGAATGAAATTCTTTCTTTTTTTTCTTTCTGCGAGCGCGCGCTTTACTTCCTTTCCCGACCGTCAGGAAAGAAGGGAAAATGAGAAGCTTCAAACCAATTAATTAATTAATAGACGACTGAAAAAATAACGGCATCCGCTCATTCTCCGTTGAAATGAACCACAATTTGAATAATGAAGAACAATGGATGAGACGACGCAAGACCTCGACCGTATATGTTTGCTACGAAATATTGATCACTGATTGAAATTTTAATTTCATATCTCAATAAAATATGTTTTTGTATTATTGTTGTTCAAATTAGTCGGGAAAAGTAAATAATATAATATTTTTTCAAATTTTCTCCATACATAAATATTCACTGCAAATATAATAATGTCGTAACTGAGTCATCATCATCAAAAAAAAAAGGCATAAAACCGAATAACCTAAAAGAGAGGTCATTGAAACCAAATTAAATATTAGCTCATCAATCAATGTTTATATATATATATATATAATAGAAGAAATTACGAATTAAATTTAAACGCTGAATAATAAATATTGAATGAAAAGTTAATAGTGAAAAGATTATAAATGCAGTTATGACGATGTTCATCGAAGATTATTGGCCATTGGCCTTCTACCCTGACACTGCACAACAAGGTGACAAGTAATTATCTTCATATGATCGATGTCTCACAATCGGGCTTCCGTATATATATTTAAATATAAAATAACGCCTCTTAATATGTGTGTGTTCTATTAAATTGACTACGATTTAAATGTATGATTAGAACGGTCGCTATCAAATATTATCCCCCTTCGTCACATTATATTACGTTAAATGTTCAGCAATCATATTATTCACTATACCCATATTTATTTTAGAAACTGTATTATATTAATAATATTATAATGTAACAAAATTCGTAACTTTAAAAATGCTCGTTAAATACGAATACTGTATAATTTGGAAAAACCGAAAATTAAAAAAAAAATAGATGCGATTACTATTATATAATTAATAATTATTATTGTTATTATTATAAATCAAGTAGTATCCTTGAAATTGTTCTAAAGCGAAAATCCATTTTATATAAAAACGGCGAACCGTACAAAATGTATAAAACCTTGATGATGTTCAAAATTACTATCGATTCATGAACGTACATTCACCTCATTTTTTAATAACGGATACAAATCTATGAGAATATATTTGTATGTGTGTGTGTGTGTGTGTGTGTAATATAATTTAGACTTATATTATCATAGATAGAACATATTTCTTAATATTTAATAAATGTGAAACTATGCAAATTGTAAATAAAGATAGATAAATAACTTTGGGAAACACATCTTATATTGAATATCGTAGGAGTTTAAAAGTGTATCCAGTTGTTCTCAACCATGATATTTTTTTTAATACAGGATATCCTCAATTCGTTTCAAAACTTATACAAATGTAAATATTGAACATTTTTAGTGAATTATGTTAAATAGAATCTACAGTAAAATTTTATATTAAAAGTATGTAATTTTATCTAAAGACAAATATGAAAGAAGGATATATATCCTCTTGATATGAATAAAGATTTTTTTTTTTGATAATCAAAAATTAAAATTATCTAAAGTCTGAAAAGGAATGACAGTTCAAATGATTGAGCAAAACTAATTAAATTATGAAAACAATGTAAAATTCTAAGAAAACAGGAAAGATGCAACGATATTTGATTAATTATTATTAATTAAAATAAATATTGAGTCGTCACGATTTGTTTTTGACCTCAAAACATTTTTTCTTAGCTTTTGAAAATTGATGCAAATTCATTTTACTGTAAACGAATATATACGAATAATTTAAAAAATAAATACAAATATACTATATTTTAGTTAAAAAAAACGCAGTTGAGTCACCGATATATAAATTGAACCATTCCGAATTAAACAATTTAATATCGGCCTCCCTAGAGTTTTAACTTCAATTAGTAAGTCCATTATTTAGCAACCTTCGCATATCGACGATGACTTAATCGTCCCAACGGTATAATAATATTAAAATTTCTATCATTTTTACATAAATTCTAACATAACGTCAATATTGAGAATTTTCTTTCAGAAGATAATCGTTATCATTTTTTTTTCTCAAAAGCACACCCAAATATTTATCTAATATTACATTCCGCTTTTAGTTAAATCGTAAGTGTTATATAGGCAGTTAGTTATGTGAAAAAACGAGATTTTATCTCATATGACATAGTAATTAAATATTGCGTATAAGTGGAAATATATCGATTTTGAATTTTTTACTAAAAAAACTATTTTAATTTGATCCGACAATTTATCACATTCTCTAGAAATAAATTTGTTTTACATTATCGCGTTTCTATAAAAAAAAAATGTAACGATATTAAAAGGATATAATCCGATGGTGCAATAGAGCATACGGGACTGAGATGAAATTTTTCAATCTAGATCAGTATTTTCTTTTTTGATGAAGAATTACGTTACGAATAATAATTATCAAAAAAAAAAAAAAAAAAAAACACACACACACAATATAACCTTTTAAATGTACACTAACATTCGATATAGTCGACAAAGATTGTTAATACTATATATATATTTTATAAAATTTAATTTTTTATTGATACTTTTCGCACAATAGAGTGAAATAAAACAATTCGAGTGTAGAGCAGTCTCAAAAATAAGTATGGTAATATATTATATAGACAGAATGGTCGTTAATGCGATTGTATGTAATCAGAAGCCGTACAAGAGAATTTCTTTCGCGTAAACGCGATAATATGAAATTCGTATAACAAATACACCATTTCTAATTTCCCACGAATAGGAAATGATACTACAAAAAAAAAACAACACATTTTAATGATATATCGCTTCGAATAAATTTGCTATTAGTATGATAGTATTCCTTTTTGAACGCAATTAAATCGTGCTGATGAAACTTTGAATTTCAATACTTTTCTACTTTAAGAGCTTGAAAATTTTGCTGTTCTCCTATCTATATCCATCGTTTTTATACAAAAACTATATTATTTTTCCGATTTTCCGATGCGTAACACAACCAAGATATTTCCAAAAACAGTCACAACGCAAAAAGGAAATCATATCTTGTTTTTCTTTCACATATTTAAGTTGTTTACCATACATTTTTAGTATGCGATATATATTCATTTCAAAAACGTTCACTTCTAAAATAGGTATGAAAGTCAACATTTCATTTCATCATCTTTCAGTTTTGATTTAATTCTCCTCAAAGATCATTTATTTTAACTAAATTGAATATACAATATATATATATATATATATGTATATAATAGATTTGTTTTAAATAATGATAAAAACATACAACGTATTATAATTATATAGATATCAAAAAAAAAAAAAAGAAAATTTTTTTTCCATCTATTAGTGGTAATAACGTTTCTCTTATCATGTTTGCAGTATTTCTGTAGTAAATTATTTATTCATACGTAAGAATATTTTCACTATCGCTTCTCATGTTTCTGATGTTTCTATATATTTTTTTTTGCACCATAATGTAAATAAACCTCGAAATCGCGATTATCTATAAATGGTAATGTTCCCGCTATGGAAATAACAAAGAAGTAAACGTATTACATCTCATTATTACCTTGGCATGATGCCTTATTATTCACGATCAAAAAAAAAAAAAAAAAAAACGAACGAAAAAAAAATAACATAAAATCAGTGAAATCGTCATGCTGCAAAAAAAAACATCTTTTTGCCAAAATTAATTTTTATTACAATATTCATTAATATTTAAATACTACGATTTAATCGATTTCAGATTTTATCTGATCATATAATACATTCTATAAATGAATGAATATTTATTTTATTAAAATAATAATGCATATTATTTTAATAAAATTTACAAACCTTGGTCTGAAGATCGAGTATTTTATCATTTCTGGACTGAAGATCCGTATCGCGCTCGTGCAACTTCTGAGACAGTTTCTCCAGCATATCCTTGAATTTGACGCCTTCGAGTCCGGCCACCAGAACGGACAGTTCGTCGACGATCTCGGACAGTACTCCGTGCTTCAGGATCATCGCTTGATCGGTGCCATCGATGGACATGTCTATGGACAGATCTGACTGTAAACCTGAAAGCATAACGAGAATAAAGTATATTAATATTATAACACATTTCGCCGATCCGGTAAGTGATTATGATTAGAAAACAAACGTTCGCCGTGAAGTGACTGAAATTAATTAGAAGCGCATATTTATATTTTATGATATATGACCGCGATCGCGTTACATCGCATTCAACATTTCGTTTTACTTTCTATTTTTGTATACGTTTTCAGCAAAATCGATTCCATTTTGCACGCGTTTTGCGCGATATTCAACTGACGAGATAAAAGAAATCGCCCGCTAAAACCGATCTTCCCGACCTCAACTAAATATTTCTAGATACCGATATACAATTTACTGCACACTATAATTATAATAATTCGATTTTAATTATCCGATTACAAATATCGGA
Source organism: Leptonema lineaticorne (assembly GCA_024500535.1). Taxonomy (NCBI): domain Eukaryota; kingdom Metazoa; phylum Arthropoda; class Insecta; order Trichoptera; family Hydropsychidae; genus Leptonema; species Leptonema lineaticorne. Next base: position 13,585,766 of record JANIJI010000014.1, on the reverse strand, counting down.
TACTTGTACAAGCGTTTGAAAAGAAATGAAGATATTGTCACTAAAAATCTTATCTTCTTTTTTTTTCTTATTACTTTCGTAAATTATTGGAATAAATTGACGAGTATAAAGGTTAACATTGAAGACACGGGTAACATATAACATAAAATTGGAAACAAAAATACTCCACATTATTTGGTAACATACGTACAACATTGACATAGTAATTGAATCAAATTTAAAGTACCATTTTAAATCACTAAGATGAATTAAATATTTTAGTTAAAATAAAACACAGGACAAAACAAAGTGTATCACATAGTTTTATTCACCTGCTAATATAAATTCTACTGCTACTATAACTTTCGATATTAGTAGCAGTAGAACTTTTAGCGTTGGTCCTGGTCTTTTATCTTCACCAGCAGATTTCGTCTACGACCATTCATCATCATCTTTTCTGGTCACACTTTTCCAATTCGACTTTCAATCCGTCCTACCATTGTCTTCCGGGCGACCTTTATTTCTAAGTTTTAAATATGATTTCTGTCAATTTGTTTTCCATATACCCTAAGTATTTTTTGTCTAAAATAGCCATTTTAACAAGTACAAATTTGTTTAATAAATACTATAGTTTGACGGTACGGTTCCTTCTGATGGCATCGATTGCATATCAGATTTAAATTATGACAGTGTCGTGATCGTCTGCCGGTAATTCAGACGATCAGATTCAGTTTATGGCAGTGGCAGTCGTCGACTGGTACAGATGTGCCATAAACTCCTCATTCTCCTACCCGAAAAAATGAAAGGAAGGAACCGTTACCGTTTGAATTTCTAGCCTATGTTTTGGCATGTCGAATTTATATATGAGGTGATTTTGTAATGCGCGTATATATTATATTTTCGTGTTCCTTCGAAAGTATCGTGATGAAATTTTTTATATGGTGAGTTCGCACCGTTCTCTGCACGGTAATTAATTAATAGAGGATTGCGTAGGCGAAACAGTATGTAATCATCGATGCGCTCATCCACTCGAAAGAAACTCATCTTAGATCTATGATTCAATTCTTCTCATTATTCTTTTCAAAGTGTAACGTGTGCCTCGTGAAAATAGAGGATTTCAAAGTACGCTATTGGTAAAAGATAAATATTTTTTGACAATTATGGTAAATACCCAGTATGCGATTATTGGATTTATCAAGTTTCAACTAAAGAATTTCAATAAGATGGGGGCAATATGTTACACTTCCAACTTCCACGACCACTTGTATGTAGAGCAGTCGTGGAAAATTTCCGGTCCAAATCACAGGAGTGTAGAAAATAAACAAGATGTTATATATTCAAAAAAATAAAACCCTAATTTGTCTATTTTAAAATATAGTAAACAGTTTTCGATTAATACCGCTTATTTACTTTTATAGACATTTTTAATGTTAAAGAACTGATGGTCTGCCGCAAAGAAGACACTTTTAATATATATACAAGAGAATTAAAATAAGAAGTCGACTGTGTTTTTCTAAAGTTAGTGGTTAGGCAAAAATCTAAATTAAAAATTAATATGAATGTTAGAAAAAAATCAGTAATGTTGAAAGAGAAAAAATGAAACCTGAATCATCGTCGTGCGTTGATCGAAGATGTTGACACAGAGATCTCAAATTTTTATATACATGAAGAGCTTCTGAGTACAAAGAAGATCCTGAAGCTCCACCATCAGCACCGCTTCCTCCATCCAATTCGGCTTGGAGTGATCTTCTCATACCGTTAGCACCTATTACTCCAGTACCCAAACGTTCCGATAATGTGGAATTTTCTCGCTGCAATCTCTCCATATCGGTCAGCGATTTGTCATATTTTAATTCCTGAAAGAGAAACATTTTCTTTCATATACTTTATTATATATAAATAAAAATTAAAGAAAAAAAAGAACGATACCTGTTCTCGGACGTGTCTTTCTAATAACATAATTCTATCGTTCGATTCTTCCAATTGGGACGCTATCGTTTCCCTTTCATTCATTGCCGTTTGTAATCTTTTTTCTAATTCGGACTTTTTGTCGACGACTAATTGTAATTCTTCTCTTAGAGTGTCCATGCTTATGACGTGATCCTAAATTAAATTAATAAAAACATCGATCTAAATTAAATTAATAAAAACATCGATCTAAGTGATATAATTATAATAATCAGATATAATTCAACGAAAATAGTGTTGCCCTGTGCAATGTAAAATAGGTGAAATCGTTACACGATATTCATATAATATATAAGAAGCAAAAATTCATAGACAAACTGCGGAAATTACGTAACTATTATAATTCACTGTTCACGAACAGAATGAAATACTATTAGGATTAGCCAAGTGTGTGTTTGTGTGCAGAATAATTACACCTTTTCACCGAAGGCACATCAAATTACATTATTGTATAATATAAACGATCGATATTCTTCATACACATTAAGAACACATAAATATTATGATGACGTGCAGAATCGCAATTTTCTTCGGGCACTAAATTGCCAATTTCGCTTTTTCGAAATTCAACCGATGATTGATGAATCTGATCTATTTCCACATTTTTTTTCACTATTTATTATTTACAAAGTAAATTGAAAAAAAAAAAAGATTTTTTACATATAAAATTAATTGTAATGTTCACCAGATAAAGGAAGTTATACATATAAATCTTTTTGCGATACATAACAATCTATAGGATCGCATAGACGAAGGAAACAAATGTAAAGTAGTGATTTTATTTCACCTGAAGACTTGTTTTTCTCATGGAACATTGGTCTCTCAGTCCTTGTAATTGTGCTGTGAGAAGAATTTCTTGGGTAGACGCTTCCTTTAATTGATTCGTAAGCCTATTATTTTGAGCTGTGAGATCTGCTATTAGCGAAGTTTTCTCTCGTTCGCTCTATAAAAAAATAATAATATTAAAATGTAAGTAAACGTTCATAATATACGATTATTGATTATTAGCTTAAATATAAATATATATATATCGATTTTTTTTTTGGTATATTTTATTAAATACGAATATGTAAAAAGGCAATCGGTACTCGAAACGCCAAGCAGCTAATCTTGAACCGATCGACCGACAAAATTAGAACAATTCTCTGTTAAAAAAAATGGACTTGAACCAATATATAAATTGCGTAATTGTATGATTATTGATCAGTTTAGTATACTTTTTTCTGCCCTTCAGTGTCACCAGTTCAATATCGCACGTTTCAGTCGTTATGACTACCATCGAATAAACCGAAACCGACAATAATTCCTCTAAAATCGAGCGTGACATCATCATTATCAACTTTGTGATCTCGCGTACATTATTTACACTTGTTTTATAATGATGAGACAAAAAAAAATTGCGATTAAATTGACTTTTACCGACGACGGTTCATCATTAAACGTTTATTGCGCTCGACTACAAAAAAAAAACGACTACACTTTTGCCGTTGTAATTGAATTAAACGATAATGTTTGCGGTGATAATGATAATGACATATATAATATAATATATATTTGTTTGGCACACGTGTCTTGTATATTAGCAATGCGATTAAGTTGAGAAAGTGTATTTTTTTTTTTGGATGCCCATATGTAATCTCATTAAACGAAATCCAATTATTTTCGCCGCATACGATTGTTGAATGTAATTATGACCATTTTTTTTTAGTTGAAATTTATACAAAGTGACCAGTCAATATGTGTATGTTAACAGAATGACAACGATTCTTATATAAAATTTAATATTTTATGGTAAAATTGTACAATATATAAAATTAAAATATTCTTGTCGATTTCAAATTTTTCTAATTCTTATAAAATTATGCAAAAATAATGTATTTTTAATTTTAAACATAATATTGGAAATTGTATCTTATTTAAAAGTAATGAATTATGTTATTAATTATTGCTAATCTAAAACAACAGTTCAAATATTGTTTAATAATATCTTATAAAATCCTAATATTTTTACACTTCAAAATATAAAATAAGCTATAAAATGATATAATTCTGAAAATGATTAAATTAAAAAAAAATAGACAAAACATTTTTTTTAAACTTAAGAATATTTATCCGTTTTTCATAGCGTCAACGAATGATTATTTGAAATCGAACGTTTCGTAAAAGAAATAATGATTACTTTCATTTTTAGATCGACGAGAGACTCTTATAAACTAATAATAATAAAAAAACGTAATGACGAAAGTTTTTCATGAACACCATAATAATTGTCCTACATTTAATTCGAACACTTTGCGTAAAGTTCATCGGATAAAAAAAAACTATTATATCGGTCTTATACTCGATCTGATGAAATAAACGGAAAATTTCCTGTTTTTATAATAACTAAAAGTATGAAAATTATATTATCTATATAAAGTAAAATATGAAGTAAAGATGATACAGTTTACAGTGCAATATATAAATTTCTTCCAAAAAATAAATAGAATCATCATGAAAATTATTACGAACACGAGACATGTTTTTATATAATATAATAATTTAAAAAATTCGTGTTCACGCAGTCGAATAAGATATTTTGACATTTCAATAGACACGTTCAAAAGACTTAAAAGAATTACGTGACTTTACTATTACGAGTCACTACAAAGATGTTTTATATTAGTCATATCTCAAATACATAATCTTTCTATTGAAAGTAATCGTCGTAAGTTAAGATTATTTTTTTTAAAAATATTTTCAAAATAAACTATTAAAAAATTTTATATGATAATAATGAAATTTATTTATTATGAACGCGAATCAAAATAACACGTACACATTCCATTGGTTCACAATCGCTTAACATCAATTTGACATGTCGTATATGTGTGTGTGTGTGTGTTTTTTTTTCTTTGTTTTCTTCTCGTTGTTCAATGATGACAAAACAGTTGCGTTTAAATGGTTGATTTGTGGACGAATAACAGTCATCAACGTCGCTTCTATTTATTATAACATACTTTGATTTGATAAAAAAAAATAATATTTTGTCAAAAACGTTACTGGCAATGAAATAAAGTATGTATTTAATAATTACGACAATTCAAAAACAAGATAAAATTTAACACGTATGCAGTCGGGTTAAAAACCGCGATTTGAGATAAATTAATATTGAAAATAATTGTCGGTAACATGTAGATGTGACGCGAAACGGGTTAATCGCGACGTAAAAGTACTTGAATACAATCCGTTGACAACGCAGACACGATTGTTGGATTGACATGAAAAGTTTTATCGATAAATTACTGTTTCTAACTTGAATTTCTTTTGCTTTTATTTCAACGTGTGTTGAATCATATAATTTATATGCAAAATGCGGTTAATGTCGCATAACTGTGACCGAAAGAAATTGAAATATTTCACGCACAAAATTAACATTTTGTTGACTAACTAATATGATTAAATCGTGTAAATTATATGGTAAAAAAGTAAGTGAAATTGTCATTTAAAACTCCCGGGCATTAGGTAAGTTGTAATATTTTTCCTAGGTTGGACAGGGAATACTTTGAAGGGGATGAAATTAATTTGGAAGAATAAATAAAGAATTTACATTTTATAAACAGATTCACCTTACTTTTTGATCGCAGTGTTATAATAAATATTAATTGTTTATTGGCAAGTCGTATAATTTTCAAATTAATTATATTATGGTCATTGTAATTGTAACGTAACAAACTTTATGTCGCAGTAAATTCATTTCTCTATATTATTATTAAAGAAAATTGCACAAGTGGGAAATTGTAAGCGGTATTGCTTCAAACTTTTGATTGCACAACATTGAGATAAATCGTATAAAATAACTGTTATCGATATGTAATACGTGTTTGCAGAGCGTTATTTTACTGATCATTAAATCTTTTTATAATCTACGAGTCGTAGCACATTTTTAAATTAAAGCTTTTTCTTAGTTAAATTTTTGTCGTAATCAAAATTAATTTTATTTTAAGCAATTTTATTAATCACCTTATAATAATTTGATTATTTTTCAAGAATTTATAAAATTTTATTGGTATAAAATTGTTTTTCCTTTTTTGAAACCAATTTTTTGCAAATATTAAAACAAATAGTAGTCAGATGAAACTGCGTTCAGGCTGTACAATGGATTTATTAAAATTTCCCAACTGAGTTTTCTCAATTTTTGTTAATAAATATATATATATATATATATATATATATATATATATATATATATATGTCTTAATGTAAGACGACATCTTCTTTATTAATCAATTCTGATCAATATTTTTAATTTGCTTACTCTAATCTAGGTGACAATAAATCACGAGATTAAAATAAATAATTTAACTAAGTTTCAAAAACTTATAATATATATATATATATATATATATATATATATATATATATATATATATATATATATATATTTCCAATTCCACTACACATGAAACCTTTATGGAATATCAATCTTGATTTTAATAAGTCGTTTTAGAAAAGTTCACGTTTCTTTGGATATGAATTCTTTCTAACAATATTTTTGTGTTTTTGACCAAATTTTCATTGTTAGTAATTTGCTTCAATAGTGGGCCAGTTTCGTTGTGTTTTTGATTTAGTAAATCAAAACTTTTATCGATAATTTATATAACACTCAAATAACGAGCTTCTTTATGTATCTACCTTCACACAAATGGCTATAAATTGTTTCATGATAAATATCCAATTCTTCAAAGATGTCATGGCTACTTATATATTGATCTTTTTCGATTTTTTGGAACATTTCATTAAAATTTTCGATCATAGGTTTATCAGAGTGAAGCCCATTTTTAACATTAGAATTTCAAAAATGGAAACGAACGAACCATTTATGGTACATATTGTATTTAATAAAACATATCGACGCTCAACGCTAACAACTATTGACTTATAAGTTAATTTTTTATATCAATGATGCTTGTAAATAGACGAGTGTGTTTTTATAGACAAAAATAATAATTTTTGAATTGATTTTTTAATTGTATTATTTAGAAAATAATTGAATGATATAAGGATGATTTTGAGGAATATATATATATATATATATATATATATATATATATATATATATATATATATATATATATATATATAGTAAATACCTGTCTAACACTATTTTCCCGTTGGTCTAATTTTGTTGTGAGGTCCCTGATATCCGATTGGAGTTCAACTATACGAGCTTCATTTTCCTCTTCGGTGATTTGCAGCTTTCGCCTTAAAATGTGCTTCTCTTGCTCCAGCGCCTGAAAGCGAAGAAAAAGAATGAATAATTTAGATTTTTTTCTGTAAATGTTTCGATCAAAGCACAAAAGAAACATATACATGTCGGCAAAATAAGCAACAGTAACAATGACTGCATTAGCGATCAAGAACCGTGGAAGTCGAACCGTGCTATGCTAGAGTAACAATGATGTTGGTTCACAATCGCGACAAAGATGTTTATGTGCAGATTATCAAGAGCTATCTAAACCGTTATAATTTTAACCTGTTCCGTATTTTATTATTCAAAATATATAAACTTACGAATAATTTATAAAGAAATTTATCTAAAAAATATTTAATAAATATAATTTTATTTGACGGTAACATATATAATAAATAACATTGAAATAATATCTCGATATCCGTTAGTTTTTTCGACCTTTCCCTTTTATTGGCCAACTTCGAATTACCTAACTTATCGAGCAATCAATCGAATGCACAACCGAAGTTGATTAATTGATCTGTTGTTTTCCCAGATTTTTTCTCCCAACTAGTTCTTTCTCCAAGCATGATTAACGAAGTGTAAATATCGTGTTTTGTATTAGAAAAAAAAAGAATTAATTGAGATATTACCAGTATCGAGAGTTGAGTATAGTATTGTGCATTAGTTGCATTGTTATGCAAACTTTAGGATGTTGCACTAATGCATTGTTTTATTTTTATTTTAAATATATAAATATAAACATTTACAATGTGCGATTAAATAATTTTGAATTTTCGTTTCTGTGGTATAATCTAAGTAAAATAAAAAACTTTTCATGCTCAGTTGCATTCGAATATCTCGGAGAAATGTTTAATATTTAGAACGTGATCATTGTTATTGTTTGGTTTTACGATTGCGATTCGAAAAATTCGCGCCTTTTTATGATGTTTTTGAATTCGACATTGAAATGTGAAATTTATTTTTATATTTCGCATTTAAGTTTTTAAGCATTATAATGTTTTTAATAAACAGTTTTTGTTTTGGAAAAATACATATTAAAGAGCAAATTTCTTATACAAATAAACATACTTCTTCTATTATAAAAATATCTCATAAACATTAGAAGGATTCAATTTTAAATCGATGACACAACAATACAATTTAAATTCAAAAATAATGGTAAAAAAACAACAAGTTTTCATAGAAAGTGTAGTGTAAAAAAAAAGAAATTATACGTTCGCGCGTGCACGCACATTTTATACAAGTGCATCGTGTAATTTTAATTGAAAATTTTGAAGGTTCAACGAAGAGAAAATGCGATCAAAATCGTAATTAAAAAATATATATAACCATATTGTTTTGCGAAGAATGTTCAAAATGCCAATATATATAATCTAGGCCGAAGAATATTTTATAAAAATTCATATTTATATAAAAGTGGGTAATTGGCGTGTGAGAACAAGTGTGATTTCTTCGATTAATATATTTTGTATATGAACGTATGAATGTTATCTCTATGTATTATAAAAAATATTGTTAAGTGCAAAATGGAAACACGCAAGCCAAGTGTTCTAGTATAGGTATTACATATTTTATCGACACAGAGTGTTTGGCGCCATTATTGCGCAACTTCCGTTATGAAATATATTGAAGTAAAATAATCGACGAAGACCGGAAGCGAATTGGGTGTCGTTCTTCAAATAAAAAAATGCATCTTCGGCCACGGTCCGACGGTTTTCGACAAGAGGAAAAATTGCGTCAAACGTTCGAAAGTACGCACCGATCGCCAAACAGAGCGAATCGGCCATCTTGTCGCGCAAACGGCCATGTCAAAAGTCACAAATGAAACGTGAACATTGTCCATTTTAAAAGCGACAATTTTTAATTTTTTTTAATGATGCAAGATAAATAATAATAATAATGTAATCGTTCAGATTTTACCGCGGTTTAATCTGTTCAATATAGAGGTTTTTTTGCACCGCTGTTATAATAAAAGACTATAAAATAGTAATTATTATTAAGAATGTTTTTTTTTTTTTGTAAAATAATTACCACAAATATGTACTAGATTTATTATGAGAAAGCCATACTCGTCGCAGTTGTGTCATTTCGGCCGTTAGTTCTGCCACTTATTCATTCGACCAACATCTGGTGCGCAACGGCGCTGGTTTTTATCGGTCACCAGTATTGCAATCGAGAAGTTTAAATTCGTTCAGACGCTTTATTATACTAGATAAATCGGTAAATCTCAGAGAAATGTAGAAAGAAAATTAATAGAAACAGGCTCGGGAAAATTATTATACGAGTTGCACGCGGATGATTCTCCATATAGAATACGAAGAGTTTCTACTGATTTTTATTGGAAACTTGTTTGATTTTTTTTTCTATGTATTATTATACGTTTTATATTGGTATTTTGATTCTTTTATTTGAATGGATTATCATCTGCAAAATCAACGAGTACCGTTGGTTTCTGTAAAAGGATATATATACATAAGATATCTTGTCATCTAAAATGTTTTAATATTATATTGAAAAATATAAGAATGCAATATTGTTTATTCACTTTTATAAGATGAACAAATCGCTAGTGTCAACTATTAATTAGTATTGATACGTCATTGAAAAATTGAATCATCAATTAATAAGTTCGACCTTCAATACTCATGTCATGACATAGTTGTGAGATTTATTTTATATGACATAATCCAGAATTATTATTTTGTTTTGATAATTTTTAAAACACTTTCATGTAATCACAGAAGGCTAAACAATTTAATGAGTAATATTGAAATATTGAAAGTGCATTCACAATATTATAGTGTAAATGCACTTTAGATCCAAAGTTGACCTCATTTTTATTGTTGTTGTTGTTGTTGGAAAAGATCCTTGATATCGCTCTCATAGACCAAAAAATCCATTATTAACTCTGAAAACTTGTTACAAATTGTTTAAGGATAACTGAACTTTTTCAACGTTGATCATCAGCGCAATGAACAAATAGTGAATTTTAATATGCTAAAATGAATCATATGTTGTGTTTAACCTTTTGCGGTTCGTGACGGTTGTATCAGCATTGTGAGTCATTTCAAAGAAGGACATCCTGAATGGTGGAAGAAAAAAAATAATAATAGTACCAGTTTCTTCAAAAGATCTCTCATTTGTATATATGATCTCACCTTTCACATTTCAGTTCGACCGTGACAAGACTTATGACGATCATTTTAGTACGGCGATACTCAACATGTTTACTATCATATATAAATAATATCAAAATTTCTATTGTTACCTATTTGATCTAACGAAATTTTACGGAAATCCTTCTTTTTACAGATAAATTAATTTTTCGTCACTATTTGGAAAGTTAATAATCCGATGGTGCAATATAAAAAAAATATCATTATACAAATATATATATATTTTTATTATTATTTTATAATATACAGACTTTTCGACCATAATTTAAAACCTTTTTATAGCATAGAACTTCGTTATCAACTTTTTTGAAATATTTAATCTATTACTATGGCATATTGAAACACTTGGCGTATATTTTTTTTCAACCTGTATCGAATTACTTCCTTTTTGGAAATTATACAATATAAAATGATTTAATTGTATTTTTTTTTCAATTAAAAATACAGTATTATTATATTTATAGGTTTAATTTTCATAATACAATTGTAAAAGTACAATAGAAAGGAAGTGAGTACTTTTCGAAAAAATAAATTGATAAATTTTCGTTTGCCATTGAAAAGAAAAACATTTCATAATATTGCATTCATTAGAATCAACGAAAGAAAAAAATAACGCTGATGAATCAATTACGAAACGTTTAATTGATGCAACCGACTGTATTTTTTTTTAATTTCCGCTAATAAATATCTATTACATTTATATATCATATTTTAGACTTATTAACGCCGATTATCTAATAAAACATTAATATTTATATTATCATATTTATCAATTATTGTAAAAAAATAATCGCTCGGCATAAGCTTATCTATTTTCTCGGAATAGACTGATGATCAATTTGTACCGTTCACAGGTGATAAGATTAATTTATTTTGAAATTAAAAATTATTCTTTATGTATTATTGACTTCTGCTTTAGAAAATGTATAAAATATTTAATGTTTTTTTTTTGCAAATAACGAAAACGTAAACGGTTTTTAAAGTTCAAATGAGGAAATGCAGATATGCAGAAAGGAGGTCGACAGATTGGATCGAAGGCAGAAGAAAGAAAACGAAAAGATTACGATAGAGATATATTATATATGTAACGTAGATTACAATAAATGACCCGAGATCCGAATAAAAACGCACAGGGCCGGCTTGGGGGGAAAATTTTCAGAGCGTGCCATCAAACACCGTTTTTCTCGGTTCAAATCCTCGCAGTCTCCACCAAACCGGAGTAGACCGAAAGAATTGACGAAGCTTACGTTTTTATTAATACTAAATAAATGCCAAATGAAATTGAGCACACGCATACCGAATCACTTTTAAATTTATTTACAATGTATTTTATTACTTGTATTCGTTGTGAATTTCAAAAGTGCGCGTAGAATAGTTTCACTTTAAAAAAAAAAATGCAACGATCGATATTAATTAACAGTTTCTATATATTATATATCGAAATTAATTGATGATCGTTCACAAAAACGAAAAAAAAGAAGAACTGTTATATAATAAATTAGAATAAAAATAAGTGCGCCATTTTTGTGGGAACGGTAGTAATAATAAAAGGGATACAAGTGCGCAATAGATCATTGTGTTCTTTTATTTATTATTATTATTATTATTATTATTATTATGGGAATCGTGCACAATACTGCTAAATCGCGTTTTAATCTTCTAACTGTAAAAAGTTATTTTGCCAGACGGTGCTAGAATAGAAAATTCGATCGTTACGCTAGATAAATTTGAACAGATTTTGCGCAACAATCGAAAACACGGTTGTTCCTATTCAAGGATCTGTGTATTCTAAATGTAAGGCTATTAAAGTGGATTCTGAACACAATGTGCACACAATTTTTATTACTGTTTACATAATTTATACAGGTGGACATAATCTGATGTAAGTAAAAATTTTATTTAAAATAACTATGAAATCCAAATGACGTTTAATTAGAGTGAAATTGTAAATTTGAAAAACTACTATGAAATTAAATATATGAAATGAAACCATAACAATTGATATAAGTCAAATTTCCAGTTATAAAAAGAGCAATCGTTTAAAACGAATTCTATGCATACAAAGCTCACTTGGTAATGTTTTTAATAGGAGAATTTTTACTTTCTTCAACATATGTTGATAAGAAGTATATAATTTACTATTTTTTTTTCCTCGCTTGAAATCTCATTAACTTTCATTTTTTCGTTATAAAAAGATGTGAAAAACGTAAATATTATTATATGTTTATCTTAATAAAATTAGCTCGATTCCGTTTAACACGGAAGAGAAACAAATATTATTTTAATAATAATAATGCACGTCGGTTGTCGAGATCTCTTTTCCGTCTTAACGACGGAGAAATGGCGACGTCACATTCATAATTATTATCTAATTAAATTGGACACTTTTCCTTTTCGCGTCTTAACGCCGTGATAAATCGTCCGATCGACAATGATGAAACGTCGCTATGATGAATTAATTTCGCAGTTAATTTTTCTTAGTGGCACGCTTTCTATTTCGATTTCGTTATTATTTTAAATTTTATATAAAAATACTTAACGAATGACAAAAAACAATGAGAATTAATTAATTAATTAATCATATTATCGATGTGCAAAAGAAAGTTTTATGTTGGTAATTATTGAAACTGAATTTGGGGTTGAAGTGGAAATGAAAAGAATTTAATAAATACTGATTTAATTGTTTTTGTTCTATAGATCTCTCTAAGCTTATAAAATTCCATTTATTCTGTAAAACTTTGAAACTAGTAATTTTACTGACATAAAATAAAAATGAAATCAATTAAACCAAGAACAGTAAATTCAAAATGAGTTACAATTTTGAATTGGAAAGGCTCGTCTATAAGGACTTACAATCGAAATCAAAAAGTAAAAAAATAACGGAATAAATGTAAAAAGTTTTGAACCGATTTAATTAAATCAAGTTGAAGGATGTTAATCGAAAAGGTAAAGACCGATCCGCAGTTAGATAATAATGAATATCAAATTTAATGTTCTTTTCAATTTTAATTTACAAAATGCGTAGTTTCATTTTGACTATTAAAATATAAATAAAATAATCGATTTGAAATTCAAAAAATTACACTATATATATATATATATATATATATATATATATATATATATATATATATATATATATATAATTGAAATTATATTTCAAACGAGGTCATTTCAATATCATAAAACGTCAATACAAAACAATATTTAAAGGGTTGATATTGAAGGTCACGTGACATAAAAGCGTATGTTTGTTCGTGAAATTGAGTAAATCAATATCACTTGGAAAATTACAGTTTACATAAAAAAAAATTGGACAAGTATTTTTTTTTGTAACGTCATAACAAAATAAAACGACACGCACTAGATTGTGTTATTCAGTCTCAAAACACTTTACAATATATATATTCTTAAAAAAAAATACGATTACGATTTATAACAATGAATATATATGCCTCAATTATTATTTATTGTAAGGGTAATGAAAGATAATTTAATTTGTTCTGGAAAGTTCTATTGCTTTTAAACAAATTTACATCTGTTAAAATTATTAATTCTGATCGTTATTGTTCATAGCTATTTTTTTCTTTCAATATAAATATCCGTTTATGACCAAAATGCATATAATTCATCGTAGTGATAACTCTAGAATACACATGGTTAGTAAAACCGCTCAAAATTGAAAAAAAAATACTCCAGCTCCACATTTTTCTCAGATCTATCTAAGACTTTTTTCAAAGATTAAAAAATAAATTAATTTTCTTCAAAAAAATGCACAAAATTTTCATTTCTATCTAATAATATTTTGTCGTATTATTTTCAAAATATGTTAACAACATTCTCGTGTATTTTTTTTTAAATACACAAGATTAAAAACGATTAACTCAAATTTTCCATCGTTTATCTAGTTATATTATCTTGTAGTATCTTTAGTGCGAACAATTTTTATAAGTTATATGCTAAAAAAATAATGATAATAATGAATTTTATTTAACAATATTTCGGTCAACGATCGAAAGTAGTCTAATCGATTCGTCGAAGAGTCGACGTTCAAACAAATTTCACCGATGGTGAATCTCACATTTTCTCCCTTAAAACGTTAATACTATCGACGAATTATGTACACTTTCTTCTAAAAACTAGTTTTGATTGAACACTCATCGCGACCGATGTAATCCATAGTTTAACATTGCTCTGGACGAGTTTAACCGAGTAACATAACTAGAAGAAAGTATAGCAAAAACGTTGAACCCTACACGCTTACAAAATTACCGTTAATTTTCCATTTAACTATACTACTATTTTTTAAGTTAATTTCTAGACCTATTATTAATATAACATGATAGTGACATAACATTCTTCTAAGATCGATAATTATATACAAAATGTCAAAAAAATAGCTTTTCAAAAATCAAAAAAATATTCATATATTTTAAACAAGCATACCATATATTTTTCTGATTATATAGACTATGTCGTATTAATTAAATTTTCTTTAACTAATTATGTACATTTAGAATATATTAGAAATTAAACCGCGAAAAAATAACAAATTATAATTTTTCGATAAGTGATAATTTCTACATTAAACAATAAATTTATTTCAATTTTAATACAAATAATCATTACTATGAAAATATATATATATTTTATCGGTCTACTTTCTTTTTTCATTATCAAATCTCATT
Organism: Leptonema lineaticorne; assembly: GCA_024500535.1. Classification (NCBI taxonomy): domain Eukaryota; kingdom Metazoa; phylum Arthropoda; class Insecta; order Trichoptera; family Hydropsychidae; genus Leptonema; species Leptonema lineaticorne. Next base: position 13,570,719 of record JANIJI010000014.1, on the reverse strand, counting down.
CAAAAATGAATAATATGCATAAAAACATATAAATAAAAAGCACGGAATGTTATCTTTACATAAAATTTTCGCAATATTTCATTACTGTCCGGTTGGAAATTAATTTTGAAATATAATAATTTTGAAAATGTTAACATTTTCTAAAAGTAAAAGTAATTCGAGTCGACGTTTGAACACGCACATTAAAATAGATTAGATAAATTGAATTACTACTAGAGAATATATATATGTGATTTTCCAGATAGTTATAGTGTTAATGTGAACATTTAACCGAGAAAAGTCTCAACCAGTTAAACCTGAACCCGATCGGTGAACGTCGTTCAGTAGGTGAAGTTCAATGCATTACATCAATTATAACTACGTGAAATCGTTTATCAACATAACATATTCATCATTGATCCTCAAAGATAAATTCTTAAGAAAATCAATATGATTGGAAAGTTCACAGAATATTCATAAAATATTAAATCGTACAAATATCGCAATTTAAACTATACAACTATACTAATTCTCATGTTTAACACGTGTCTTTTCTATAAGTTCAATCGTGTGATAATTTAGGTGTAAATTTATTGTGTTTGCAAATTGAATATAATAGGGAAATTGTGGGAAATTTTCATGTTCAAGTGCACGTGAAATAATATAAAGCGATTTTATATGCAAATACGAAATCTAATCGAAGATTACATATAAACAATAAAATTTGTAATGAATGAATGAATAATAATTTCAATGATGAGGTCAAAAACGTGAAAAAAAACTTATAAAGTAATATTATAATTTACTATAGAAAAAAATATTAGAATTTTATATGAATATTGAATAAGTTATTCTGAAAAACAAACAAATAACTGAACAAATGTCAAATTAAACTATTCATTTAAATTATAGTTTGAGTCTTATGAAAAAATATTACAAACTATTGTATAATCGCATAAAAAGATGTTTTATAATTAGCATGTTTCCAAATCTTCACATTTAAGAATTGAAAAATCATAAAATAAAAAATATATAGTAAAAGTGTATCTAAAAAATTATATATATAAATTCGATCACGTTTTCGACCTTTTATATAAAGTCAATATTGGACTAATCTCCAATTTTTACATTTATATATAATACAAACATGCAATACGAAGATGGAATTGTAAACAAAAAAATATATACAGTTATTCGTTTTATTTTTCAGTGAAAGTAAGACATATTAAGTCGTAAATAGAAACGAAAGAAAAAAATGTGGACAAAGCAAACATGAGATTATTCAACCATTATTCGTGATAATTCCATAATGTCCAATCTTATTATTATTGTATTTGCATTGGAGATTGCGATCGCTTCTCTTATTTACTACCGGTTAAGAGAATATTTTAGAAGATATTGTAAAAAAATTTATACATTTAAAAGAATGAATGAAAAGTGACGGGATTATAAGTATGAATCGAGTCGTTTTTCCTAGTATTTGAAAGCGTAACAATGCACTATCCTTATTCGACGTAAATGAAAATTTCTACTTTCGCCAAAGTCGATTTAATGAAAATCATTATATGAATGCATGTGCAATCGTATTTATTCAAAAATTCAATGTGCAGCTTTTCATATATTAATTAAAATAAAATTCTTCAAAATATACCATATATCTAAAATGACAAATCTACGTTTATCAAAAATATGCATTAAGTAACACTGTGATCACAAAGTAAGGTGAATTTGTTTATAAAATGTAATTTATTTATTTATTCCTTCAAATACAAACAGTCGGAATAGTCTTTTTCCGGTGTAGCGGTGTATTTGAAGAGCTTCGATTCGATTTTTATTTCCTTAATTGTGTCAAAACGGCGTCCCCGCATTAGCCTTTTGAGTTTGCTGAATAGCCAGAAGTCGCACGGAGCCAAAATTAGGCGAATACGGTAGTTGCGGAACGATATGAGTCGAGTTTTTGGCAAAAAAGTCGCGAAAAATCTGACGTCTGAAAAGTATGACATGGTGCATTATCATGATGAAGGAACCAAGAGATAATTAAATCTTTTGACAAACAGACACTTGGCAAATGTTAGACAGTCTTACCAACCTAGAAATAAAAATGCAATTTACCTGCCTTCCTAATGCCCGGGAGTTTTAAATGACAATTTCACCTTACTTTTTGATCACAGTAGCATATATATGTAAAATTTTGTTAAAAAGAGTGACTGAATATATATTTTTTTCCAACGTAATATTTACATACTTTAAATCAAATAAAACTGAATCAATATAAAACGAATTAAAACAACAAATTTTAAGGTAAGAGACCGTCTTTAATGGATCAAATATTGACACGCACGCATACACAGATGTTAATTTTTCAGATGTTTTCAGAGGAAATAATGATGAATAAAATGCGATGACAGCAATATTATGATGTTAATAAGTTGTTTAACGGTACTTTTTAACGCTAAAGGAGCGTTGACAGTTAATAATGTTATATGCGTCCTACACAACGGTTAATTAGAATCAACGTCCTCCATATAGGTTTTTAATATTAGAAATTAGAACACGATTACATTATAATAATATATTAAAAAATAAATAAAATTATACTAAAATAATCGATTAATTAGGTACACGAGTATAGAGATAAAAAAAGCTACATATTCATTGAAAATCTTACGATTTAATATATTAATAATCAAAAGATTGTTTTTTTGCGTTATAAAAAATATATTTTTAGCTAATGTATAAATAATTTTAGTACGAAAAATCGCGGTCACGAAAGCGTTCATCAGCAACGGTTACGACTGAAGGAAATGCTTCTTACACAAGTTTTAGAACAATGGAAGAAACGGGCGCAATTATCATATTTAAATGCAAGCGTATTTGCGCAATGTGACCCGTTCCTTATTTTTTTTTTCATACTATTACAAATCAAAACAAATTTTCGGGAGTAAATTTTATCGGGAGCAATCTAAATTTGCGAAGAGAGCGCAAGGTCCGTTAATCTATTGGGTGAGTACGCTTCCGTCATTTATTACACTTTTGAATTAGAAAATTTCGAAACACTTTCATTAAGTAATTCGTACGGTCGATTCGGTGAACGGCACTAAATTGAAAGTTATATAGTAAAATAAGTAAACGAAAATTACTGCCGGCATTACTGTCGCAGAATAATGCTTCCCAAAGTGGGCCCAATATGCGCCATCGGGGAGCCATTTGAATATTTTGCGAGACAGTTTCAAAATGATATTCAATTTGTTCCATTATACTGTTGAATAAAATTACTATATTTTCCATATTAAAACTTTTTCATTTGCCAAAGGTATTACAGATCTTGAAGATCCTTGGGCAAACTCAATAAACACCTCCAATTATCGTTCTACAAATTTGCGACATGATCCGCTTTTTTAATATTTTCATTTTTATAATATATAACGACAAACTCACCGAAAAGCTACTGAATTAAACTATAGACTTTATACAGAATTTTTTTTTCTTTCAAACATTCTCATATGGTTTTCACAATCTTACCTACTGTTAATAATATGTTATCACTTAATGATGAACAAAACATTTTTTGCTATATATAATAATGAAACAAAAAACATATTTCTAGATATTCTATAATAATTTAGTTAGAGATACACTTTAATTAAATGAGAATTTAATTAAAAACGTCCGTATCCAAAAAAAAATCGCACAATTTTCCACGTAAATTTCATTCCGTTAATATGTCATTATTTATGATAAGCGTTGATTTTTTTAACTCAAAATAAAAAAACATAATCAATTCAAATAAAATTCACACGAATATGAGATAACAATAAATAATTTTAAAAGCAATAATTTATGCATTAGAAATGCCGGTTAATTTATAAAAAAAAAGAAGTTTAAGGCCGCCGACAGAAAAATGCCATTTTCCCCACATAAACGAGAAAATAATAATTTGTCAATAATTAATATACACAATTGTTCATTGAAATCGATGAGAAAATAATAAAAATCTTATATATATATATATATATATATATATATATATATATATATATTATATATAATATAATTTATCATAATTTCAATGCACATTTAGATGGTCTTTCAAGGCTCATAAAATTTAACGTATTCTTTTACTATTTTTAAAAATAACGCAATCAAAAGTTATTGAAAAGATTAATTAAAAAGACGCATTGTTCATTATCTGTTTTTTTTCTCGAAATCATTATGAAATTATTTTTTAGAAAAAAAATGTAAATATTATCGAGCGAGAGCAAAATAGAAATATTGCGCAATATTTGTGATTATATCACGTTCAATGAATCGACGCGATTTTATATATAATATAATTTTTTTTTCATTTTATTATCTTTAAAACTGAGCAGTGTTTGCGAAAAATTTTTGACGATTTTTGAGATCATTTGCGAGTGGGCAGAGACATTTTCATAATACTGATCTTTCCTTTTAAAGTCTGGTCACATGTCCACTGCACCTACGCGGGTTATTGTACCATCCCGATATATATTTTCTGGGACAAATTAATAATGCGTGTGTGTTTTTTATTTATTTTAATATTTAACGTAGTACTAAACTAGTAACTCTATATATTTAATTTTAATTTTAATAATCGAATTGAAGACAACATCGTGCGACATTCCGCAGATCGTAAAAATTTTCTTTTCTACATTAAATGTTAATAGAAAACGTAGAAAATATTATACATTTTTCATTTTTCATTGAAATTAAGAAAAGCGTCCAATGAAAAATAAGGAAACGAGTTCGCGTTCTCGTTCTCGTTTATTCGAACAATACCATATATTAATTTCAAAGAATTCACAAAGCACGAAATATATGCTGTAGAAAAAAAACGAATGTCTATAGTCTATACAATTGTTTGTCAGTGAAAGGGTTTGCAAAAAATAAACATACTTCATAGATAAAATATAAATAAATTTAGTATTATTTTTATATACCTAAAATATAAAGTTTTGCAATATTGGAAAAGTACATAAAAGTGTAATATAACAATATGTAATATAGAAAAGTTACAAATTATTAGAATATTATGCCTCGAAAACGATTACCTAACGATCATCAGTAATATCCAACAAATTAATCATGCCCATTAATTTATTTATATCGATATTTTTATTATTCAATCTCAGATTTATGATGATAAATTTAGAAAACCATTTTTACGCTGTCTTCATTTATGATTTCACTATTGAAAAAAGAAGCAACTATTTTTTTTTAAATTTAAGTAAAAAAAATATTGAAAGAAAACGACGAAATATATACTAAAATTTTGTAACGCAAACGATATATTTTTTCGATGATATGTATTACCAGCCTTAATGTGGTGAATTTGAAACATAAACACCTACACTTTGTATGAACACAATTTTCTCGTTGAACGTAAAATTTCACTAATGACACTCGCGAATCCGGGTTAAGCAGTTGCGCAAAAGTTTAGAAAACGTCTCGACGTTATTATTTCAATTTATTTTCATTTACAATAACATAATTATGAATATACATATATTTTCCACGTCTCAACTTTATCACAATAAAAAAATGTATATATATAAAAAAACCAAATCAAAGTTTAAAACATGCGAGCGATATAATTAATATCGATTTTTACTACGATATTTCAATCATTTTCGCTAAAATATATTTATTGCGGAATAATGATCGTATATTAATTTTAATTATATTATTCGTAGTACTGGTAAAAGTTCACACCATCCATTATATGGTATACTAATGTTAAACTATCACGATATCATTAATTAATTAACTAGAAGCGACATGAAACTAAAATCAAAATTTATTATTTAAACGTATGCATGAAAAAATCGTTATTTAGATAATGCGTGTACATATTTTTATTCGATAGAAAGAAAATATTGTAATTTATTAAGACATTTTTATAATATTAAAATATTAAAAAAATTGACATATAAAAAAGTGTTTATTTTTCTAAGAATAAATTTAAAATTTATTTTATTATGTTACGTTAATTATAATATTATGAAAAAAAAATAAACAGGACACGCCCTGGATTTTTTTTCCGCTTTTCCTGAGGCGTTTTCTGCAAACAATAATACGATATTTTAATTTAAACAAGTGGTTTCAAGGTGGGCCTGTTCGTAGTTGGTTTTATATTAACGCCGATCGATATTCGCCCATATTATATTTCCACATATGACAAACCGAATGACTTTTATTAATCAAAATTAAAAAAAAAACGATTCAAATCGACAACGTCGTATGACAAACTCGGAACGTAAAATTTCGAAGGCGGTTCTAGGAATTCTTTCGAATTTAGGAAACGTCGTATAATAGACAATAGTTTCGTTGGATGACAAAAAAAAACGAAACGTAGAGAAAGATAAGAATTTGTCTGTGTTGTGTGACGAATAGGACGAACGAAAAACGGCTATAATTCTTCTTTTTTTTATTTATAAATTAACAGCGAAAAAACAATGCCGAAAATCGGTGACCCGCGGCGAATTCGTTAAAAAAGGAAATAAATTTTTCGCTAGAAAATCGATTAGGATATTGTCTTGTGATTCAAATTGGTAATCAAAGTGCGAAGGATTTTTGAAATAATACTTGTATGTGTACAATACATTCAATCAAAATCTTAAAAATATTCACTTCTTAATGCGGTAATTTCAAGAGAAAAAAAAATGGGTTCACCTAATTATTATTAATGACGAAACCGGTTCGCGAGGTGAAAATCGCTTAATTAATTTTCCGCCTAAGAAAATTTTAATGGCTCTAAATTATTTTTTTGCCGTATTGATATAATTTTATTTTTCGACTTTAGTTGAGTCATCACACCTACGCGATTTATAAGAAATAAATAATGAGAAAAAATGAGAATATCGAATTGTATACTCGTATATTAATGCGGAAACCGTGTATAAGAAATGAGATCATCATCGCGTGTTTCTCTTGTTGTTTTTTTTTTAAAAGAGAAAATCCACAAATACGATATATTGAAATAATTTTTAGGATTATGTATATACGGTATTTATAATGAAATGGTATACTCGCACACCTTTTATCTAGTAATCTAGAAAATAGAAAGATAAATATAAACCATGTTTTGTTATCATTTCAAGCATTATAATGTGATAAACGAGTAATGAATCATGAATATTTTCTCAATTGCGGATTCTGTAATGCGAAGAAAATTGAAAAAAAGATAAGAATTTATACCTTTAACTAAAAGTTACTATATATATGTATAAGCAGCGTTTCCCAAAATTTGGGTCGCGATATGGCAACTGAACATAGAAAAATTCAGCTAGGTCGTGGCAAAAATTGTAAAAATACAAAAAATCTATAACATTTTGCTCCAAATTTAATATTTCATATTTTGCAATTTTTGCAAAATATGAAATAAACAAACAAATAACTTGATTTTTAATAAAAAATAAAATTTGTTTTGTAAATAAATGTTTTTTTTTATATGGTGGGTAGATCGCGAAAAACTTAAAAATCTTGTACCGGGCCGCAGTCAAAAATGTTTGCGAAACGCTGTAATAGCGTATTATTGTTGATTCACAATAAAAATATTAAAGTTGATATATGGTACATAGATCAAAAATAAATAAATAAATCGATTCATTAAAGTTATTTTTATTTAACGATTATTAACGACGTCAAAAAGTGGGCGACGATACAACAAACAAATAATATGAAACAATTTATATATGGAAACAAAGAACATGCACAATGGTTCTATATTATAGATAAACTTAAAAGGTAAACCCGGAGGTATTTCGAGTTTTTCTCATTGATTAGAAGGCGTTGGGATTGATGAATTAAAAATGGGAACACTTCGAAGTGTACGTGGTCGAATTAAATATAAATTGTACGGTTTTATTACCGGGAACACATATACCTATATATGTACTAAACTCTATATATTATGTACGTTCGTGTACGCGCACATTCACATACAAATAATAATAATATAAAAATAATAGATCAATATCTGATAAATAACAACGGTCCTATAAAGGTGTGAATCAATTACGCTAATTGAGCTCGAAAGAATCAATTTAATTGTCGGATTAAACGATTCGAAATCTACTAATCGCATTCTAGTTTTTTTTTCAGATGTTCAGCTGAAACAAAATATGTAATATCTTCAAGGATGGTTGGTGAATTGCTTCCGTTATACGTCCGAGATGGTATGTTCTAATAAATAATGCAATGTATTTTTTTTTTTTCATTTTCGTCTTGCTATATATCCGGTTCAGTTTTTACGTAATATATAATTCAGACAATAGTTAAGTAATGGTTTCAGAATTTTTATATACTATATATTCGCAAAACTGTCGGTCTTTCGACATTAATAATTTAATTACTATTTTGACGTATTATTTTTAGAAATGTTTTTTTTTCTTCAATTTACCAATATAAAATACAATTTAATAAATTATTAACAATTTTATTATTTTAGCGAGTCAATTGTAGGAAAATTTAGATTATGCTTGTAAAAAAAATTCACGTATAACTGATTTCTACTATGTGTATAGTTTACAAAGTTTCAATATACGTGTATCGATATTTTGTGCAAGAGTCTCATTCAACGGGTTAAAGTGCCGCAGTTTGCTAAACCCACAAATAGCTAAACCAGTTCTACGACCAAACATGCGGTTGCTGAACAACATTGAAACAGGATGCGATTCTGGTTCGATCAAAGTAAAGAAAAAAAGTTTTTCTCGCATGAAAAAAGTTACATTATAATACATGCATATAAAACATGTCGATAATGTCGTTGCTTAATCGATATTTTGTCATACTTTATAATTGGAAAAAAAAGATAATTTCGTCTCCTCATCTTTTATACCTTTGCAAGCCTCATATAAATTTAGCAATATAGTTCGTGCGCTTTCAGAATATGAAATTTAGCCGTATTCTGAATTCTAGGTGAATTTTGAAATGACACAGAACCGTATATGTAACCGTATATGGAACAGTGCAATGAATTTATGACACGAATCCCTGAATATTACATGTTCAATAAACAACGACTAGATACTTTTAGGGTTGTCTACAAATCACAAAAGAGTTTAGAAGAAAAAACAAACAAATAGCAAGATTATCATTAAAAATGAAATCGTTTTAAACAAACGAAATGGAAACAATGAGATTTCTTAAAAGGTAAATTATGTCCAGTTATTTTTATCATTTACAACAAAACATCAATACAAATACCTTTTGTTGTAGAACAACATATAAATAAATATAAAAATCAGATAATTTAAAAATAATTTTGAAAATTGTATATTATTTTTTTTACTAAATAAAATAATTATATATCATCACTGAATTAATAGCAAGATTGATGACATTTTAAAACAATATAAGTAATTATAAGAAATAATGTCAAATTCGATAAACAATGTGTATAATATTATATAAAAGTAAGATTAACGAAATTATCAAGATGATAACCAATTATGTATTAACAAATACAACATTTAAAATGTAATTTTATACATTTATTCAAAAGGAATATTTTTTTAATTAATTATTTTAGCTTTATATGTTTTATTGACCATCTTTTTTCTTGCCATTGATTTAAATATAGCATATCTATTAAATACTTAACGATAAGCAGAATCAAAATATAATCATTATGTGTGTCATTAACCTAAAGTATTAATTATATATAAATAATTTACAATATACGAGTAATTTTAACGCTACTGCTATATTTAGCCTTGAATCAAATATTCAAAAAGAATCCAAAAATGGAAGGTAAGGACACTGAATTTCAATCGTTTTAAATATTATATTTCCAATGGCTTTTAAAATTAATGCAATAGTTGTATATACAAAAAAAAAATCACACGTATTAATTATAATTTTGATGCACGATTAATTCTTAAAAATAGCAAAATAAACATACAGCAAATGCTCTGTTATAATTATAAAAGGCAGATTTAGATCGGTTAAAAATAAATTTATTTAGATCAAGAGAAACGTTTCGTGTAAAATCGATAGATTTGATTTTTTTTTACATTATCGTCATATAATCGACGAGTCATGGTCGTAAAAATATTTTTTTCGTTGTAAAATGAATATAAAAAAAACCGACAACAACAACAGGAATTGTAACGCACAACAGTATGAAAAATTAATATGAAAAAAATGCAGTGTTAAATCTGATAAATTGATGTGATCTTTTTATTTTTGAGGTTGAAGTAAATGTTTATGTCCTTGGCTGTCATGTCTCGTCGAATCACCATATTTTCCGTTCTGACTATATATATATATATACATATATATATATATATATATATATATATATATATATATATATATATATATATATATATATATATATATGTGTGTGTGTGTGTGTGTGTGTTATTGTTAATGTCAGATTTTTATTCATAAACAAGAGCGTTTAACTATAATAATAAACATTCGCTACTTTATATTTTAACGTTCTAAAACTTATGTGTGCATAAAATATTATTAAATACTTTTGTGAAATATCATACACCGTTACCGTTAGTGTGGAAATCGTTATTAAACCTTAAAGGTCAGTTATTATTAAAATTTTCTTAAACAGTATACAAATTAGAGAGTTTGAAGATCGACATTTTAGATACAAGTAATGTGAAAAAAAATAGGGACACAAACAATTTATTTTTAAAAATTCAGTTCATAATTAACGATCTAGATATTCATACCAAGAATAAAAAAAATCAAGAAATTTTTATTTAAATACTTTAACGGTAACGCACACACACACACACAAATGCATATTAATTCAAAGTATAAATTAAAATATATTATATCTCTATAATATTACCTGCAGTATTTCAATCATTGAAAAAAGTATATAAAATGTCTTATAATAACTTTTTTTTTTGTACCCCTAAATAATCTTTTGCGTACCTCTAGGGGTACGTGTATCACAGATTGGGAACCGCTGTTCTATAATAATAAATATCCTCGATTCACAACTTAAGAACCAGTTTTGAGATCTTTTCATAACGCCTTCACATGTAAACATAATATCATATATCGTTGAACCTTTTTGGAGCAACATTTATTTTTACTCCCACTTATATTTTTTTACGGTTGTCGAATTTTATGAAATTATTTTCTTTGTCCGTTTATCTATGTATAATATATATATATATATATATATATATATATATATATATATATATATATATATATATATATATATATATATTTCCTTCAGCAGTGTTCAAACTGTAAAATAGGAAATTCCGAAGGTCGTTTTTATTAAGATTGAAATAAATAAAATTTTAGTGCATTCTTAGTATAAACAAACTCAAACTCATTGATTGTGTCCACAAAGTCAATAACGTTGAAAGTCCCTGCATTCTACCATAATCGGGTCTAAATACAATACTAAACACTGTTACGTAACATAACCATTAATGTCAAACTAAAATTTATAACTGAAACAATGTATTTCTCAACAAAGAAAACCTTGATTTTCTCATAGAAACGAAATTTATTTATTTCAATTACTTTCAACGGTTCGATTCGAATTCATTACCAATTTTGTACGGAATATTATAAAGAAATCAGTATTACGACTCTAAATAATTTACATAATAAAACTTATCTAGTTTAACGTCGTAACAAATATAAAATACAATCTAGAGTAAATTGCTCGGTATCAATAAAAAAAATATTGTTGTTAATTTGTATTCATCTAGCGTTTTATATTTATACCGATTTAGCGGCCGTTTATCAATTCAAAGAATATAATAATGATGATTGATTTATTAATAAATAAGTGTTTTGTTTCAATCGTTAAATCATTCAAAAATATTAATACTTTTAAATTTGAATTACAGTGAAAGTAATTATAAGTTTAAATATAAGAACACGTGGGATACGTGTTCTGGAAAAAATATTAAATGTCTATTATTCTCTAAAAATTCCTTTGTAGAATATAATTGTTCGTATCAAACTAAACCATTAAACTATATTAGTTACACATTTTATTTTATTATATACTAATTTAATAGATTTTCTTATTATTTTTACAGTTAGCAATAATAGAATGAATATTTTTTAGCAAACAGTGTTGTAAGGCAGACATTTTATCAGCTAAGATAATTTCATTATACTCTCATTTCAATTCATTTTTCTTAAACTTGCTATATAATTAGGTAAATAAATTAATATATTTTATTTGTAAAATGAAAAATACGTATCGCGACACATTAAAGACTGAATATTAAATGATTCATTAAAACCTAGAATAAGTTTAATATATTATTCGAATAATAGAAGTTAGAATGAATATGTGAATCAATATTTGATAAAACTGTTTATAATTTAAAAAATAACTAAAATGTAATTTACTATTAATTAATACACTCGAGTATTCAATTTAACAGGTTAATTTGTAAGAAAAGATAATATTCAATGTAAGAATGGTATATAAAGAATATATATGACACAAAAACATAATATGCTTGATAAAATTTAAGTTAAGATATATGAATAAATATATTGTTTTCAAATATAACATCAAAATGATTGAGATTATTTGATGAAATTATATATATATTACTATTTTGTGTGTGTAAATAGATAGTTTAAATATTACAAGTATAATATACCTATTTATGAATTCTTGCATCAATCCAATTGCATAGTATAAAATTGCTATAATTGATTGAAAAATAGCAATATTATGAATCAATAGATCAGAAATAATATTTTATATATTGCAGTAGCATTTCAATTAATCCAAGGTTATAAAATTCACCGGCAGCAAATGTTATTGTGCGTGCAATAAAAATGTATAATAATATACAATGGTAGAAACATTACTAAGGTCTATTCAGCCAACCACAAATCCGTCAGTATCCAAAAAATCAAGAAAATAACGGTTGAATCATTCGAATTTAAGAACGATCAAATTGACGGAAATACTAAGGGGATTTTTAGTTAATTTTCTTCATAAAAAAAAAAACAATAATTTGTATACTGATACTTTTATTTTTCAAATGATTTGATCAAGTATTCTGAATATAGCACAATAGATCACACACATAATATATATATATATATATATATATATATATATATATATATATATATATATATATATATATATAATAATAATTCTTTTCAATTTTATATTCGATTTTCGAACGAAATCAAACCTTAATTTAAATTCAACATTCGTATAGTAAACGATTATCGCTTTCACGCCGTTTCGTTTAATGACGGTATTACAAATTTTCAGTGCATCATAAATTGTTTTGAAATCGATATATTTATTGCTTTAGAAGCGAATTATCAGTAAGTGCATATAAAATTTAAGATAATTATAATAATAATACATTTTACGTAATCGTAAAATAAATAAAAATCGTAAAAGTGAACATTCGCATAAACAACAATAGAAAGTTTAATAAAATCCGAATATGAGATAAAACGACGTTTTCTATATATTTTTTTTTATTATAATAACCCGTATGTTAGTTTTTTTTACGTCATCGCAATTATATAAAACGTTAACCTTCAATCTTTAGATATTAAGTTACATTTACCGCAAATTAATAATATGTTAAAAATATCGACTTATTGTAGTATAGTAAAAATATGTGTATATATATATATTTCAGTTACGCATTAAAATTCTACGTAATATTAATAAAGTTATATTTGAAATAAAAACAATATCTCTTCTTCCAACGGAATTCAATTCGTATAAATGACAAAATAATTGTTACAACAGACACGAGAGTGAAATGTCATCGTTCGAGATGAATGGTAATTTTTAACCGAGTCACATTCTTACTATCTAAATATAAACATTCACAAATAGGAATTCAATTAGCACCAAAATTAGTTTTTTGAGATACCAGGTGCACTCCACGAATGCATCCACAGACTAAAACATCTGATGATGCACTCACCGAACGAGCCATATGACACTAAATTTAATTTATTTACAGCCGCGGCAGGAACTAATACATGATATTGTTCAGACATATGGTTAATAATTTGATTTAGTAAAAAAAAATATATTTTAAAAATAAAGAATAATCGTAAAATCTAGTTTCTCTATTTCGTGATCCAAGCCGTCGTTTTTTTACGTTCGTCAAAAATAAATGGTGAATGTTGTAGGGAAATATAAATAAAACTTGGCGTGTTAGAGGGATGTTATTCAAAAGGGAGTTCCATTTTAAACTTCCTTTACTGAATTTTAACGCAACAGTAAAACTTGGAAATATATATTTGCACTTGAACCACTTTTTCGTATATCAAAACATTAATATAATAATCGAGGTCGAGTCGTTAACTCTATGCACAACCTTCATTTACATTAATATTAATAGTCTGAAATTATTATATAAAATATATGGGAATGACGAATCGATCCGAAACAATGCGGTTCAAATAGACGAAAAGTTTCAATATACCTGAGTTAAATGAGGAGCAATAATGATTAATGCCGAAGACTCGTTATTAAATACAATTAACGCGATTCCAAAAAGCGAAAGTTATTGTATTTTCCGGACATTTTAACGACTAAATAATAATGCATTTTCATACTTCTGAGGTCTCTCATTAAAAAATTATAAGTTCTCATTTTGATTTTAATTGCCGACATATGGCAGATATATATATATATATATATATATATATATATATATATATATATATATATATAATTTTTTACAAGTGATAAATCCTATTTTAACATTTTAATCAGACCTATTTTTCTAATGATGATCATTAAAAATCAACACGCGACCCAGTCGTTTAACATTTAACATATACCATTATTTTTTTTTTACTAATAAACATTATTATATATAAATAAATATAAAAAAAAAACTCGTTAACGCATTATTACGAGTAATTTCTTTAAAATTTAATACAATTTTTCTATTAAATAAATATATCTAATTGAAAATATACAGTTAATATATAAATGAATATACAAAAAATTGAGGGTTCAATGTCTGAGGTCGAACGGAAGTGCGTCAAAGTTAAGTTGAGGGTGGCTATGCGGTTAAAAAATTAACATTCCGAGGGTTGAATGATACACCTTGACCCAAAATGACCAAAGGTTGTACAGAAAAGTGACAGAATATCGATTTTTTTTCAACTTTATAAGGACTTATAGTTTCTTGAACTCGCATTAATATAAGTGTATGAATGGTATTTTTAATTATTATTTCGTTTGAAAAATTATAATTGCGTCTGAAAATCATCGGCAAAAACACAATAATATAAAATTTAGAAAGGTTATTAAAAATTCGACGAATACCAAAAGAGATATCAATCGTATAGAAAGTTTTTTTTTTCTTAATAATTATCAAAGATACAAATAAGAAATATGGATACAAAGATAGAACTCCATTTGAAGAATATAGTAAGTAGTCAAAAGTGGAATGATTTTTTTGTTCGTTTTTCCCGATATGTCAAAAAAGAAAAACAAAGAATGAATAGACGTGCAAATAGAAGAAAGATAAATATAAAAAGGATCATTTGAATATTGGTTACGAATTGTCGAGGCCCCGCGTTTTCGCCGATCGCTTTCGGCGAGGTCTGTCATCGATCGAGCGATCGTTTTGCTGGTTTTTTCCGAAAACTGGTTATACCAGAGACCATTATTACGTCAGCCTATCGATCTGACTCACTTGGCCCCGAACGACCATGTTGTTTCTCCACGTGACGCCATATTGTCTTTCTATGCTCTTTCCATTCTTTCAACCGGTTGCCGTGATTTCTTTTTTTTATTATTATTTTCCATCCATTTTCCAACCATATTCGATATGGTATATCGGATTATCAATAAAAATATATATTAGTTTTAACAAAATATCGCACGCATACTATTTAAAATCTATGATCTAATACAGAAGTACTACAAAGATCTTTGAAATGTGTTCGAATTGTATAATGCATTTGTGAAAAGAAATGTCACATAACACACACAAGGTTTGCTATCTCTGATTTAACATAAAAGCGGTTGTATTTACATTCTGTTAATTAATCAGAATTATACATTTTATTCACTCTCTCTCTACAAATAAATCATTGAATTGGAATATAAATTGCACATTTTTATCTATTTGTTATTTATTACATACTTTATTAATTTTAAGACATTACAAAATTCTGTAATGTCTTAAAACTAAATCTAAACATTATTTTTTTAATTGAAAAAAAAATATTTTAAAAATTCCATATTAAATAAATCAAATTATAAATGTATGAAAATGATTATTGATAAGATTTCGATCGTTAAATAATAGCGCTCTTTGCTAAGAATACAAACACAATATTTTTTTTTGTTTTAATAATTCATCTCATTTTGACACAAATATCATATCTGTAAATTGTATACAAATATAAAACATTTTTATATCTCATTTAATATAAATAATATTATCAGTCTATTTACAAATAAAGTATCATCATACAAAACAAACTATAAAATATAATACTAGCGATACAAAATATTTAAAATTATTTAAAATCAGCGAAAACGTTTTTTTTTTCATACATGAAATGGTAATAAAATCGTAATAGATATTGATTTGATTTAACCGTAAAAATGTGAATTTTATACGAATTTATCGTAAATTCTAACGATATCTCCAACGTGGACATTTATAAATTGCTGATTGAAATCGACACCAAAATGATACAAAAATACACACATATATATATATATATATATATATATATATATATATATATATATATATTAGTGTAACTAAAAACTGTGAATTGCGGTTGTCTTTTGTATGAAAGGTGATGCTGTTCAATTTTCCTTTGTTGTATAAGTTTTAGCCTTCGAAAGACAACTTCGTGTCAAAAGAACCATCGTGAACCTCGACGTGATCGTTTCCCATCACGTTTCGTGACAAAAACGTGAAAACGATTCGAATTTTACATCATACATATATGTTATAAAAAAAATATAAGATTTTCGCCTCAATATGAAAAAAAAATTATTAAACTCGACTTAAACCGCGAAATTTCCTAATTACTACAAACATTTTTCGCAATAATCAGACTAGCGCGGATTAGTGAAAACTTCAGGAAAAATCGTGTTCAATGAAGAATTAAAAAACTAGTCCTGTCATAAATAGTATTCACATAATCGATATTTACGTAATTACATATAGGATTATATAAAAAAAACTGCGGTTATTATCGTTGAATGATAATAAACTGCGTCAGTATCAATCATATAACTAATACATAATATTATATATAAAAATACCATGAATGCATTGTATTTTACGCGATTTTATTATTATTACCTTTTTTTTATTAAATATAAAATAAAAAAATGTGTACATATAATATAAAAAATAACTGTAATACAGCCTCGATTTTTGATATTACAGAAAAATAGTTAAACGTCACACATTCACTAATTAATATTCGGTATTGCGAATGGAATTGCATTCGCTCCACATTAAATCTAGTGAAATTTTTGATTTTATTTATATATCGTGTCAAATAATAAAAGTGCAAAAACTTGGTAGTATTTACTGCAAAATTATATGAATAGTAATAAATTATTATATTATAAAGAATGGATTGCTGTTTTTAAAGAAATTAGTATTAAAAAAAATAATAAAAACTACGTTAAGCAAATATTTAAAAACATATATTTTACCAAAAAAAAAAATATTAATAAAAAATGTTTTTCGTAAACTATAAACGAAATGATTTAACATGAACTTTGATTTATCATATTTTTAAACATTGCGTTTTTATTGAAATTTTATAATCATGAAACTGATGACAAAATTGCATAAAAAATTAAATTGTGACACAAAAATTCGTAAAAAAAAATCAGATAATTCAAAGCTATTTTTCAAATGTTTTTTTTTATATACATATTTTAACACAAATAATCAGATGTTTAATTATAAAAAAAAAATTTTTTTTCAATGTGACCGTGCCTCGAAGACACGTAATAATAATCGAGGTTGCGAAACGGTGGCGCGCGTGCTCGTCAATGTTTTCACGCGTTAATAACGATCGCATGAAAATTAATAATTACCGATATTATTACTGCATAATTCATATTTCAGATTCACGTCGTCGATAAACCGTTCGATTCGTTGACAAAAAAAACCGATAAATAAATAAATAAATCATCGCCATGTTCAGCATTCGATGTGATCACTTTTTTTTTGTGTTGTAGAAAAATGATTTTACAAACATTTGTCGTCGCGCATGATTCAGCAGAGCAAAATTGACTGATCTCGGAATATCAACGACTGTTATAAAGTCGCGTGACCGACTGATTTGAATCTTAAACTGCTGTGTTTGTGTGGATGTTTTATTTATTTATTTTTTATTTTTTTTTTGCACAATGTCGACTGATTATAAAATTCAATAGTATGCAAGCGACGTTTCGTTTGGAAATCGGGACAACGATAACGAGAAAGTATTTTTTTTTTTTCAAATCGAAACTGAAATGTATCGTTCAATATTTTTTAAATAAAAAAAAAAAACTTGTGTAATTGGTCATATTATTGAGAATGTGATAAAATTACGAATCAGTGAAAACACAATAAAAAATAATAATTTCATATTTAATTAGAGCAAACATATAGTTTTTATAATTTATAAATTATACATATAACATATATAACAGATACGAGTATGTTTGGGAACGATAAAAGTTTTGTTCCATTTTAACACAAATTAATTATAAATCACTATATGTTGTTAAAAATATAAATATTTGAAGGTTAATGTAAAATAATATAAATTTTAATAAATTTAGTAACGTGTTTAAAGGGAGCAAATAAAATTGCACGCAATTTTTATTCTAAACTGTATTAATTAGAAAAATTTGCAAACTGAATTTGCATAAGAGATCTTTATTTATCGTTTTTATGCAAATAATTTATTATTCATTTTTAGGATTTAATTTATAATATTAATTTATCACGATAAGAGTAGTATTTATTTGTCTTTATTAGATTTCATCATGCAAATTTGTTGCAGATCATTAGTTTTTTTTCAAATATATATATATATATATATATATATATATATATATATATATATATATATATATATATTGTAATAAAAAATAAAATAACTAATTAAAAATATTACTCAATTTAATTTTTTGTGAGAAATTCCATTTGTTCAAAATAAAAAAATACTAAAAACGAGATAATGAACTCAACGGTTTTTATTTTTTTTTTAAATCTATGACAAACTTTTTACGATTTTTTTAAAGACATTCCAAGTCGAAAAAAATCTAAAGCAATTAAATAATCAAATCCATGTATTATTCTGATACCTTTTATTTCTAAATTTAATGATGTCCATTAATTGCAAAATTTAATAAATAAAAAAACTGATATTTCAACATTGTTATGAGAAAAGGTTGTAAATTCCTGATATAAGTTATTGTTATTCTAATCATGATAATTGGCATGAGCCAACATCATTATTCGTAAAGTTCGCGTGTGTATGTTCGCTTATAAACGTTTGAGAAATGGTGCATGCGCTGCTAAAAAATAGTTTTGTGTTATTGTTATAAAAATGATAAAAAATTGCAAAATCATATAAAATTAGTGTTAATTGAAATAAGTGTTTTAAACAAAGAAAAAATATTGACTACTCTATAAAAATGATTATTAAAGGCAAAATTTTTGATAAAAAAATATCAATTATAAAAAAATGACTCATTTAATAGAAAAAAAATTCGTTTTGGGATCCTCGAATTTCTATAATTTTTGAGGAACGTGAAATTTTTATACATTTGTTGGAAAACGTGAAAAATATTTCATATTCAACTTTTATACTGCATATTTTATTTGTACAGCTGTTTAATAATTATATTAGAAACAACATTTTACTTCCATTTTTTTTTTCAATAAAAATTGAATGGTTATTCTACTTCATAATTTAATTTCTATTAATTGGCATATTTATTTTTTGTAAGCATTTTGAGAGTTATATAGCGATGTCTATGATGATTTATAAATTTAACTGATGATAACAATTGATTTAAAATGTTAACGTTAATTAAATTTATAAATTGACTTTAAGTTAACAGCAGAAACAAATAATATATAGTTTAATAGAAAAAAAAATATTTAAATAATTTATTAAAAAATAATAAATACGATTAACTTCACGATTATTTATATGGTTTCTCTTCGTACCGATCTTTTCAAACGAATATGATAGATAATTTTTAAAAATGTTATAAACAGAAACGTTTATAATTAATATAATTAAAAAAAATCTTATATATTACAAAATGGAAAATTTCAACACAATATCGGTTATAAAATCCCATTAAGTTAAATGAACTAAAATTGGTATATTAATATCAGTATTGATATACCTATAACTATCAATGTAATGGAAAAAATATTTTGTATTATTATATAATAAAAAAAAAAAATTGCACTACAATGCTGATATAGCTAATAATCTTTTTTTCTAATTAAAACAAAATTATAATAAATCTTATAAAAAATCAGAAATATATATATATAATATTAAAGTTACAATTTAACACGATATATATGAATATAAATCGCGGTTTCTCAACATAATACCACTATATTTATGAATAGTGAAAACAATGTATTAATGCATGCCGACATATGAAATGAGGCTGTTTTCTCTTCGACCACAAGCATATATATTTTCATCATTCTTAATTTAACATATCATTTTGCACACATACTACAATCCAATATAATATAATGTGATAATATTTTATTTCATATAAAAAAATAATACTGAAAACGAATCATGAGTCATCCCACGCATCAGATAACCAAATGATATCATCGCTCTTATGATATTCATACAGGTGAGACTTACTATTAAATATACATACATACATACATTACTATGATCCAATTTTTTCCTATATGTATCATAGTGATTTTCCAATTTTCTTTTAAAACTAATTAATAAATAATTTTATAATTGCGTAAATATTATATATTGGATATTGATATTTTCATAATATGTTAAATATTATATATGCGTATTAAAAATTATAATATAAAAGGAAATATTCATGACTTAAATTATATATAGACGGCGAAGAAGTAAAGGAAAAAAAATGTAATACGGTCCGATTTTATTTTTCCGGCGACAGATTTATGGTAATTTCCCGCGAAATACGAAAATTGTCAGATATTATCGCGGCGTTAAATGAAAGGTCAAGGATGTTTTTCCGAAGTGAAAAATGTGAGAATGTGAAAAGTCGTCGAGGAAATGAGAGAAATTAATATGATCGCCAAAGTATTCGTCGAATCTCGGATTCAAATCTAAGACATATTTTTCGAAAACGTTCCGATGATTAATATTATAAATGTAACAAAATATATATATAAAAGATAATAGCATCTGGGCTTGAAATTAATACATGTAACAATACTAAGTGAAATTCATTTTTTTTTTATTTTTGATCTAAAGTGTTAAAGTTGATATATAAATAGTTGCAGATAATTGGATATATTGCACAAAACTTGTATATATGTGTGCAAATGCATACTTCGTAATTATTTTTCCATTATCTCCCAGTGATAATTATGATAATGACGAGCGCGGAAAATATATGTACGCCGACGATTATAATCATCGTTTTTAATTTTTAACAATTTCACTTTCACTATTTTACATGCATAATTTCGATAACCGAAAATAACGCAATATTATTGAATTTTCTTTAATATAATATTTTCTATTAAATGTTTTTTTTTATTAATATGCACTATAGGAAAATTTCTTGGAAAAATAATTGAATTAATTTAATAAATAATTTTTAATTCATCAGATTCTATTGATTTGTTTGTTTGTCATTTTTGTATCGCTGAATAGTAAATTTTATGTCTCAATGTATTTATTTATGGTAAGTTAGGCTCGTATATATTTGCGGTTTTTATATGAAAATTTAAACTTTCTACATGCATATATTGTATGATATGTAATGAAGAAAATAGTTGAAGTATCAATTACTTTTAATGTCTCGGGTTTTAATTAAATTTAACCTTTTCGATCATTCAAAACAATAATTATGTCGATTGACATTCGATATAGGATTCATCGTAATAATTTAAAATTGATGGCGAAAATGTCAAGTTTTATTAAAAAAAATATGTAAATATTGATTTACATATTTTATAATAAACTTTTAATGAAATAATACGACTGAAAATAAATAATTATTTAAACACGTTGTGTTTAAATAATTTCGCAAATAAACAATAACCGGAATAGACTAGCCTACCTATAGAAAATATCGTAAATTATTTAATATAATAAAATAAAGGAGACAATTTCGATACATTGCATACACGTAATAAATTAGTCATAATCTCGAACTGCTGTACAAAAAGAATACGTTTATTGCAAAATTAATTGCAAAATCAAAAACGAAGGTCGAATCAAAGAGAAAAAAAAATCGACAGACCGACAGGAATCGCCTAAAGCCAGTTAGTTCAATAAGCGCAAAACCAGAATATTGCGTCTAAAATTTCGGTCAATGTTAAAAAAAAATATTGACATTTATGAATTCGTGCAATTCGTACAAGGGTCCGCTTTAATATTTAAAAAATTGTTCCACTATTAATAATCAATTTACGTTCACCGCGTCATAATGATGTATATCATCGGTAATCATTATCAGCTTATAAGAATTAAAAAGATAAAAGATCTGAATTTTTACACGTAAAAATGAAAATGAAATAAAATTATATTATTATAATACCTCTAGTTTCTTAGAGTAGTATTCGACAGTTTTTTCGTGCTGCTTGCTGAGTTCGTCGTTTTTCTCCAACAGCGCTTTTCCGAGCTCGGCGGCCAGAAGGAGATCGGCCTCCTTCTGGTGCAATTGAGCCCAAACGTCGTCGTTCGACGCGTCCGTTCTAGCCATTTCGCTGACGTACTTCCCCAATTCCTCCACGAAATCGGTGCCGTCTTCCGACGACGGCAGACGATCCCTCAACGATCTAGAACCGCTTTTGCTTCTCCTGTGCGCTAATATTGGCAATATTCTATCTCTGATATCTTGATGATGATGCAGTGGATCGTACGTGTAACACTCGTTTTCCGTTTGTTCTGAACTGCCGAACTTGGATATGCTATCGTGATACTCGTTCGTGCTCACTAACAAACTAAAATCACCGGTGCTGCTACTACTACTGTGCCTCTTTCTACTGGCAGCCATGTATCGATGGTCAGTATTTTAATACAGAATCGGATGACTCCATTGCTTTTGTCGTGTTACGTCGACGGGAGGCGTCGTCGTTTTTTATCCATAATTTTTGAATTGCACTCGGGAACCGATAACGTTGAGAATCGCCGCACAAAAATTGTGCGAAAGTTGAATTTCATACGAATGTCGAATCACCGCACGATACGACAGAAACGAACCGAAGCCAATCGTATACTGACAACGAGAACAACACCTGAATTTTAACACGAGGTCGACGCTCGTCAATTTTATTACTATCACAATGCAATTTATATATATATATATATATATTTTTTATTTTAAAAGTGTACGTAAAATATATTTATACAAATATTTGTGAATTATTTACTTATTGTATAAATATAAATTAGTGCATTTAAGAAAAATGAAAAATAGAATTAAACAATACTCTAACGATTTAGCTATTGAAAAAAAATTTAAAGGAATGTACAAAATTGAAAATCTTAACTTTATTATATATTTTATTTAAATGTCTAAATATGAAGACCGCGTTATTATTGACTTAATATTCAAATCTTATTAAAAGTTTTAACTTTTCGAACTTTAAATTTTTCAAGAAATTGCTGAAAAAGACGATTTAAACATTTTAACGTTAGAAAATATCATTATTCTAAAACCTAAGTACCGCATTGGAAAATATACATACCATATATTCGTTTTACTACGTAAAACAGCTTAATTTTTAATGTATTTAATGCTAAAATTTTTATATAGTCAATCGTTTAACTTGATTGACATTTTTAAAAAGAAATCGCGTTTTTACATTAGTAAGATTCGAGAGCGACCTCATCGCAGGTGAAACATGTTTACTTCTATGTCTGTGTCGAGGCAGTCAATTATTAAAGTCGTGTGTGGAAAAGAGAAACATATAAGTTTTTGTTTGAATTTTGTCTCCATGACGACGACGACGACGCAATATCATGTTCTCTTTCTACTGTATCGTTCCAAGAAAGAGACGGTTTTCCTAACGAAAAAAATAAATAAATAAAGCACACGAATGATCTCATTTTAACAACCATTCATTATAATAATTAGTCAAAAAAGGGGTAAATTATCCAACTAACCCCTTGACCTTATATTTTATTTTTTTCAATTCAAATTACGTGTTATTTATTTATTTTTTTATTCTTAATAAATCTATTATATTCAAATTAGACTTGATAATTCTGAAATAAATTCAAACAATTAATATTTTTAATTAAGATATTAAGTTCTTTAATCATAATCTCTATTATTGAATTAATGTTTATTATATATCAGAAATTAGTAATAAATGAAAACAATTATATAATGTGTACGTTTATTACTATTTACAGTAATAACTATAAAGTAAATGCACACTATTATATATTGAAAATGTTAAAATTAATCAAGTATTAAAAGAAGAAATATATTTCAAAATAGTATTTGACAAAAATCAAATTTTTCTTCTTATCTAAATATCTAAATGACTAATATAAATTCGAACATAATATGAAAAGCAATTTTGATATAAACTGTGGAGTGGCAGCACTGGAAAACGTGTCGTTAGAGTCGCAGTGTTGGCAACGCCTCATTCTGGATTCGGCTGTCAAGTTTGTTGCCGCAAACTTCAAACCGGCGATGGCCTCTCGCGATCTACTGTCGTTGTTTCTGATTTCGGTGACATGTATATGCGTCGCTCGCATAGAAATAGTGTCGGCGTGTTCCGGCTGCGTTCAGCTTACCGAATACACCTTCGACAAGCTGTTATCCAAGTTCGACGTCAGCCTAGTCAAATTCGACGTGGCTTTTCCGTACGGCGATAAACACGAAGCGTACTCGGAACTGGCCAAAGACGCCAAATCGATCGACGAGCTGCTCGTCGCCGAAGTAGGCATTAAAGACTACGGTGAGAGAGACAATGAAGCCATTGCCAAACGATTTTCTATCACTAAAGATAATTTCCCCGTTGTAAAACTGTTCTTGAAAGGTAAAAGTGAACCGTATACCTTCCCGTCGGAAAAGGCGTTCACCACCGACAGTCTGAGACATTTCGTCAAACAGAACGCCGGCATTCATTTGAGCCTCCCCGGATGCTTGCCGCAGTTTGACAACATTGCATTTCAGTTTATGAAAGCCAAGCCCGATGCGAAGAAAACGCTTCTAAAAAAAGCGGAGACTTTAATCGACCAGTTGAATGACACGGTAAATATTTTTATTTATTTACAAAATATTATATTAATTATTGTAATAATTCTTAGAAATAATTTTCAAAACTAAAATTCATATTTTGAATATGTTTTCATTTTCAGAATAAAGCTATCGGTAAAACGTATGTACAAATCATGAAGAAAGTGTTAGACAAAAAAGACGGCTTCATTGTCAGCGAAAATGAAAGAGTTAAAAAACTTTTGGAAAGTAAAACTTCGCCTGAAAAAAAGAAAGAGCTAAACAATAAACTAAATATTTTATTAAGTTTTAGTGAAAAAGTAGTCGGGGAAAAGAATGCTAAAGACGAGTTTTGAACGCTTTCAATTGCGATACTGTGAGACGAACGTTTTACACCCTTTCATTCCATTTTTTTGTTTTTGTGTGCTGCTTATATTTTATTTTCAATTTGTGATGTTAAAATAAAGGGTGGGGTTAAAATAAAATTAATAGTGTGCGTCAAAATGTGTTCAAATCCATAAAATATTTTTCTAAAATATTCCAAATATAAAATATAAAAATATATGCACGAAGTAAAGCATATACTTTTATATAATTACTTTAGTAATAGATCAAATTTTGTGTTATATTATGTTGTTTTTTAGTGATTTTGAATTTATAAATATTATGTATAGTTTATTTTAATGCGATTTATTCATACATGTTTCCTAGATGATTGTATAATTGTACCGATATAATTGCAAGATAGCGTCATTAAGCCTCAATTTATTATGTAATGATAGAGTACATAATCATTCCTATACTGTATCGAATATATTTACATATCGTATACGTTATTACATTCACATACTTTTTTTTTAATTACTATGATTATAATTTACCTTGATATACAATCACTAATGATATATTAATTTTTTTTATCAACTTAAGGACTTACACGTTTCTACTCAAAATAATTATATTTTGAATACAAACGCGTTTTTTTGTAGAATTTTAGGTTTTAAGATGTGAATTTTGAACTGGAATGAGTTAAATTCAAAAGTCAAGGTATCATTGTAATTGTTTGCTGATATTGTTTAAAAGAAACATATTTGCTTTTTAAAATAAAATGTGAACAATTATACTCTTTAAAATATGTATGAGAACAAAGAAAGATCAAGAACTATCATTGTTAGTTGTTTTATATTTATTACATAAAGGAAAATTAATATTTTTGTCATAATTAAATGTCAATAAACACTTTGTGACATAAATAACATTGTAATTTCTTTATATCGAAAATTCACCATAATGGTTAACACATTTACTTTCTATTAAAATACAAATATTTTGATTTAAAAATATGGCATCCAAGTGGTAAAGATAGTGATTGCATCATCCATCATCATACTACTCAAGACATTCTAGTTCGAATCCTTGAGAAGAAAAATGTTTCTGAAGTGATACAATTTTTTTATGCAATATACTGGATGTTGCTCAGTATCAATTATTGATTTGTTTAATCAAAATAATACATAAAAAGGAAATAATATCATGGAATAATATCATAAAGATTATCAAATCGTTAATTATGATTAACGTGTACAATAAGAAATAAGAAAATAATATATGATGAATTTGGCATTTCATATAAAGAAACTTACTAGGTAGTTTCAGATTGCAAAGTCCAAAATGTGATAGTATTATATGTACTTTGGCGACGTTTCGTAATTTCTGATTCGTGAAAAAACTGCTTATTTGAAAAAAAGTTTATTTCTATTGCGCATTTTGTGATTTATTTATTTACGTGAAATACTTTTATTCACAGTTTATGTATGCGGTTTCTTTATAGGTGTGACATTTTTATTTTTATGTATAAATATTTCATTAATTTTTAAATTAGAAATTCAGTACTTTTCGATAATTTGGATTAAATAATACTTGAAGTACAATGTAGCTGCTTGTCAACAAAAAAATAAAAACAAGCACGAGATTTAATAGATTTAAAAAAGCTAATATAATTGCTGAACAAAGTTAAGTTTTAAAATGTAATAAGTTTATTTACTAACTGTTTGTTAATCGAAATAATATTCAAACAATGGTAAAATTTATTTTAAAAATCTTACTTCTCTTTTTATTTCATAATGAAATACATTAGAAACACAAAATCATATTTAACGCATTCACGCTGGCGTGTACCACCAGCGTTTCATGTGAACGTGTTAATGATAAAAAATTAAAACACATTTTATCGCTGAGTACTCTTAGCAATCTGTTCCTTTAAAACTAGAATGCTAGTTCTTTGTTCTGGCGGTAACATGGCAATTTGCTCATCAGATAATTGCAACACTTGCATGATAAGAGCAGCCTGAAATGAAAAGGAAAAAAAAACAAATATTGAAACATACATGGTAAAATTTAATTTTATATAAAAAAGAATAATGGTTACCTTTTCTTGATCTGAAGCACCAGTAGGAATATTAGTTATAGGAGGGCGATGAGAAGGTTGCACGGCTGTTGGAATAGGTCCTGTAATATATAATTTTTGAAAACACTTATTAAATATTAAAAAAAATAAATATTTACTAACCTGGTTGTAATTTAGCAGCTTGTCTAGGATCTACTGGACGCTGCCTTGGATCACTAGGATATGACATAGCCATGGTGCGAGGATCACGATTGAAACTGGAAATTTTAAAAAATATTATTAAATTCATTGCAAGTACCAAAATTAAAACAACTCTATACCTTTCAATTACGTCAGAAGTCAATGAAATGCTTGTAATAAAATATATTTGAATGACATAAATACTATCAAAAGAAAAAAAATATAACTGGTCTATTATGACTTACTTGTCGTTCTGCGATGCTGGAGGCGGCTGAAGACTACGCATATCCTGGTCTAAAACAGGAGCCGGTCTTGTCATAAGCCTTGGATCATTTGTATTAATACGAACAGTATCCAAAGATCTTAAATCCACATCTTGAACACCGGCAGCTAAAATATAATAAATAAAATAAAAATAATGAAATATTACTTAGTAAAAAAAGTTTTGTAGTATACATCTATACCACTATATATATATATATATATATATATATATATATATATATATATATATATATATATATGTATGTATATATATATATATATATATATGTATATATATATATATATATATATATATATATATATATATATATATATATATATATATATATCATAATTTTGTATAGACAGATTTGCAAAAAAATACAGAATTTTCTTGATTATCTATCCAATTTATTTAAGGTCATACTTGGGAAAGTCGGAGTCACTATTGGTGATACTGTTTGTTGCGGTTGAACAATTGGTGGAACACTTATTGGGGCAACTGGCGTAGATGTATTTTGAACAGCAGCCGTTACTGGTGCAGAGATAGTAGTTGAAGATTTCTCTAATGGTTGTAACACAGGAGGAACTTGATTTATTGGATGAAGCATCGTCTATAAATATATTCAAAAATTTTGTTTATATCAGTAAACTTACAGTAATCCTTTTTATAGTAGCAGAAATAACTTAATTATAAAATCTTTTTTGAAATGTAAATTAATCGCTTTGTAAAAGAGAATATTTATAATAAACAAATTATGAAAAAAAAATATATACCACTGCTGTTGAAGGATCGATAATACGCATCACGACTTGTGCTTGAAGTAAAGCATATGCAAGTTGGGGATTTTGTAACAGCATATTTCTTGCTTCGTTTGGATTATTCTGTTATAAAAGAAATTTATTATTAATACTATATTAGAGATGTTTTTTAATACATAATAATGTTTAATTTCCTAAAATTGACTAATAAATTATAAATTCTTAAAAGCGATTCATACTTGAATACAGGTCTTCATTTGTTTCATAAGTTCAAACATTTGTTCAGGGGGTAAAGATGCTACTACTTTACTTATAACGTGTGGAGCTTTCTCTGGTGCCACAGGTTCACCATACGGATTCTCTATCTAAAATGTTTATCACAAGAATTATAAATGTAAATCAAAAAACGATAAAATATAATACATAAATATATAAAATGTACTTTCAATAATTACATTTTTAACAAAAGCGTACCTGAGGACCTTGCATTAAAGCTTGCATTTCCATTCGAGATTTTTCAGTACAAGCGTTGTCTACCCTCAGCGAACGTCCACCAATTTCATACCCGTTCAAATTACGCATTGCGCTCAGGGCAGTCTCTTGGTCTTTATATTCACAGAAACCATAACCTTTCGGTTTGCCCGATTCTCTATCAAACACTAGCTTGAAGGACAATACTGGACCGACTTCACTAAATATATCTTTCAATTTTTCTTCTGTTGCTTCATAAGGTATGTTACCAACTGAAAATTGAACAATTTCAAGATAATACAAGTACCAAAAAAAGTTTAATATAAGAATATCTTAAGTTGACTCGTTAAAAGTGTTTGATCTTATTTAGGATTTAAAATAAAAAAAGACTTATACATTGAATGTAAACATCTTTCAGTACAATATTTTTTTCGTCTTAAGATAGATAAAGATATGTATTAAGAATAATGAACTATATATATGTTTTAGATTTTAAAAGACGATTAAAAAATGAAATGTGTACAAGTAAAAAGGTAAAGACAAAATTTCTAAGAATCATTAAATAAATTTTAAAATACAAAGTAGTGAAACAACAAACCAAAAACAGATCTCATAGATTTATCTATGATGCTTTGTTCTTCCTTTTCTTTGTTTTTGTCCATTTTGATATATTTTTTTCAAACGAATATGTTATCAAATATAACCATCAAACACCTATCAACTGACAAAGGCAGCAGCAAGCGTACTCAGTATGACCAACTTCTAGAAAAATTTTACAGTGCAGCCACACATAGAAACAACGTAAAAAAAATATAATATTCAGGAAGTTTTGATATTTTTAAGTGGATATAGTATATATCCTATACCTATAAAAAATTATTTAACAAAGTTTTTTTAAAAGATATGAATCATATTATTTTTGAAATAAATATCATGTTTCACCCAAAGGAAAGTTTTAATAATAATACATTATTAAAAGTTTCCTTTATAATTTTTCGAAATATTTTTGTTCATTTAAATTAAGGCTTATAAAGGAACACACACACACACACACACACACACACACACACATATATATATATATATATATATATATATATAATTGTTATTAAAATATTTATTTTTTCAAAAACCTGTAGTTCTGTGTAAGAATACTTTTAAACCAATATACTAGAGAGAAAAGCAAAATTAGAAAGAAAGATATTATACTATTGGTTGAGATTTGGGAATAATCAACAAACTTCACTTAAAAAAAATATGTCAAAAATAAATTAATTTGTATACATGAAAAGGCTGAACAAAAAGTTAAGAATAATAAAATTTCTAATCACACGCATGCGCATTTAATGGAAAACAAAATTTTTAGTCATTTCTGTCAAACATCGTTTTGCTGTCTGATAAATATACATATATAGATAACAAAATGTCAAACTTTAATGTTAAAACTGAAAGATCATGCTGTTGCTGTTGTTCAAATGAACAGAACCTTTACAGCATGATTCAACCCCGTAACTCCGATGGAAAACGAGAGATTTACATCGACATGATAGCAAAATGCTTTCAATTGCAGGTACTGTTTTTATCAATTATAAGCTAATTTATTATACTACATATTTATAAACTTTTATAACGAGGAGGTTCATTTATAAAAAAAAAAAGGTAAGTTGGTATTAAGCACAATGTGATATACATATGGTTAAAAATTAAAACAAATGTCTTAATGTCTAAAGTTATATTTGAAAAATGATTTTATATATAAAAAAAGTGTGAGCCTAGTGAACTTAAAAGAATCGGACGCTTCGCTTTTAATATTTTAATTTTTGCGTTTAAAAATGAAAAAGAAAATTTTTACAACGATGCATAATGTTTAAAAATATCTTTATAAGTAATATTGTGGAAAATTGTAATTTTAGATGTCAATTGAAATTGAAGAAATTTTCAAAAACCTACTTATGATTTGTGAATTGTGTGTGCTTCGGTTAAGGGATGCATTTTTATTCCGAAATCAAGTTGAAAAGTCTTATGATCGCCTTACAGGTATTTTTATAATGTTTAATTTTCTGAAATATAATCAAAATTTATTGTGATTAATTTTCATCACAAAATATATATCAAAACTTTTCAAATGAAAACTAAACATTTTAAATTGATTAAAAATATAGCAAGATTCATTTGTATTAATAACTTTGATTTTTATGTTTTTAATATACCTAATTTTTTTTTTTTCAGACGTATTCAATAGGCAAACGGGTGTTGTTGAAAAATCATTCATCGAATTAAAATTTCCTAATATTTCTATAAAATATGAACAACACTCAGAAAACGAAATAAATGTAGGACATTCATTGACAGTCGATGTTAACAAAGATACAACAGTTTGCAATGAAAATAATCAGTGCTTAAATACGTTCCCAAATTTGGAACCCGTGAATTCAAAAAATATGTATGATTCTTATAATAAAATATGTATGATTCCTAAAATTCGTTATAAAAATTATATGAAATTTTGCAATAACAACATGCAAAATCTAAATACAACTGAGACAAAAAATACAACATTGGAAACTGTTACTCCACTTAAACCAATTGAAAATGACTTCAATTGTAAAATCTGTAATCAAACATTTTACTCCAATAGAACTCTAATATTTCATATGTCTACCCATTTTTCAAATTTTGTTTGTCACATATGTAAAAGTTCATTTACACTCAAAACTGCTTTACTTCGTCATGAGCGTAGGCATGAAGAACGGCAGATGTTGGTTATTTGCGATATCTGTAATAAGACATTTAACGGTAAAAATAGTTTGCGTCGTCATTTGGAGACTCACTATGTTGATTGTGGTCGTTATAATTGTCCACAATGCGCTGAAAAATTTCCAACTTGTTATAAAAGACGTATGCATTTGGCTAGTGTACATAATAAATCTACTCAAATTAAAAGAAGAAGAAAAAAATCAGAACAAAAACTTCCTTTTCAATTGGATAAAAATGATTTAACTTGTAAAATTTGTAATAAAACATTTGTTTGGCACCGTAGTCTCAAATCGCACATGGCTGTTCATTTTCCAAATTATGTTTGTCATATCTGTAGTAAAACCTTCGCAATAAGAAGGAATTTATCGCTTCACGTCCGTCGTCACGAGTTAAATAAAACATTGCACACTTGTGATGTTTGTAATAAGACATTTAAAGGCAAAGATAATTTACGTGGTCATATGAAAACGCACTTCTCCGATCCTGCTCGTTATAAATGTCCACATTGTAACGAAAGATTTCCCGATTTCGACAAAAGAAATATTCATATGACAAAAGTGCATAACGATGCACAAGGAAAATATCAATGTCAACATTGTTTGAAATATTTTCGTCGCGTTAGTGGACTTAATGCACACATTAAATCATCTCATTTAAAATTAAAAAGATATAGTTGTGAATTATGCGATAAAAGTTTTTATCTCAAAAATCAATGCAAAAAACATATGATTGTTCATACTGGAGTTAAAGATTTTCACTGTAGTATTTGCAATAAATCCTACGGAAGAAAAACAACGTTGACTGAACATATGAAAATTCATAACAATATTAAGAATTTTACTTGCGATATTTGCGATAGAGCTTTCACACAAAAATGTACATTAAAAAGTCACAAGAAAATTCATATTAAAGCATAATTACCAAAATAACGATAATCGCATTATTTTATGCTGAACAAATTAAAAAAAATTAACGACTTGATGTTGTTC
This sequence comes from Leptonema lineaticorne, assembly GCA_024500535.1. NCBI lineage: Eukaryota > Metazoa > Arthropoda > Insecta > Trichoptera > Hydropsychidae > Leptonema > Leptonema lineaticorne. The sequence goes on along the minus strand of JANIJI010000014.1, from coordinate 13,537,508 downwards.
ATTGATGTATTGAATGTGTATTTTATGTATAAATTTAATATATACTTTTACTGGATTTTGTATTTTTTGAGAAACAAATTGTATAATGATGTTAATAAATATTTTATTAACACTCGCCAATTGAAACAAAATAAAATTTGGTTTGGCGATATAATATTAAAGTCGTGTGAGTACATGCTCCGTATATTTTTTTGATATTTCTGTAAGTATATCAAATATTCAGACGAAATTTAAAGTATTCTTCCATACTATAATATATTGACGTATATAATGAAATAATAAAAAATAATTGTTCGGATTCTACATTTTATATTCTGAATTTCAATAAAAATGTAGAAACACTTTCATTCACTTTCTTGTTAATCTCCCTTCTTATTCATCACAGATGTTTTATTTCTTTTTCATTAAAGCACTTTTATTTGCAATCCTTCTTATAATTATTATTTTTTGATATATTATTTATAATACACACTCGTATTCATATGTTTATTGTTAAAAAGTAAACTTTATTTTTGTTATTTGAAATTATGTATATCAGGGGTCAGTATTTTTTTAGACGTGGGTCAAAATCGATCCAAATGTGAGGTGTTTCGACTTTTATTTTATGTCCTTCTATTTTTGAAAACAAATCGTTGACCTTTGATATATATATATATATATAATTGTGATTTTAAAAAATATTGGATGCTTTATCATCTGGAATTGCTTGACAAATATAGATCATCTATCAGTTACATGATATCCGTATCATCCGATTGAGAAAAAGGGTTACATAATACATTGAATGTACCAATTTTAGATTAACTTGAATTTAAAATATTTCTCTTTCAATCTCAAATAAAATATTTGTTACTTTTTATTTTTCATTTCATATTTATTCATAAAATTGTTATTTAATTTAATTTTTTTTGTTTATATTTGTTATATTTTTATTTTATATATAGTATTATAATTTCAGAATATGATTTATGTATAAATTTGTTTATTGAGTATGTGGCACATATAAGCGACCTATTTGCCAAGCGTTCAATAATATCTTTTTTATATTTTCAGTTTTATTTTTTTTTTCAATAATTATTGCACTAAAATAAAAACATCCATATTTTTATAAATTGTGAAATATTTGTAGCTTTCGATTTACAAATCATTTATTTTAAAAGGCTTTCTCGACTATCATAAAAAATATTTTCACTGCACTAGTAATATTTTTCGTTTTAGCTCCTATTACTTTATTTTTTATCCCTTTTCTATACAGCCAAATAGTATCATAGTACAAACATAGAAATTTGAAAACAACATATTTTGTGCATAAATCATTTAAATATCAAAAACATAAAAATAATATGGTTTCAAAAATAAGGTGCGAAGACCAAAATGGTGAACTGTCAAAAATTGCATGGTTTGTTAAGTGCGTGAGATTACAAAAATGTTATATTCCGACATTGAAACAGAAAGGCCATGCTGTTTGTTCTGTTTCAACGAGAGCGATCTTCGCAGTATGATTCAACTCTATAAATATGACGGAAGAGAAGAAATTTATGCAAACATGATCACTGAATGTTTCCAATTGCAGGTACAAATACTCAATGAATTTATTTCAACAAATTTTAATTAAGGGATTTCTTTTTGTTTTAAAAGATTTGCATATAAATGATTTTATTTTAAATCAAGTATCTATTTATAATTTCAGATTGCTGTTGAAAGCGAAGATGTATGTAAAAATATTTTAATGATTTGTGGAATGTGTGTGTCTCGATTAAGAGATGCTTTTCGATTTCGAGACGAAGTAGAAATTACTTATGATCGCATTCGAGGTATTATTTTCTTAAGATACGTACACATTCAAATATCTAAAATTAGTGTTATTGTTATATTGTTAAATATTTTAACGAATATTTTCCTTGATAATTAAATTCACAATAGAGCTGAGCAGTGAATATTTAAACACTACTTTTATAATTTAAATTAAAAAAAGTTCTCAATTCCTGTTAGTTGTTTAGTCATTAAAATTTAGAACTTTAACTTTTCATTATTATTATAGGCATCTAAAAATTAATATATTTTGTAATATAAATTTGTAGTGTATTAATATTAAATTATATTTTTCAGATTTAATTGATAGAAAATCTAATATAATTGAAATGTCTTCTGTAGATATCGAATATCCAGATATTGACACGAAAGATGAGAATGACTCAATAAGTAAAGTGGAAGCTGATGATACATTAACGTATGTTATTGAAGAAGAACCAGAAAGTTATGATGAAAATAGTTCGAATGTCAACTCGTCTCTAAACAAGACGTCAGTTTATTCAAATAATTTGCAAACCCTCTGTTCTTCTGAGCCAATTTCCAAAATTTATAATACATTGTCTTTAAATAAAATTATAAAAAATAGAGAAAGTACTGATATTCTTAAGGAAAATAATATAATTGACAGACAGAAAACACTTCCGATTGAATTAGATGAAAATGATTTAACATGCAAAGTTTGCAATCAAACATTTACTTGGATCAGAACTTTTAAATCACATATGTCTATCCATTTTCCAAATTTCTCTTGTCATATATGCGATAAACCCTTTATAAACAAAAAAAGTTTGCAAGATCACATTCGCCGACATAAAGATAAAGAAACAGACTACACCTGTGATATTTGTAATAAAACTTTTAAAGGTAAATACACTATACGTTGTCACATGTTAAATCACATTGATTATGCCACTCGCTATAAATGTCCACATTGCACTGAAAAATTTTCCAATTCTTATATGAGAAATTTGCATTTATCTACTGATCATAACGAATGTAATATAAATAAAAAGAAGATATGCAAAGAAGAAACACTTCCAATCGAGTTGAACGAAAACGATTTAACTTGTAAAATTTGCAATCAAACGTTTATTTACCATAGAACTCTAAAATCGCATATGTCTATTCATTTTCCAAATTTTATTTGTCATATTTGTGATAAATCATTTGCATTGAGAAAGAGTTTGCGAGATCATGTTCGTATGCACAAAGAAAAAGAAAAAATGTATATTTGTGATTTTTGCAACAAAATTTTTAAAGGTAAACAGAATATACGTTCTCATATAGGGAATCATAATGTTAGGTCTGCTTGTTATAAGTGCCTATATTGCGACGAAAAGTTTTTCAGCTCTCGTGAAAGAACTATACATTTAATTAATTTACACAATGAATCTATTTTAATTAAAGAGGAAAGAAATAAAACTGAACCAAAACTTCCATATGAATTAAATAAAAATGACTTAACTTGCAAAATTTGTAATCAAATTTTCGATTTATATGAAAGTCTCGAATCACATACGACTATCCATTCAATGGCTTTTTCCTGTCATATATGTAATAAATCATTTTCATTGGAAAAAAGTTTACAAGATCACATTCAGATACATAAAGAGAAGGAAATTATTTACACTTGTGACATTTGCAAGATGACTTTTAAAAGCAAACATAATTTACGGCGTCATATGATAAGTCACGTTGTTTCATCTGCTTATTATAAATGTTCATATTGTACTGAGAAATTTTCTAGTTATTATAAAAGAACTTTACATTTGATCAGCGTGCACAAAGTTTTTTCAAACAGAACTAAAAAGAATGCAGAGAATATGAAAGTAACCAAAGAAGAAAAAAAACGAAAAGTTGAAACTCTTCCATTCGAATTGAATGAAAAAGATTTGACGTGTAAAATATGCAATCAAACATTTGCTTGGCATCGAAGTCTTAAATCACACATGGCGGTTCATTTTCCAAATTATGTTTGTCACATTTGTAGTAAATCATTTGCTTTGAAAGTAAATTTTGTTGCCCATGTTCGCCGTCATGAGCAAAATAAAATATTGCACACTTGCAACGTTTGTAATAAAATATTTAAAGGTATGGGTAATTTGCGTACCCATATGAAAACGCACAGAGTTAATTTTGCTCGTTACAAATGCCCCCACTGTAGTGAAAGATTCACCAATTTTCGCAAAAGAAATTTTCATTTAGGTAAAGTGCATAACGATGCGCAAGGAAAGTACCAGTGCAAATATTGTACAAAATATTTTATCGAAATTGGCAGGCTTAATATACATATAAAAACGTCTCATCTAAACATTAAAAGATTTGCTTGTGAATTTTGTGAAAAGAGTTTCTATCTCAAAGATCAATACAACAGACACATGATTGTACATACGGGAGTAAGGAATTTTCATTGTAAAGTGTGCAATAAATCTTATGCAAGGAAGAATACTTTAACAGAACATATGAAAATTCATAATGATATAAAAAATTTTGTTTGTGATATTTGTAATAGAGCATTTACACAGAAATGTTCACTGAAAGGTCATATTAAAATTCATTATAGGGAGAAATAATTGAAAATTATAATATATATATATATATATATATATATATATATATATATATATATATATATATATATATATATATATATATTATACTGTATTATATTTATTTTTAAATAAAAAATTACATATAGATTTATATAAATAAAATATTCTATTATTTATTTATTTTTTATTTATGGAAGCTACTCTTTTATCAGACAAAAACGTAATAAATTAACGTAAACGTAATAAGAATATATAATAGTGAAATTAATTTATTAATTTTCATTATTATCGACAAAAAAAATGCTAGTATAATTTTAACCTTGATATTTAACTACGAATGCAAAAATACTTATAAATTTGAGAAAAAGCTAACAGTGAAATCTAGTAATCCTAATATATTTCTACATAATAGATATTTTAAATAATTAACTGCGATTTATCGACAGAATAAATTATATTTTGATTTTTATACGCAAATCATAAAGGAATATTAAATATATATGTGTTAAACATATTTGTATTGTTTTTTTCATATAGAAGTGACCAAATTTTAGTTTCTATATGATAATACTTTACTCGCAATAAAAACATTTTATTTGATTTCCTGTACAAATAATTGAAAATTTTAATTTTCGTTTTCGCTTATAAATAACTTCTTTAGGTTATTTCGTTACCTTCAGCTTACAATTTGATATCAGATCCCAGTTATTGTTGTATTCCTTAATGCACCGTCCAACCGTTATATTTTAGGTTTATAATTTGGTTATTAGGCTTATAGTTTATTTCTTATCAATCGTAAACTGGAATTATTTTATTCTACATACTCGTGGGCTCTAGAATCCTTTAATTTTTAGAAGATGATAACGTTTGTTCCCGATAGAGATTGTAGTTCTTAGATTGTATTGATACGTACTTTATATTAGTCTTTTATATATATTTTTTACCTAAATAATGACTGACGATAAATCAGTAGTATACAGTATAAGATATTCGATTGATTGAATTTTTATTTTTAAAAATATGAAAAGTACAAATATATTCTTAATTCTATTAAGGTTCTATAAAAATATATTTTCTAATTATTATTAGTGACAGCGACGTAAGGTTTTTTTGATATGGCAACATTATCGCCGCTCACACGTCATTTGCAATGGTTATTGGTACTACGGTGGGGAGATGTCTTGCATCCAAGTTAAGGTGGAAAGATCATGTTGCTGTTGTTTCTCCAACGAGTTTGATTTACGAAACATGTTGGTGCCTCACGATTATGATGGAAAATGTGAGATTTATTCCGCTATGATCGCACAGTGCTTTGGAATGGAAGTAAGTATTTATTGTTTATTTACTCAGAGTGTATTGATAATTATATTTATGCTTCAGTAATGTTATTTAACCGATATTTAGTTTTCGATTTGATTTTCTATTTGGAAAAATTCTTTCATATATAATATTTCATATATATATATATATATTTTAATATTGCAATTTCATAAGTTTTACTCTTTTTAAAATTTTATTAATATTACAAGTGATTTTTACGTGATTCCTATGTGTCATACTTTCCTATGCGTTTATAGTTAATATAAAAATTTGTATCACTTAATATTATGTTTTAAAACAATATATGAGAATATTATTGAAGTCAATAATTACTCATTTATTGACTTCAACAAGAATATAGTAAACTTAAAACACAATTGGCTTACACTGTAAGAAATTGAAAATCAAATAATTATTAAATGGAAGCCAAAAATGCACCAGTCATATGGAATATTTTTAAATTTATATTTTTTTGCGCTTTATTTTCCTTGATTATTTTGTTCAGGAAAGAAATTATTTAAATTTACTAATTATTTTTTAATCTGTTGATTTGATTATGTCCCTTTTCTATTTAGTATTTAAAATTTCATTATATTTAGAATATTTATACATATAAATTATATTGTATAAAAATAAGTATTTGAAAATTTAAATTTTACAGTTAAAATTTGGTATTACCGATTCTTGTGAGGAGTTATATTTAATATGTAGTGTTTGTATATCACGCTTACGAGATGCATTTCAGCTTCGACAACAAGTTGAAAATGCTTATAACCGAATTCAAGGTAAAATAGTAATCCAATATTATAAATATATTATTATTTTGTATTTAATATTTTTAAATAATTTGGGTATTATTTTTTGTTTACAGATATGATAGAGAAAAACATTTCCATCACTGATGATTGCCAATTACAAGCGGAGAATTTATGTGTCGAAGTAGAATTTAAAAAGGAATTTTTGGAAGATGAACTTGATGATTCTTCTTCATCAAGCATCAAGGAAAAATTTGAAAACCAAGATGAAATTAATTGTGATATTAATTCCAGATCAGATCTATTACCAATTGATATAAATAATCCAAAGAATAAATCTCTTCAATCTGTTCCTAGAATTGATACCATAATATCTTTAACGGAAAAAACGAAAAGAATTAGAAGTAGAATAGGTTTAAAAGACAAATCAAAAAAGCACAAAATTTATATGGAAAAGAACGACATGACATGCAAAATTTGCAATGAAACATTCACTCGAAATGAAAACCTAGAATCGCATATGTCTATACATTTCCCAGTATATATTTGTCATATATGTAGTAAGCCACATACGACAAAAAAATATTTACAGGCTCATATACTCCATCATGAAAAACGAAATAAAACATATATGTGTAGTATATGCACTGCAACTTTTAAAGGAAAGAGTAATTTGATTCAACATATGAAAATTCACGACGATACTCATCCTTTCAAATGTCCACATTGTTCAGATAGATTTTCTACTTCTACAAAAAAAAACCTCCATTTATCCAGTATGCACTGCGAAGAACGTAAAAAGTACAGTTGTGAAAATTGCGGTAAATGCTTCTCGAGCGTTAGTTATCTTAGTACTCACATAAAAGAAGTGCATCTGAAAGAAGTGAATTATGTTTGTAGTGTGTGCAATATGACGTTTTATCAGAAAAAGCGATTCGACGATCATATGATAGTTCATTCTGGAACAAAAGACTTTCATTGCCAAATCTGTGGTAAGTCATTTGCAAGGAAAAGAGCATTAGTGGATCATATGAAAGTTCATAATAATGTCAAAGATTTCGTGTGCCCTATATGTAATAAAGCCTTTACTCGAAATTTTATTTTAAAAGAACACATGAGAGTTCACGATAAATGTTTACACGAAAACGTTCTTCAAACGTGAACCGAGCCAATTAAATTTTGGTGTTTATAATAAAAATGAAACGAATTTCTTTTTATAAAATTTCGTGCGATCGTATTATTCGGGATGGTTTTTAAATATTTCATATCGTTTTTCTTCGCTGACAGTTTGTTATAGAAATATTGTAATGTTATTTTTATAGCGAATATTATCGAATCCGTAGTTACCGTGATCTATATTATACAAGAATGTTTATAAGGACAAAATGAATATTGCAATAATTACCGGTGCCATATTGATATAGCTTTGTTGATGTATTATGAGCTGGAATTTTTAAAATTATTGATGTTCGCTATTTATAAATGCAATGAATATACAAAGATATATAATTGATGTTTAAGTGATTTAAATATTTATATTACTACTTTGTTGTGATAGTAAATTAATTTTCCAATTATATCAATAAAAAAAAGATATTATGTTGAACGCGTTTGTTTTTTTTTATTATTATTATTTTAATCCATTAAATTGTGTGTAATATTATAATCTCTAAATGGAATAAAATCTTAATTTGATGAACTTTTCGCGAGAACGTATTTTTAACTAAAGGGAGTGTTATGTGTAGTATAAAAACAAGAGAATTACGTGTAGTCGCGAACACCGTACCGAACGCGCAGGTGTGACGGTCGGCTTCGCGGCGGTAGGGGGCGCGAGTGTCAGTCGTTCGGGTGACAGCGTCGTTCAGGATGTCGGTCGGGGGCGGAGTCCGTATGGCTTTCGGCGACGCCCCCTTTAAGGACGCGCCCCAAAACATGCAGCCGGGCCACAGGAGGGGCGGCGACGCGGATCCTCCCCACGAGCACTTGGAGCAAATCGACGCGGAGGGCGAAGGCGACGGAGACGCGGACGCCGACGGCGAGTCGTCCGGTTGCGGCCGGTCGGCGTGTCGTTCCGGCGGCGCCAACTCTTCGTCGTCTTCGTCGTCTCCGGCGTACAACTGGCAAGCGACGAAGACGAACCTGAAAGAGCGTTTCACGTTCCTGTTCAACAACGAAGTGCTCAGCGATGTGCACTTCGTAGTGGGAAAAGGCGCTCAGCGTCAGCGCATTCCTTCGCACAAATTTCTCCTGTCCGTCGGTGAGCCGTCGCCGTTTTACTTCGTTCGCTTCGCTAAAGCCTTTTTATGCGTTCACTTCGATTTTCGCCGTTTTCAGGTTCCGTCGTTTTCGACGCAATGTTCAACAGCACTTTGGCCACGACTTCCGATGAAATCGAATTGCCGGACGTCGAACCGGCCGCGTTCTTGCATTTGCTGAAATTCCTTTACTCCGACGAAGTTCAAATCGGTCCCGAAACCGTAATGACCACTTTGTACACCGCTAAAAAGTATGCAGTGTCGGCTCTCGAGGAGCATTGCGTCGATTTTCTGAAGAGTAATTTGAGCAGCGATAATGCGTTTTTACTGCTAACGCAGGCTCGTCTCTTCGACGAACAGCAGCTGGCCGCCCTCTGCCTCGACATGATCGATAAGAATACGGCCGACGCGCTCACCGCCGACGGTTTCACCGACATAGATCAGGAAACCTTACAGATTGTGCTCGAAAGGTTTTTAAATTCCACCTTTGAATTCGATACGGCCGAGACTGTTCGCTTTTAATCGATATTTTTTATCTTTAGAGATACGTTGAGGATTAGAGAAACGAAAATTTTCGCAGCCGTATTGCGTTGGTCCGAAGCGGAATGTAACAGAAGACAATTGCCGGTGACGCCCGCGAATCAAAGGGAAGTTTTGGGAAGGGCGTTCAACAATATTCGTTTTCCTTTAATGTCGATTGAAGAATTTGCGATGGGACCCGCTCAAAGCGGTTTACTTACCGATAGAGAGATTGTACAATTATTTTTATATTTCACCGTAAATCCCAAGCCAAATGTTGGATTTTTGGATCTTCCCAGATGTTGTATGACCGGCAAAGAGCAAATGGCTCAAAGGTAATTCGACTTTGTTGCGATTAATCAATGAAATTATTCACGGTCTTAAAATTTGAATATTTTTTTTTAGATTTTTTCATACCGAGTCCCGATGGGGTTACAGTGGAACGTCTGATAGAATTCGTTTTGCGGTAGATAGAAGAATTTTCGTTGTCGGTTTTGGTTTATATGGATCATTTTTTGGGTCTACCGAATATGAAGTACAAATACAGGCAAGTTCCACCAAACGCTTATTTCAATAAACTTCTAATGATTAAAACTACGTTAACTATTAGTTTATATTTTAAAACATATTTCAGGTTATTCATGGTTGTACCAAGAAAATTTGTGGTACTCACAATACCACATTTAGTACTGATGGTACAGATGATATATTTCGAGCAATGTTTAAAGAGCCCATTGATATCTCGCCAAATACTACATATATTGCGAGTGCTACATTAAAGGTAATTAACGCTTACCATGTATATAGAATGTGTGTGTATTTCAAAATATGATTGACTTTTAATGGAAGAATTGCGTAGAATAATATTTAAAAATGGACAACTGTTAGATCGCTTAACTTTCAATTTTTGTCTCTCATTCATAGTATCTCACGATATTTAGATTAATTAATGAATCTAAACATAAGTGCAGTGAAAGTCATTTTAAATAAAGAAATGTAACCTTAAGACATAAAAATACTTATACATTTATTAGATTAGATATTTTTACTATAATGAAACATATTGAGATGTTTTTATATATTGAGATGTATTTACTATAATGAAACATATTGAGATGTTTTAATATATTTTCATAAATTTTATTAATATTATTATATTAAATTTACATAATTACTGGACTTTTCCAATGATTACTTATTGTTACCATACTTTATTTTTATACTACTACTATAATGATTATTTGACAAATCAAACTAACTTCCATACACGCACACACACACACATATCATATATATATATATATATATATATCATATATATATATATCATATATATATATATATATATATATATATATATATATCATATATATATATATATATATATATATATATATATATTTACTATTTTAGGGATCAGATTCATTTTATGGCACAAAAGGAATGAGAAGAGTTGTAGTTCAATGTCCTGATGGAGGACGTGTTACATTTCAATTTTCTTATGCTGCTGGCAACAACAATGGTACTTCAGCTGACGATGGTCAAATACCAGGCATAATATTTTATACATAGGAATTTGTATGTAAATATATTACTTCAACAACGTGTACACACAAATAGTTACCAATAATTTTTGTTTAAGTTTAACAATTTTTATGTATTTATTTCACGATGAAGTGCTACAGTATTGTAACATTTTGATCTAGTCAGTTATTCTTTTTAAAATAGTTTAATTAATTTATTTGTGATATTTTATGTATATAATATTATCATTAATGACTTATTTTTCCATGAAATGACATATTTTAATATTTTGACTTATTTTTGAATATATAGTGTTCTTTAAAAAATACACAAATAAAAACATAATATTTAATATTTTTAACATTAAATTGGACACAATATATGACACTTGATTATCTTATTTGCTATATTTAGGTGTTCAAAATATTCCTGTGGAATATTTTTTATGCTTGAAATTTTTGTATTTTAAACTGGCTGGCATCAAAATGTTTAAGTTTTACTTTACAATTATTTGCATTTTATATCTTATTATTTGCTTTTTTATTTAATTATAATTACAGAATTGTATCATAAGAACAATATTACTATAGTAGCGAAATTTTCTAAAGTTTTTTTATTATAATAGACAAACATTTTTTTTTAATTTCAGAAAAAATATTTGCTTTTTTGATGGAATATTTAGATTGTATAAATTAGATTTGTGGATAATTTTAATTTACAGATTATAGAAATAAAATTAATAAATATTTTGAAAGTGCAAAGTTATTATATAGATAGTAATGCATAAGATAATTTTGCATATATATTTTTTTTTTATAATACTGTTTAATATGTGCGTGATGTACTAATAATCGAATTTATTCCATCATTTAATTTTGAAAAATCTTTTATTTGGTCTTAATAAAAAAAAATATATAAACAACATATTTTTATATAATTTTACTTCATTACTTCATTATGGAAATTAAGAATTTCAAAAGCATTATTTATATTAAAAGGGTAAAGACTGAATCTCAAATCAGTTTTGTGATATTGGAAAATTATGAAATTGAAATATCGATGAAAAGTTTTTAATTTCCAAAATAACATATATATGTATGTATATACCATATATATATATATATATATATATATATATATATATATATATATATATATATATATATATATATATATATATATATATATTATAATCTTATAATGTATACATTAATATCAGTATACATATGATGCAATATTTAATTAACCAACTATATTTTAATGCAAGTTTTTTTGGGTGAAATATCTCTTTCGTTATATAGCTTTATCATATATTTTTTCCTGTGTAATTTTATTCTAAATGTAGAGAAATATTAAAATGTCATGTATTCGATAAATGTAATACTTGTCTGTGATAGTTCATAAAATGAAGCGAGTATATAGTTTTACAAATGTATATTACTTTTTGAAGTTTTTCTAATCATTGACTAATATTTTTATTGCCATTTTATTTAATTTACTTTATTGTGATTTATTTTCGTTGTCTGTTAAAAATTGTGGTAAACTAGTTTAATAGTTCAACATTATTTTCCTGTACGATATATATATATATATATATATATATATATATATATATATATATATATATATATATAAATATATCGTTAGTATTATTTTTTAATAAAATTATTACATAATAATGATGAATAAGTGTTTTTATTTATTTAAATATGAAATGTGATAAATTACACACACACACACACACACACACACATATATATATATATATATATATATATATATATATATATAAATATATCGTTAGTATTATTTTTTAATAAAATTATTACATAATAATGATGAATAAGTGTTTTTATTTATTTAAATATGAAATGTGATAAATTACACACACACACACACACACACACATATATATATATATATATATATATATATATATATATAATTGTATAATATTATTGACATAATAATTTTATTCTGCTCCTGAACTTTGAGACCATTCTTCATATTTTTTCAGATTCGAATTAGAAGATGGTTTTATTTTCTTGATCGATCGTTCAATATCTTCCTGTTTTATATTCCATCGGTGTGTTTGTGATTTTTCTAAAATATATTCATAACAATTCATTAATATAATATATCGAATGTGATGTAATCGACCATATATTATACCTTCCATAGCTCTAATCGATTCCTTTACATTGAACATATACACATCTTTGCATACATTGCGAATATCGGATCCTGAATATCCATTCGTCATAATAGCTACAGAGTTGAAATCTAACGTGCCACTGTAATTTATTCCAGATTTACAAATAATCATTTTAAACATTTCCATTCTGGATTCAATATCCGGTAACGGTATATAAACTCGTTTATCGAATCTTCTCAACATAGCCGTATCGATATCCCTATATTTTTATATGTATTATTATAGTAATTATTCATAGTATGAACGATTAGATAACAATATTTACCAAGGTAAATTGGATGTCGCCAAAAATAAAACGTTTTCAGGGCTTCTTTCTATGCAATCAAGTTCTATTAATATTTCCGTTTTCAGTCTGCGAGAGGCTTCATGTTCCATTGGACAGTCTCTTTTAGAAACTAAAGCTTCGATCTCATCTATAAATATTATCGATGGCGCCTCATAACGAGCATAATCAAATAATATCTAAGACAATAAATAATACATATATTAGTGATTATAAATTATATGTAAGAAAGTATATAGGTGATTATAAATTTACTCTGATGTGTTTTTCTGAATCACCACGCCATTTGCTAATAATGGAACTTGAGCTAACATTTAGAAATAATCTATCACTTTCGTGAGCGATTGCTTTTGCCAATAAAGTTTTTCCTCCACCAGGAGGACCGTACAATAAAATACTTTTCCACGGCGCCGTTAGGCCATTGAACAAATTTGGATATTTAGTGGGATATATAAATGCTTCTTTCAACAATTCCTTTGCATTTTTTAATCCAATAACATCTTTAAATTTTACTACGTCTCTATTATGTTTTGAACGATAATGAATTTCTTCAATAAATTCTTTATATCCTTTTGGAACATGGGATAAGAAATCTTGTAATTTTTTTTCTATTTCGTAATTCTTTATTTCCTCTATATTTCTTTCTTCAATTGAATTTTCCTACATAATGTATGAATTAATTATTGATGTAATGATTTATATTATATTATATTTCAAACTGAAACTGTATTAATATGTAGACGGATATTGTAAATTCTTTAGAAAATAACAACAAATTTAAAAGTTGAACTCGAGTTAACAAATGGTAATTGTAATCTGTAATATTTACCTGATAAGACAATCTATTTATTATAAAACCGTTTTTAATATTTATTTCTTCAGATTCTTTAATACTTTCATCAAAATTTTTATTTAATTTCCGATTTAAATATCGCACATTTTTGCATATTCTCTGAGCGTTTGGTTGGATACAAGAATCTTCTATCTTTTTGCATACTGATGGTTGTTTATTATATTTAAGAACGAAATGATTACAATATTCTTGAAAAACAATCTCAAGGTCAACATTATCGCATATCTTATATTCATCGCTTAAATGCGCCTCGTTGAAGAAGCAATCTGCTGATTTGAAATATCCTTCGTTTTGTAAAAAATCTAATATGAGATACATTATATTTCTTCTACGTTGTTTTGATGCATTCTCTTTCTATAAATATAAAACGTTGAAACTTTCAATAATTCTAAATTAGAAATTATGACACAAAATGTATTTCTAAAAAAAAAATGACAAATCTAAGATTCGTCTCTATTTTGTGACTTACTAATTCTTGTATCGATGATGTGGGACTGAATTTTGTTTTCATTTCTTTAGACATAATTATGACGACTATATTATTACAATATATTACAAACAAGTACTCATCCGTATCCAAAATATGAAGTCAATATTAATCAATCACTATGGAAACGATTTTCATGACCATATATTACACACTTATACATTTATTATATTATATATATATATATATATATATATATATATATATATATATATATATATATATATATATATATATATATTATATAATTCCTCGATCAACACGGTTCGTATAATATAAGAAATTAAAAAAAGTTAATTACTTTTAGATAATATTAATACTATGAAATTTATAATATATTTGAATAAATCGAGTTTAATGAGTGTAATAAGATTTATAGGAATGATTTCACGGTTGATTCGCTGTATCTATTAGTTAATTTTCTACAAAGCTTTGATCTTGTAAACTTTTTTCATAAGTCCGCTTTTAGCGCATAATATATTTTTTATGTTTTATGTCAATTAATCGATTATAAACTGTTTTCAAAGACTGTTTTCGTCTCTCGTCACGCTTCAAATGTAAAATATAATTTTTCATCGGTCATATATGTTATTAACACGCACAATGCCGTGCGCTTCGGTCATGTGAGTTTCACACCCGAACGTTCATAAAATATTCCTTCAATGGCCGGTGGTTATTAAATTATGCCTTACGTTGGAATTAACCCCTTAAACGCCTTGCGGTATGGCACTTAAACGTCGAACAAAGACATCAATGAATAATTGACGAACTTTCAATACGATGCTAAAGTGATAATTGTTTGTGAGCCAAAAACTTTTTTAACGTATTTATGCGCCATTTTCAAATTGTTTTTTTTTTACATATTCAATTATTTTTATATAGACCGATATTAATTTTGTTTGAAATATGTTGATATCGATGTGGAAATATTTATATTTTTAACAATAAGTAATCTTTTAAACGATAATTTTTCTTTTAAATTGTCAGTCTATTTGATGTCTATTATATAAAAAAAAAAACATTTTTTTGGCTACGTGTATTTTGTATTTATTTATATTTTGACATATTTACAGTTCCCTTTACGAATAGTCGAATATATATATATATATATATATATATATATATGTGTGTGTGTGTGTGTGTGTATGTGTGTAAATGTGTATTTGTATAAAAGACAACCAAAATTATTGTGTTGGCATTTATGAATATTTTATTACGTTGGACGCGGCACTGTTCGTGTTATTTATTATGTATGGAAATGTGAAAAAACATTAACTTACATATATTACAATATGCGTATATTTTAATTTATTTTATCGTGTCTTTTTTCTTGTTTCTCTCGACAAAAGAGAAAATAGATAAACTCATCCCCGATTTCTACCTCGAAAGCCATATTAAAGCATATTTAACGACTTCAATAGAAATATAAGGCGTAAATGTGTGAAAAGAAAATCCACGATAATAAATCCTGTTGTTTACCGGTCATTCCGAATACTCCAGAGGATATTAATTCAAAAATAAGCTTGAGAGATAGACCTCAATATGAGAAACGAAGCTGTTAAAAGTTGATTCCCTTTCACGCAGAAATATGTTATGAATATTTTTTGGGATTTGACACACATATAAAATTCAGACCGAAATATTATCTATTAAAGGAACAAATTAAAAAACAGATACTATAATACAAAATTTTTTAAAACTATATTTTTACTGTTTTTAAAGCATCATCAGCACACAGTTCGAGCGAATAAATAAATATTTTCCCTATCATCTTTGAATAAAGAGAGTAATTAATGTTCTTTAAATTATCAAAACGAACACACGAAAATTCATCAACATGTTATATCGTAATTATTTTAGACCATAAATCGATTGAATTTAAACGACTGAAATTAGTCGTGAAGCGATAATAATAGTAAAAGTTTTTTTTTTTCAGTAAAGTGAGACGCAATGCGGAATAATTCGGCGCATTTGCTAGTCGAATTTTTACAAAATCGTCTTTACATTATTTTTATTATTATTTTAACAATATTGTGTTTTATTTTATTAACGTCATTTTTATTCATTTTAACGATGAAGTTTTAATCGTTTAGCGAACCATAAGACGAATCGATCACGAACACGAAATTCAAAGTCATCGCATTAATCAAAAATGTTCATAGAGCTTTTTGTATTTTCGGATTTGATAACCGACTAAGAGTATCCAATCTATATTTTTCCAAACACACACACACACACACATATATATATATATATATATATTCTTTGGTCTTGGAAACCCTTGCAATTTGAATTGCTATTTTAATAGTATATTTCTAGTTATTCGCCCTGCGATCGTTTTTACAGAAAATGATCGGTCTTTAGTATTCTTTTCTTTTAATATAAATGTTACTTCAAGTCATGAAAACTTACGCTTTCAGACATAAAAAATAATTTTCATGATATCTGGTAAATTTTCTTATTAAATGGTATTGAAGTGTATAGTATAATATTTAAAAAAAATACTGAGATGTATAAACCATGTGCCAATAATTAATTATGAAGGTAGTCTAAAACAAAATCTAAAATAAAAAGAATTCACAAGTTATTTTATATCTTAACATTTAAAATCAAACTTATTATAGAAACTTTTACGATATTGTTAGAAATGAGCGATTAGACAGTTGTCATTATTTAAACAATTTACGGATTTCATTAAGTATCAATTATGAGACTAGTCTAAAAAAAGTTTATCGGTACTTCTGAATTAGTGATGATAATGATAACGCATGTAGTGGATTCCCAGAATACGAGTGCCAACTTGGTTTCCTTTCAGAGTTTGTAATTTTTTGCATTTTTCGCTGAAAAATGCAAAAAACTAGTCGTTTAGATTAATTTTGTGCGCGAAAAGTACGTGTGTTATTTAATGTAAAAATTATCCGCTTTTCAGCGATATATAATATTTGTTGAAAAAATACCTAAAAATTTGCTCTCCTAATATGGAAATATACGGTCAGAATTTTTTTCTCCACCTCATCGCTGAATAATCTAATTCCTCCGATAGTTATGGTAAATGCATTTAATAGAGTATTATTTTCTATTCATTATCCCATTACTTGAACTCATTTCAAATTTCTGCCCAGTCTTTTAAATATTATTTGCAATATTTTATGAAACCGTTGTTTGAATTTCATTGTCGTCGTATTCCTTTTTACGTACAATTTCTAATTACATTCGCGCGCAATCAGAACAATCACTTTACAAATATTGCACTAGCAATTTACTTATTTAAAGTCGGCAATTTTCTACCCACATCAAAATTGCATGCGATGTTAGACATTTATTTTTATTACAATTAATATTATAAACACCGTCACTTTTATTTAAGCATTATTAAAAAATATCGTTGTATTGAAACTGACCTTTATTAGTTTAAACTCATAAACAAAATGACTGAATGAATTTTTGATAATCTCCTCCTCTTTTAAACGTTAATTCATGAATTTTGCGTAAATATAATATATATATATATATATATATATATATATATATATATATATATATATATATATATATATATGTAGCTAACGACCGAAAGTGTTCATATTCAAATATGAAAGTCGTTAAGTTCAAATTGGTCTAATGTTACTCATGGATCGTCTCCGGAGACCTGAAAGACATTAAAACAGAAACCTCAACTTTAACGAAAGCAACAACAAAACGGGACTAGTGGGTCGTTTATTGCAATTGTTATTGCCGAGACGATAGATGAAAACGTTTCCATTTAATTTTCTAGTTGCGGTCGTGATTTCTATTCGAAAATCTCTTCCGAATTAAATATTTAAAATCTGTTAATTCATTAAGATGGCTGTAAATGCGAGAAAATGTGAACTTATAGTATGTTTGTTAAATACAATTTACTTTACAATAGCTTTTTTATTAATGATTTCAATTAATATATATATATATATATATATATATATATATATATATATTACACATAAAAATTATTTCTATATTTAATATTTAATTTTACATAAATTTTGACAGTTGACAATTATAAACACCAAAATTTTACATTCAAATTTTATCCGTTTATTGCGATCTATTTTTTTTATTGTGAAAAATATTTTTCCTATGATTAATGTTAATTTTTATATTTTTTTTTATATAAATACTTGCATAGATTCAATGAAAAACGACCTTTGAATTGATATATCCTTCATACGAGTCAGCAGCTCGTGATTATGATTTATCAAATAGATGTCTTATTTAAGTTTTATACATTTAATTTATTTTTTTTAAATAAAATAATACAAATATGATACTATAAATTTCAAATATGAAAAGTGAAAATCGTCAAAAATTATTTCCAAGTTGGCAGTTGTTTTCTTTTTTATTTATAAAAGTATGTAAAGTGGAGAGAGGAAGCGTGCTAAATATAGATATTCTTTTATCATATTTGGATATAAATATACAAGTAAGTTTTCATATTTTCCTCATTAAACTATGAAATATAAAAACGTATAAAATTATTTACATAATAATATTATAATAGATGGAATGATGTTGTTTTCGTCTATATGGAATTTGCAAAGTTGTCCTCTCACTTTCCGTAAGGAAATTCCTGAAGTTGCTTGCTCCTCCGCAAGAAGACAAATAACTCGAATTCACCATATCTTAAAACATTCAGACGCAAAATATCGTCCTTGGCCGCCTTCAGGACTCGCGTTTAAAACTTTACTACTAATTTTGGAAAACTTTCTAATTTGCTTCTAATACTTGGTTCACTTTCATAATTTTATATACGCACATACTATTAGTAAACCATGTGAAGTTTCTATATATTTTTTTATATTATTAAAATATATTTTAGAACCATCTTTTCATAATTTCATAAATCTAATTAACTATTCTTAAAAAAAAATCACAATACATATGAGTATATATTTTTAGTTTGCAGCCTAACTTTAATCTCATAATATCTCGACGATCTTTGATTAAAAAAAAATATATATATACCTCTATTTATATAAAGTTTAATATAATAACAAAATTCAATTCTATTAAGGTAATATCTAACTGCACGAATGCCTCATTAGAAATCAATTATGATTTTATCCATAAAAAGAAAAAAAAATACCACAATAACGTTTGTTCATATAATATTCATGGTATTCGTGTCAAGTTATAATGAAAATAAAGGGATATATTTTAACAATATCCGTATGGAATACAAATAATAAAAAAATGTTATGCTCTACGTTTCTTTTTACGCGAAATGCTATATGAAAAATGATTTATTTTTACATGATTTAAATTCACTTTAACCTTTTCGGTGCCGCAAATATTTGACTGGGATTGTATTATCGGTCTACGACAAACCGTAGACCAATAATTTAGTCAAAAATTGATACCGGTTAACCGATTTCGATTACCGTCGTTATTGCTATTTTTTTTTATTTTATATAAACTTTAGTAATACAATTATAATTTAATTTTAATATTTACGAAAAATATTCATTTAATCTTTAGAAGCCTTGCGATTTTCATAGATTTTTTTTAAAGATTAAGTTACTTCGAATTTTGTAGTCAAGTTGAAGAGTCAAAGATTTCTTAATATACACGGGAACTGAAAATTACTAGAAATGTTTTTATCACATAATATAATATTAAAATTAGCAATATTTACAATTTATATTAATAATAATATTTTTAATTTTCATAATAAAGTAGTGCATCAAAGTATTTTCCAATGTTTCCATTAATAAAAATTACGAATTTCAGCAATTTTCATAAAATATTTTTTTTTATTAAAAAATAACATTAATTTAATTTTAAGTATTATATACCGATGTAAATATTATATCGGTATTAACGGTTAACGAAGTTGTCATTACCGTATTATCGATTTTCAAAATTTTCGGTATATAATATTTACATAATCTATATCTTTTAAAAAATTGAATAAAATTAAAAAAAAAATACGCTTAAATATACGCATATAATTATTTTAATTACTTTCTTTTTCAACACTCGTCCGAAAATGTTTCATAAATTCTAACGTAATTAGGAAAAATTGGAAAAGCGTTCTGTAACTACATTTTCGCAGTTTTTTTCGCTCGTTCATTTTGCTTAAACTTTATATATATATATATATATATATACCGAATGAATGCCGGTTATTTCGAGTAAATATTTTCTCCTTATTTAAATAAGAAAAAGAAACGAGCGTATGTTTTATAAAAGGTGAAATTATTATATATGCAACTTGAATTAAAACAAAATGCCGCACCTAAATTATAATAACATTTATGGTACATATTACATTATATTTTTCCCGAAATGCAAACATAATAAAGGTTATAATATAAATGAAACACGTCGAAAATAATTTTTGAAATGTAAAAGGTCAAAACCTTGGTAATTTTATTATTTCATATTTAAAAATATGTGCATCGTAAATTTTATTATGTATTAATTTAAAATACTATTTGAAAAAAAAAAAAATTGCAACGTCAAATTGCAAATTAATATTTCTAGAACGTTGACTTAAATTTGCATATCGTAGAATTTGACCCGCATATATAATTCTATGATTTGTTTTGTAAACATTGTGTAAATTTATCATTTATCATTAATCATGATATATACAAACAGATTATGATATAGTAATAAATTTATGAATTGTTAATATAATATTTAAGTAGAAAATTAGGAAAATCGAATAACGAGTAGAATGAGAGGTGTTGCGCAAAATATAGCTGAATTACGTTAAAAATATAAACGGAGAAAGAGACAATTTCAGATATGTCTTTTGATAAGAAGAGAAAACCGGGAGAGGAGAACACGGGCGAAATAAAACATTTGTCGCTTTGGGGTCTCCGGAAACCCCAATGCCGCATCATCCAAAATGTTATTATCATTGTCACTTTAATGCGGATCAAAATTGTTCGCGTTTTTTTTCCTTTTGCAGTATGATCAGCGAAGAATGCATTCTTCTGTTGACGTCAGACGAAAGAAAAAGAAAAACAGAGGAAATAAGACGGGGAAAACTGTAACGACGCATATTGTAGCAACGGTGGCGATGAAGTGTGCGGATTTCTTCGGAGTATGAGTTTTGTTTCAAGGCATTGGTGTTTAACCTGTGGTCCATTTTGTTTTTCGCGTGAGAAATCGATCGCATCATGATATAAAAGAAAATTTTCATATCGTCGGTTTAAATAATAAATATTTTTTAATATAATTAACTTTGAATGATAACCGGTAAATCTACGAGACGGTTGTTACAATTGGCTAGGAGTCTTTCAAAAAATATACAGTTAATTTGATAAAAAGAATTTTAAACATTTGAATTTTTCATAAATATTTTTTTAAAAAAGTATGTGGAAATTAGCTAGACTTGCAGAAAAATATCACTCGCTATCAAACTAATATGTATTTTTTTATAGATGCTAATTTCTTAAAAGTAAAAACTACGTTTTAGTTTGGAAAAAATATAGTCCATGCGGTTTTGAAAATAAACGTTCCCAGTTCAGATTGTTTTTATTTAAAAATTATTAGTTTTCACAGTTTTTCTTTCATTTTTTTCATACATTTCGATTCTCGAAACGTCATTGTCACTTTTACAAAAATCTTTTTTAACATAACATTGACCTCAACGAGTTACATGTATTATAATAATACAGACATTCATTTTTTTTCAATAATTTCGCCATCATTTTTATCGTTTATCTTAGATTTTCTTATGTGAACCGTTAATTTTGAAATTCCATTTTTTAATAAAAATCAAAATAGCTACTTCAATCATTACATTTTTACACGATCTTTTTTTTAAGAAAAAAAAACAATTTTTTTACTAATAATTAATCTTTTATAATACGAAATTTAATTGTATGAATTAGTTATAAATATAGAACGGCGTCTATATTTATTACTTAATGGCCATATTTATATATATATATATATATATATATATATATATATATATACATATGTAATGTATAGTTAAATTTTAAAATTATTTTTATAAAAGTAAAAGGGGGAGGGGAGGGGCGGGGCGGGGTGAAAAATTAGTTTGGTCATAGCGTATTAATAGAAAAGGTTGTATAGTTCTGCGTTAAAGGGTGGTGGGTGGATTATCGGGCGTGTTGCGGACTCGGACCTCCATTGCTGTGGAAGGGTGAACGGCAAGGGTGGGGGGTGTCCGTTCTTCTATGGCAGTGCCGCAGTGTGGCCGCGGCAGTCTGCCGCATTGGTCGCGGTGGCGGCCCACAGAGATGAGCTTCCGGTGCTCACCCCGAACCCTCCTCGCCGCCGCCGCCGCCCTCCTGCTCGTCACTCAAGCAAGTCAGTCGTACAATTTTATATATTTACATATAAATATTTATATTATATATATATATTAATATATATATATATATATATCAATGTATTCCCGGTTTCTGAAAAAACAACACACACACAAATAAAGAAAAAAATATCCGCGTTCCCGTAACCTAAACCGAGTCGACCCCGTGAACCGGTGCCAAATGTTTATATCACTGGATAAATTCGAGAACTGTGTCGCGCATTTCGCATGTGCATTTTTTTTTTATATATTCTATTTAATATCATTACTTTTTTATAAAATACGTTAATCTATTTTATAATACAATATCGTCCGTTTTATAAAATAACGAATAATATTTTTTTATATACTCGTTTAAAAAATATACTTTTTAGATATTTATATAAAAAAATATATCTTCAAACACTTTTTTTTATTTTTTAAAGAAAAAAATATTCTTTCCATAATAATAAAAAAAAAATATAAGAATCGTATATAATTTAAAATTATTTAAATAAATAAGTATATAGAGTTGAAAATGAAAACTGAAAATTTCAGATAACAAAGAAAACAATATAACATATAAAAAAATAATACAATTGAATTTTCATTGTTCGCTCATACGCACAAACGTACACACGTATCGTTTATTTGAAAATTTTTCCATAATACACCACAATAGAATAAAAGAAAAGTCTTCATCTTTAAATTAATTATCCGATACTAAAATATTTTTAAGCACACATAAAAAGTATAAAAACACATCCCAATGTATATACATATTTGTAATATATTACACAACATAAAATCCATTATTTCGCGTATTACAAAGTTTTTTAAATTTTATATATATATATATATATATATATATATATATATATATATATATATATATGTATATATATATATATATATATATATATGTATATATATATATATATATATATATATATATATATATATATATATATATAAAATTAAAAGAAAAATGCAATATGCTGACACATATATTATTATTATATAAAATCACAATAATATGAAAATGTGCAAGAAAATTGTACTTTAAACGAATTGTATGTATGTATGTGTGTGTGTGTGTGACTGCCCTTGAATGGAAGCGCTAGCACATTAATAATATGTTTAGACGTGTCCCTGTAATATTTTAACATTTAATTTATTGATAAACCTTGAACCGCGTTAAAAGTATATAATTTTTTTTTTCGTTGGCGCGAAAAATATTACAGTACGCTTTTGTATGAAACGGTAATATAATAACTTTATATAATCCATTTTATAACATTTTTTTTTATGAACGCGTGCTCCGTGTATCTAAAAACTCTTTCGACTTATTCAATTCGCCCTCGAGATGAAACCACTAAAACGTTTACCGAAAAGAAAAGTAAACCGTTTTCACAATTCACATTTTTAAGGATTGTTTTTAATTTCGTACTATTTTCTAATATCTGGAATAAAAATCTCTAATAGAATTCATGTGAATACGTCGACAGAATTTGAAAACGTGTCAATTATTAAAAAAGATTTATCAAAAAAAAAATCCTATAAATTTTCGTTTTTGACTATATTTATTATATATATTAATGATTGTAATTTATTTTATTTCATATTGTTTTGTATTTTTCTTTTTATTTTAATACCACTTACAACTAAAAGTTGGTTAAAAACCCGATGTAAATACTATTTTTAGTTCCAATTTTATTATTATTAATGTTATCTAGCAGTCGATTAAAATAAAATATTGTAAGAATAATCTTTTAAAATAAATCAATATCAATATTCGAGGCGAATCATTTGTTATATCATACTAATCGTAATTTTATTAAAAAAATAAATATTATTTTTTAATTATTTAATTTAAATTTTAAATATTGATTCCGATTATTTTTCATATTTTCCACAGATATTGGATTACTAAAAAAATAATGTAAAAAAACATAAAATTTAAAACATTTATAAGAAATCAGAGTAAGAATTAAATCTAGAACAGAATTCTATTGCTGTCGTATGGAAATAAATTGCACAAATATCTTAAAATTTAACTCATTTTTCAGAAAACTAGCTCTATTTTCAAATTTAACATTGGTTATAATACTTTGTATATAAATTATTCACATAAACTCTATTGTATTTTTTTATAAAATACATGCAAAAAAATTTCAATAAAATTCAAATTTTTAGATGAAATTTCATTTTTGATATATTTTGTGGTAACTAATGCAGTATATGTAGATGAAAAATCCCTGACACAGTAATATACTATTATATATATATATATATATATATATATATATATATATATATATATATATATACATTGTTTTAATCATAAACATTAGTCATATAAAATTCATACAAATGAAACGATTTTATAAGCAACCAATAAAATAGAAAAATCGATATTCGTCGAGGTCGCAATAAATTTTTGCTATTTTGAAAATTAATATTTTTCATTATTTTTAACACATAATATACAAACAACATTGAAGTTCTGACGTTATTCTTATAGTTGAGTTTACTTACTTATAGACGAAAAAAACTGAAATATACGAGAAAATATCTTACAAAAGATCTTACGTTGTCGCTTTAGCAGTATGCGCAGTACAATTTTATTAAATCGTAGTTCCTTATTATGTTTGAATATTTGTGTGAAAAAGAATCTTAAAAGTTGCTCTATATTGAAATTTGTTAACACTTTCAGGATAATCTTTTCAAAAAATGAAAATTGATAATTATTTTGTTATATTTCTACATCATATAAACATATTTACAGAGATATAAACGATGCGGTTATGGAAATGTAAATATACAGTTTTGATTCTTGATGAATTAGTTCAAATATATATATATATATATATATATATATATATATATATAGAACTGATCACTTATTTTTGGTTGTTTAAAAATGTGTCAAATTGCTGAAATCGAATTGTATAATGCAGACATATTTTGGTATAGTAAATGAAAATGTTATTAAACTTTTCAAACCCTTCAATTTTTTTAATGGACATCTTCTATAAAATGGTATCAATTCGAGAAGATTTTTTTTTATTTTAATATATAAAAATATTCGCATGTGACCCGAATAATTATTAACTAAATTAGTAAGTTTATTACTTCTCAAGCTGACGATGTCGTATAATTTATTTAATAAAAGTCATAAACACGCTTGTACACATAATTCAAAGGCTCTCAACCTTTTTAATACATATATCAAAAACCAAGAAAAAAAAACATAATTAATGTAATAAAGTTATGACTTGTAATTATTAATATTTCAAGTGCAGTGCATATATGGCATAATATTATATTTATGAATATTAAAAATCGAACAGATATCTTTAATTTTTATTATTCGGAAAAGCGTCGAAACTTAATTTAAATTTATATTAACAGGAATCTTCTGTCGTCCGCTTCGCTTCGCAAAGAATTGTACTTTTGAAATTATAAAACCTTCATGAATTAATTATTTTCAACGCCCGTAAGAAATTCGATCGTGTCGATTCCGCTTTCAGAGCTTCATTATTATTTTTAGAACCGCCGTTAAATATTTTATTACAACTTATTTCTTCGTTTATTTTTTATTTTGTATAATTTTTGCGAGAAAAAAAACGCCTTTCATTTCCACACCCTTTCGTTCAATTTTCCTTTTTTTCTGTACATACATACATACATACATATATATATATATATTCCACTTCATTTCGCTCACGTTTTCCATTAAGTTGTCCGATATATATTCTTTCGGACATAAGTGTATCCTTTTTAGTAAACCGGCACTCTTTAGCGTACATTTCCTAGCGAAATTAGGCACATACTTGTTCAACAAACTCATACTATGTATATAAGTAGTTCTTAACCTTTTCTGAATCGTGCGGAAAAACCCTATATTGTAATTATATTTAATTTTCGAACCATTTCACAGTGCGTTTTATTTGCTTCGTTTTGATCTTTTTCCGTAAAAATATCTAGAACCATAAATTTCTTTATCATTTCATATTATTTTTAAATTTTCATTCGTTCATTTTAAATTATGATGAAACACTTTTAATTTCTCGGAGTTCTAATGATCCAACATTATACCGCTTAAAATCCAATATGTATTCTACTTTTATATGCAATATATAAATATTTTTTTTGTTTTGAAGATGATTTCAATATTTTAAAATAATTTATCAAAAAGAATTACTGTTTATATAGGTTCAAAAAATATTTTATACATTAAAGAAGTATTGGCAAAACGTCGAATAGTGTATATTTCTCTTTTTGTATGATTTAACAATTTCAATTTATGTGAAAAATCAATTATATTTAATTCCGTGTAATAGTAAAATATATATTATACAAAAATTGCAATTTGTATACATATAAAAAAAAATTTAATCTATCTATCTATAATTATACTACATTTATGCTTTTTCGTGTAAAATTCGGCATGACTAAAGTTAATTAGTTCTTATTGAATTTTTACAGTTAATATTTTA
This sequence comes from Leptonema lineaticorne, assembly GCA_024500535.1. Classification (NCBI taxonomy): domain Eukaryota; kingdom Metazoa; phylum Arthropoda; class Insecta; order Trichoptera; family Hydropsychidae; genus Leptonema; species Leptonema lineaticorne. The sequence continues at coordinate 13,510,123 of JANIJI010000014.1, read as the reverse complement.
CATGTTTTTTAAAATTCTTCTTTGTTGAATATATATAAAAGTTGTAAACGGAAATAAACTTAGCCCTTAGAAATGTAACAAGATTGTTGAAACGGACCCCGGTTAAGTGGCCACCAGTTCTCGCTGGAATTCCGTCGGTTTATCTTCATCACAAGGCTTTCTCACAAGAAGAACGAGAAATAAAGAACACGTCGAAAGTCCACTCCTACATAATGATATTAATAATTTACTAAAACGAGACTTGGGTTAAGAAATTTCTCATGGCTGGCGACTTTTAGTAGTAATTTCTATGTATTAAAGTAATTTCAAAAAATTGAAAGAAAATTGTAGAATCAGCAAGGAAGCCAACTATTTATTTTCAGTTATTAATTTAAGTAACCAAATTGATTTAGAAAGTTAAGTGAAGAATACAAAAAAAACGTGTTTCTATATAACCTTGGAATTAACAAAATTGATTTATATTGATGAAATCTTTTATCTTTAAAATCAAAACTTCAAATGAAAATCTTTGAAATCTGATCCTGTCGCCTAATCACATCTTTAAATCGAATCGAAAAACTGAAACAAAACGAAACTTGTAAACTTTCAAAAATTGAAAACTGAAAAATTCAACGTATCACAAGTGGCGGAAGAAAAAAAACCGACCGAAAGGGGGCACGTTTTACTTTCTTCCATTCCACCCCCCCCCCCATTTCTTTTTTTTTCATCTTTTTTTTCTGTCCCCGTCTACCGAAGACGTTCATGTTATATTGCTCAAGTTTATATGACAAATGGACCGGCATATGCCGCAAGCGAAACATATGACAGTCTTTACGACCCCTGAATAATGCGCAATCGTTGAAAAATTCGACAATATTCGAAAAGGGATTTTCGTTTACTTTTTTTTTTTCTCTATTTCTTTCCTCTACGGCGGTTCAAAAACCGTGAACGGAATGGATTTTCATTTGTATTCAGGCGAAGTTAACTTTTGTTCACCCACCGATTTTTTTAATATTATTATTGTTATTCAATAGTGGCGGTTTTTGCATTATGTCGATGATTTCGTTCGAAATTTATTATTTCGTTCCACTGTTAGTACTGTATTTTTTTTTTGGTTATTGTTGTTGTCGATAAACACTTGCCGTTTACAATACAAGTTTAAATATAATATATTCTTCCGTGAAATTTTCACTGAAAATTCAAAATATTTTTCACGTCTATTGAATTTATAGCAATCTATCATTCGTTATTCTTTTTCAACCGCTATGTACAGAAAATAACAATACATTATTTTTTCATAAATATATATATATATATATATATATATATATATATATATATATATATATATACAATACATTCGCACATATATATTATATATTGTGTATGTTTTATACACAGAATAAATATATATAAAAATGGGTAGTTATCCGTGTACAATTTAATATGCCGGATCGCGTGTGTTAAACTTGCGTCATTAGGCTGGCAAATAAACCTGTTAGCATACAATCATATTGACATTAAAATATCAATATTTTACATACACAGCATAAAATAAATAATGAGATCGAAAGCTGGAATTTAACCGAAATCGCTTTTTAATTATGATCGAAGAATGCGAGTGTTTCGTAATACTTTATCGAGTTTAAATTGATTGGACGTCATAGAAAATTTTGTGAAAAATATCATATTTATAATATGTATACATGTAAAATTTTATTTGTAAATTTAAAACTATTTTTATGCGAATCGTGGATATGAAAAATAATGTTTTTATCAGATTCTTATTCACCCCATAATTAAAAAATATATATGTTTGAATTTGGTTTGATTTTGAAATATATTTTATTCTTTACTGAAGTGATTTTCAAATTACTGTTTCATTTCATGGAAAACGTTTTCAACGCAGAAATTTCTTAAGATATAAAAATAGATAAAAGTCAAAGGGAGTCAGATTAAAGATATATGGTGGATGTTCTAACAATTCTTACTTCAATTCGGTCAATTTATTACTTTGAAACTTTTTAGATGACCTTCATATTTTTCATCTGCAATTCTTGTAAGACATTTGAAATCAGCTATACAGGAAAACAACTTCCTATATATATATTTGAATATTCATGAACTTTCTTTCAAATTAATATATAATCAATGATCAACTTGCAATGCAATAAAATACTTGACCGATCAACATCAAACTTCACATCTGTTCCTCTGGCAGATGTACGAACTTAATGATAACAAAAAACTTTGTTGAGTTTTATTATCTATATATTATATTATATATTAAACCAAAAACTAATTAACTAACTAATTATATGCATTTTATCATTAATAATTAAAAATTTTAACAATTAATTCTATATATAATTGAACATTAACAGTGCAAACGAGGCGTAAAATAATCATTTATACCTTCGTTGAAGATGAACACAATATTAATAGTTGGATACTTATCTGTCGGATAATAGGGTAAACTTGCAAACAGATTAACCGTACACATGCGGGTATGTAGGAATAACATATTAGGATAATGTGTATGTATCGCCCAATATTTGTTTTCTCGTATCGGGGAAAGGGTGAATTTCTGAAATTTCATCAAGCAACTGAAAATTGTGATATAACCGAACCGCTCAACAATGCTCCCCATAATAGGTCACGTTTCTGAATCCGGTTTTCTGAGCATACATATATCGGTTCAGGATATATGAAGCAACCGGATAATTCATCATGAAGCCGGTTTTCTTGAATAGTTTCCTGCAATATTATTATTATTATTCGGAACCGATTTAAACGTGACGCACACGTTTCTTCATTCGTTCATTATTGCCACCTTCATAAATCACCATGTCTTTATTAATCTCTACTGGTTATTTCATTATTTATATAAAATATAATTATTTGCCTCTAATAAATAATCCGTTTCCTTAATTTTAATTTAATGCGCACTATTTTATCAAAACAAACATTAAAATGCAATCTGTATTATTCGATGATTTTTTTTCTTTAACCAAAAAACTAAATTATATTTTTATGATTTTCAATTTGATCGGGAAGTTTATAAATTTATTGCACCATTTATTATGTAATAATATTATTTTTAATGCTTATAAATATAATTATAATACACGAGTAATTATATTATAAAATTCAATCGACATCATTAATTTTCATCCGCAAACAAATCATATTTGCAAAGAAAACAACAATTTGAAAGAATATTTTGCACCGCACATTAATTATAAAAACGCTTTCGGTGGTGCAAATCATTATTTCACAAAAAAAAGATTCCTTTATTTTTCCACATCATAAAATAAATTAAAGTAAACATCCTATAGGAATGTTAGTGTAAAGTTTACTCGAATGAAATTTAACTTGGTTAATTGTAAAAGTTATTTCAGCATTTGCTGAATTGATTTTGAATATTAATATTATATATCAATATATAATAATATGAAATTTTATATTAAATAAATAGACCGAGTAAACCCTTATTTTATAAATATCGCTAAAAATTAATTAAGTAGAGTTTAATTAGATTATATAGTTAAAAATAAATAACCGATAAGACTTAGTATTGAAGATGTTTCGTCATAATGTCTTATAAAATATATGTAATGAAGTTATACAAATGTAATATATATATATATATATATATATATATATATATGTATGTATGTATATATATATATATATATATATATATCAGTTGATAAGGCGTAATGTAATATTTTTAAGGGTAATTTGAATAATTTGAACTTATCTCGCGCGACAAGCAAAAATATTACATTTCTCGTCAAGCGGGGATGTAAATAAAACGAAAAACGGCGAAAAGGGAACTAGGGAAGAAACGTTAAATAAATATAATTATTTTATTGTGTGACTTAATTGTTTCAGACTTGCTCTTTTTCCTATTCGAAATAATGTAGACCGTCGTTCGCGTTTTACTCCCGTGAAATGTAAATTCGGATATGTCCGAGTATTGTATTTTAGGTGGGCTCGACATTTGTCGTGCAAAACTAATTGGACCGGTTTCAAATTTACATAAATTTCATGTTTTATTAACAAAAATTATTCATTTCGTATATATTTTACATACGCAATTTCAATGAAGCTCTGAACGAAAACAAAAGCTGTACATAATTTGATACGCGTTTCGTTCTATTATATCGCGTTATGAAAATTTCAGCGATATATTGCATCGTGTATTTGCGCGTTTCTCGCACATTACATAAATCGAACGCCCGTGACGAAAGTGTTAAAATAACCAACGTTTTCCCGCTGACAGGGAAAATATTTACGAAGCTTTCCGAACAACTTTCTTATCGTATATATATATATATATATATATATATATATATATATATATATATATATATATATACCATATATCCACGCTGAAACTCCGCATAATATTATCTTCGACAAAAAAAAACAACACTTTTCTTCATTCAATATAGTGAGCTTTTTTTTCATAGTTTTGTCGACAATATGCGGAGGCCGAACGTCTAGAGTCCATTTCCTTTATGTTTTATATACGCGTACCCGTTTATGTGTACGCATGAAGTAAAATGAACGGAGACCTCAAACGAAAGTGTGTTTATTCGGGGACCAAAAACGCCGTAGTATATCCGTTAAATTTTCTATGAGTCGAACCCTTTCGAGGATTCGGACGCGAATGCGGAACGTGAAAAAAAATGTTACAAATTTTCCCCAGGACAACGTCGAGCCGTGTTCGCATATTCGACGATTTAATCTGATACCTATACGAGTACATATTTATTTTATATTCTTTTTATATACATATTTTATTTTATATACTCTTCCCGATACATTCTTATTTTGCAACCATAATTATATTATTTGAAAAATATCAGTTTTAAAATATTTTTCGTGTTTTATATTAAATATTTCGTATTATATTATAATATTTTATGTATTCTAGTAAAAAAATTATGACGATATATTGTGATGATTATTTATGATTGCTGTACAAGTCAAAATCATTATTAACTTTTTTCATATTCAGCTATATAACTTCGCAATAAAACAATACAGTTTTGAGATTACAATCGATACTGAAATCAAAACACTTCAAAATATTAACATTTCAAAATATCTAATTTTGTTTATTAAATATACCAATTTAATTTAAAACTGACACAATCACTCATCGTTTTGGTATTTGTTGTTGTGATATGTTATAGCAGCCATGTTAATCTAAATTAAAATACTAAAATACAAATAATAGTAATGAAACAAAGAAAAAGTGTTTGTGGCTATACGATCGATTGTGCTGAAAAATATTCTTCCATCTTTCAATAGCTTATAATTAATGGAGACCATGGCCTCGTTTAATAAAGGAAAACGTTTTTGATTTATTTTGTTTAGAACATCTTGATATTGTCTACACTAAACATGTTACAAAATTTATTTTAATTTATATGATTGTATATGTAATATTTCAAATTTTATTACTTATTATATTTTTAGGTAAATATGCATATATGTTACTATATGATTTACTACATATTTACTATATACTATATGATTTACTACAATATATATATATATATATATATATATATATATATATATATATATATATATATATATATATATATATATATGGAGCTTATACTGATTTAAACATATTTAACATTATTATATTAAAAAAAATGCATTAATCTAAATTAATTAACATAATAAAAATAAGTATGATATATAATAATAAAATTAAATATATTATTATATATCATACTTATTCTGATGTTATTAAAAATTGGAGAAATTCCGGAAAAACAACTGCGAATTCAATTTTTCTATAAACATTTCTTTTTGAGTTGCATATTATATAACTATTGACATAAGTTTTGGCACGATACATAATAAATTTTACAAGGTGATGCAGTTCAATATTGATCTTCAGTCTTTTCTATCAACGACTATTCTCAACTGTTGCCTTTCATTTGACTTATTGGTTTAAAAGACCATAAAAACACTTCCACTTTCTTACTTTTTAGTGTTGAATCACTGTAGTGTTTCAATTTTTGTAAATTTTATTTTTGTAATTATTTTCAATTTAATATATTCAACGCTTTCATATTTTTTATGAATGATAATAAATTTTAAGCAATTTTGTTAAAGAAGAACTATTACAATGTTAAAAATTACTAGTAAAGATATATTTCGTAATCATGCTTATATATAATTGATCTGATTGTGATTTTTATTTGTTTCATTAATATTTTCAGATTGTCTCGGTGAAGAGTGTGTGGATTTTCAGGGCAATTTCATAGAACATGGACTACTGTATGTACCAGGACCAGGGGTTTGCTCCCTGTGTGTTTGTTACCATTCAGAACCGCAGTGGTGCAAAGCCATATATTGTGATGCACCCTATGTAAGTAAAGTAAAATAGGATAAAATATTTTTCTCATTGTTCTAAAACATTTTTTTATATTATTCATATGCAAATATATACAAGTACAAAGTCAGCATTGTTCACATTAATATATATATATATATATATATATATATATATATATATATATATATATATATATATATATATTAATGTTGCATTTAACATTAACAATATCTAGATATGAATTTTCAAGCACAAATAAAATAAAAATTTCACATAAAAAAATAAAAACTGCATACAAGAAAAATATTACATTATGTGGATATAATTTAAAACTTTCATTGTTATTTTTCACTTGCTATAATGAGATTTTTTTTCAGTTTTGCCGCGTTGTGACGCTCAAATGCAGTCAGTTTTTTCGCATACATTTTTTTTTCTTCACATTTATAATGATTCCTTTACCACCCTCGTCCGTCGGTTAACCAATCCTTCTGCCCCCATTCAAACATAGAACAAAAAGTATATTCGTTCAATTATACGGTTCACTGTTTATAATCTGTTTTCAGTTTTGCGAGACTTTTCGCGTCGGAGAAAGATGTTGCGAGTTCGAATGCCTCGATCCACCCGGAAAGAATCCCAAATACTACGAAAGGTTGAAACTGAGAAACCAAATCCTATCAGGTAACAACACGGCACCAGCAGTAATCACCGATTACATTTATAGATTACCGTCGGCCATGTCGTTAATTTGCATGGCGATGACTAGAATATTCAACTTCCTTTAATAGTTAATATATTTTATTCCAAGTAATTGATTTTCTCACAACAATTACAATAAGAATCGATTTAAGTCGGTTATCATTTCATTATTGTATTATTTGTTAATATTGATCAAGATTACCGAATTAGGTGCATTCGAGACGTTATTAAATTTTAATAATAAATAGAAGAAAATCGCCCCCCCCTCTGCTTTCGTTATATCTGTATTAAATTGAAAATTTTTGTCTATGTTGAACAAATATTGTTCATTTGATTTAACATCAAATTCAATTTCAGTAATAATTTTACATGATACTTGCTCAACAAAGACAAAATTCAACACGTTTAAATCGATTAAAAATCAGCTTTTGATTAAATTTTAATAATAATGATATATATATATATGTAAATGTAATATATTTATAATAACAATATGGCCTTACATGAATTTGAAGCTTCAGGAAATGAATTTTAAAAATGCTTCTGGAAAGTGTTTCTTTTTTTAAATATACATATAAGCTCGGTTAAGATTATGAAATTTTGGAGCTTATGATGCAAAATAAATAAATAAATAAAACAGACACCTTCCAATTTTTGGTCCAACATAAAAATTTCCTAAATATAAAAGCGAAATTAATGAAAAATTGTGAGAAAATGATACATTGTAAAATTTACTATCTGAAAATAATATTAAATATTATAAATCACTATTTATAAAAAACATTAAACACTGATCATTACATTTTCGTTTTCAAATCATGTAAATTTGTATAATATTTAAATCAGACGTTTGGAAACTTTCAAATTGCAACAGATTCAATATATAAACATGAATAAAATAGAAATCAATTAATACAATTATATTATTACAAATATTTCACGTTTATGTAAAATAGAGAATCCGTGTAATAAAACATCTTTATGGGCAAAAATTTTAAAGTTATAATTCAAAGTATTTGACAAAGTGAAATAATTTGAATTTTTACTATATTTATTTAAAAAAAATATATAATTATATCGCTCATTACCAAACTCTGATTTGAACAAATTCCATTAAATCATCGATCACTGTTAATAATGTAAACAACATAAATTTTATTAGTAATGTTATAATATTGTAGCCATTGTTTATGTTGTTCCATCGATTAGATATTAAAATATACCGCACTGTGAGTGTTAAAGCACGTCAAGTACAAACAAAATATTTTGACACTATGTTTTTAATGTGCAAATTATAAAAACTACAAATTTTCAGGCAGTTTATATTAATTACCAAAATATTCAATGTTTTTGCCAAAAAAAAAAAAAAAAAAATACTTCACATATTTGTAAAACATATACGTGTGTATTTTTAAAATGCTCACAATGCGTTATATGTAATAAATATTAGATAATGAACATACATTGGTGAATTTGGAAATCATTTTTATTGAGTGCACAAGGAAAACTAATTTAGAATATTTTAAGAATGTATAAAATTAATTATAAAATCGATTGTCATTTTCTGTTTTGTACATGATAAATATTTTATTTAAATATCTTCTGGTGCCATATTAACATAGGGTGAACGTTAACAGTCATCGCGACTAACACTTTGTTAGCAGATCTCAACTTTATTATCTGGTTAAATTGTTGTTATATATATTTTTTTAACTGTAATGTAATCATTAATTATCACGAATATTTAGAAAGAAATAGTGCGGCATTTTTTTTTTTGCCTTTTGCATCTATTAAAATATACATAAATAAGGTTCGCTTACAATCTATATTCTTCTTAGTCTACATTGAATGCTTTAAAAGTTCAATAATCCATTTTTTTCATTAACATTTACACTGTTTCAATGTTTTATTGTATTCTTTGAACTTTTCATTTCCTAACTTAATCAAATAAAAAATATAAATTCATTTTAAAATTCAAATATAATAAAATTAAAATGATATATCAATATTTCATTACATTATATAAATATTCAGTAACTATTTATTTTGTAAATGATAAAAAAAATGTTATATCACATTTCTAAATTTCATCAATGTATGATATATATATATATATATATATATATATATATATATATATATATATATATATATTAAGAGCACAAAAGTGAGCCACATATAAAATCGATATTATTATAACTTTTAAAAACGTTTCCAGACAAATCAATAAGAGATGTCTATTATAAAATAATTATAATAGAATTCGTGTGTGTCGAATGGAAATGCTGAAATTTTAACTGGAATCGTTTTTTATTATTATTATTTCGTTCAAAATAATAATTATTGTCGTGTTAAAATAATCGTTTATCATGCATAAGAAAGCAGTGGAAGTTTCGCAGAAACGTTTTTAAAAGAAGTTCAAATGTAAATATAGACGGAGTCTTGTTGTATTAAAGGCAATAATAGTAATATTTCTCATCTATCGACAATTCTTAACTTTTGTATTTATTCTGTAGCTCGTTTAAAATATTGTTAAGCGCACTAAAATGCTTCACATACCCACGGATCAAATTAATTAATGAATTATACCTTAAAATGACCAATTAAAAAAATAAAAAGCACATTCATACATATATGCATGAAATCATCATTACAACTTTAATACATATTCGACGTCCGATCGATTTGTTTGTTTTATTAATTTCAAAACAAAAATAATATAATTTATAAAAATGGAATCCCAATACATTTATAATTGAATATTGTAAAATGTTGTGACGCAAAGACAATCCGAGTATTTAAAATTATTTTCAATATATTCATTCTAACTGAAAGATGATTAAATGAACGGTTCTATCGATTTAAAAATTCGAATAATGGGATTCCACAACATATATGTAATTTGTACAATATATTATGTAAAAGTTTAATTTTGCACTAAGTAACGATTTAAAAATATGGTTCACATTCAAAGTGTATTTTTAATCATATAAATTATGTTAAAAACTCTTAATCATATTTAATATTTTACTTCCATGCCAAATGTATAAATTTTTATATATATACATTAACTTTAAATAGTGTGGAAAATGATCTATAAGTGTAAGATATATTCTTATGATTATGATTAAAAAAAATGTATAAGAAATTTTGGACTTGATGTTTTTGAACATTTACTTTTTACATTGGTAATATTTGTTATATAAAAATACATATATATTATAACATCTGATCGCAGAATATTATCGCTTAGTCTTTTTGATCCTATCTTAATGGTGATATTGTAATTAACGAGTGTTGCGTCGGAAAATGTTTATATCTCTATAAAAATAATGAATACCAAATTGAGATTTCACACGTTATTCTATATTATATTTAAGCATCAAATTAAATCATAGTAATATTAATAATAAACACTGATTAATCGAACAATTTCCTTGAGATCAATCGCATCTGCTGTTACAAAGCGTGCCGATCCGTGATGCATGAAATGCCTTTTACAATTTAATCTAATTATTACTTCAGTTATATGATTAAATAATATTTTATAATCTTACATATATGATAATTATACTATTTTATGGTTTACAAATCATTCCGTTTTGTAATTCTGTCAACTACACATCATCGTATGAAAATGATTAAACCGTATTTTACAAATATTACTGACAAATACATTTGGTGAATGTTAGAAGACAACGATGTCCAAAATTAGTGTAGAAAGATTTTAAAGTGACCACAGAAGTCTGGACAACGAAGAATTTGTTGAAGAATATTTTCAATTTATCAAACGCTGTTCAGACTTTTTCAGATCACAATTTTGTTTGAACTTTCATTAAAAATTACGCTTGCTTTCATAATTATAACAATGTTACAATTATATATATATATATATATATATATATATATATATATATATATATATATATGTATATATATATATATATGTATGTATATATATATATATATATATATATATATATGTATATATATATATATATATATATATATATATATATATATATATATATACACATAGTTAGTCAATTTTAGTGATAAACAATTTGATTAGCCTTAAAAAATCATCCTGCCATCTCACTATTTTATAAACTTTAATAATATCATGTAATTTCAAATCATTAATTAAACAATATATATATATATATATATATATATATATATATATATATATACATATATATATATATATATATATATATATATATATATATATATATAATCAATTAATAACATCGTAACACTTAAGTAAATATCCATTTTTATAAACTGTGATACATTTTCACGTAATTAATAACGACATATATATTAAATATATGTAAATGTATATATATACATATAAAATTTTCATTATAATGCTTTACTGTCTGAAAAAAATCGCAATCATGAGCTTTATATCAGCGTTAAAATGTAATAGTTATTTTCTAATAACATAATTTCCTTATAAAATTCATTCTTCAAGAATATAATAATAGTAATAATAATAACAAGAAATCCTTAATTTTTTTTCAGTTAAATACTTTATTACTAGTTATATCTACATACATATACATATACATATATATATATATATATATATATATATATATATATATATATATATATATATATATATATATATATATATAATGAAAATGTGCATATGATTTTGTGTGATTTATAAACAAGGTATGCATTCAACAATAGCTGCATTATCCACACACTAATTAAAATAATAATAACTAATTAAAATTAACAGTTCTTACATACTCATAAATATATGATTTTTTTCCAAAAGTAATGGAAATAATTCTGTAAAAATTCCTTTAAAAGTCTATAAAGTACTATAGTATCGTTATTGCTTTTTTTGGAAATTTTTCAAAAAACATTGTACTTATAACTTGTCTATTTTAGATGTTTTTCATGATCCTAAATAATTCACCTTTATATTATTTTTGATGTGAGGGAACATAAAAAATCGTATAAAATCATTTGTCGATTATAAGAATGTCAAGGAAATATTGAAAATTTTTTGCCAATTAAAAATTTTCCCTTCATTATTATAAAGTGTGAATCGATGCGTTCTTTGTAATATAAATTAATTTTAGGCAGTTCAAAAGTATCTTTGTTTACATTGATTATATTAGTAAATGTTGATATTTAGAAATTCAAAATGTTCTACGTTTTCTTATTCATCCTTAAAGACTGTGAACAGAGGACAGATATATTTACATAGACTTACTATAATATTTCAAATATTTTAATTATCTCTTTATTGAGCTATCCCCCAAAACTTAATGCCATCTCCTTTATTTAAATCGCAACCTATCTCTAAAACAATTCAAAAACTACTGATTTGGTTCATTTAACAGCCCTCGCCATTATTCACATAAACAAAAATATGTATCTACGATGGTCGAGAAAAAAAATATTCTTATTGCTTTTGGTTTAAATAATAAATTTAACTGAATCACAATATATATTTTTAATTTACATTGTAATTAGAGAAAAATTGAAAATAAAATGAATATTTTATGATCCACATTTCAGATATAACATTAAGGCTGATATAACATCATGATGTAGTAAATACTACAAATGATGGAACATTGAGTCTTCGCGCTTCCGCTTGTCATGTTTTTAATAACAACACATTTTTTTTATATTGATGTACTATTTGTTCAAAATAATTCTGTCTTTCTAAGCTAAATTACAGTAATAAATTGTAAAAATATATTTTAATTGGTAGATATGCTTAAAAATGATGAACGCCACATATTATAATAATCTCAATCGATGATTCCGTGATTTATGATTGTGTGGATAATGATATATAAATTAAAAAAAAATGCTGATAAATAATAATGCAAATATATGTAAACAAAAGAAGGAAGTTTGTATACCGAAAAAATAAATAGTAAGGTTGTGTTGACAGTTGCAAGTGCCTGGGGTACAACTCCAATAATATTGTCTGGTGCCAAGATCTTTTTAAATAAACGAATAAGCTTTTTCTCAAATCCTTTGCAAAAGATTTTGATTACAAAAAAATGCACATTTCTTCGCATAGTTAATCAACAATGAAGTAAATTCGACGATGTAAGCACATATTTATAATTCAAAAAATAAATATGTATATTACATATTGAAAAAAAACATATACACATTTCACTGTTTCAATAATAAATTTAGTTGATATCGTTTCATCGAAAAATCACAGCTTTAATAATTCGAATTACTGTTAAGATCATAAAAAAAATGTGACTAAAGAGAAAAAAAATATACATATTTATATACAATAATATTTCACTTGTGAGAAATAAATGTAACATACAATATAACATATATAATATGATGTTACAATTATTATTATTTATTTTTAAGATTATTGAAATGTTTATGTAAATCTGATTATTATATATTTCTTTTTGTTTTAAAAACATTTACTATTAAATATTAATAAAAAGTCACTTAATTACCATCCAAATAAATATGTAATTAATATAATTCTTTAATGATATATATATATATATATATATATATATATATCATATATATAAATATATATATATATATATCATATATATATATATATATCATATATATATATATATATATATATATATATATATATATATATATATATATATATATATTACTGAAATTGCGATTCCGCTAAAATAAACTTATTTTTTATAAATCATTTGCAGCTTTTTACAACATATAATATGTTTATGTATCTATATAAATATGCAATTACACTTTACAAATGTAATTATATAGTTTTTGCAATGTAATGTTTATTTTTATCTGAAATATTGTGTAAATATTAGGTATAATCCAAATATAAGAAAAACATAAATTAAAATCTTTTAATTTCTTTGACATCCAATTCCTTATGATTTGAAAAACAACCTTTGATCGATGTAAAAAGCGACGAAATAGGCAAAGATAAAAAAAATATATAATGATTGAAATTGAATGCAACAGATTACATCGACATTGAGGAAAGAAACAAAGTTTCAGGGTGTGACCGTAATCTACATTAGTTAATGTAAATTTAAAAATAAAACATTTAAAAATATAATAATTCTTCTACGTTTATTACAAAATGACATTATATATTTTTAATAAACATTTTTTGTAAATAAGAGCAGTTCGAGAAAAAAATTATTATTCAATCAAAGAATAACTAATAATATATTATTTATATATCTATATAATCTTCATTATTGTATGATATAGAAAAAAGTTACATGAATATTTTATAAAATTGTCAATAAATACATTAAAATATAATATATTGTTAAAATTAAATGCAAGAAATTCTAAAAACATTAAATTTTTATTTCGATAGTGCTGATTTAACTTTACTTAATAACATCGAACCGATTACCATTTTATCGCAATTAACTGTTATACGAGTTATATCAGATATTATTTGAATTGTTACCAACACCAAACACTGTGTACTTAACGTTTGTCCGGTAAATCTAAAAATATATATGTATATAGAAAATACTTGTAAAATTATCGTTTTTGAATTAAAAATACAATAAAATAAACAATATTATAATTTAACAAATTCATACCTTAAAATATCATTTTGTGAAGATATTGGAGACACATTTGCAATATCGACTATTCTTTGACAAATTATTGCTGGTGAACCAGGATAACCACTATCACCTTCAACCTATAATAATAATAAATATAACATAGATAAATTGCTAAATTTCTAAATATATTTTCTAATTACCTGTGTCATCCCTCGTAAATTTTTCTGTTCGGTTAAAAAACGAGATTCTGCCATAGTTACGCTTCGCATTAATTCACCTACGGGGGGTTTTATGTTTACAGATGATTCTCCTATGATATAAAATGTTTGTGAAATGAAAACAAATAAATAAAGTATTTGCATAAAGATAAATAGCCTTAACACTACCTAAACTCGATTTAATTAGAAATTGAGCTGACTGAGAAGTATCATTAAAATCAATACCCATAATTCCTGATTGACTACATCCAATATTTAATAATGGTATTAGAGCAAAAGGATGTATATCCTGATCAGCCGAAAGACCCTAAAGAGAGTAAATATTATGTAAATTATACAGTAGATTAATGTATTTTTATCATATTAAATATAAAATTTAATTATACCTTTTTTTCGACTGTAATATTAGAAATTTCTTGATTGCTTTGATTATTGAAAAATAATTCTATCGATGCCATTTTACTTGAATATAGATGAGGGGATCTAGTAAACCTATACAAAATCATTAAACCTTGTCCATTGATTTTTGATAACAATTCATATGATCTAAGAGGAACAAAAGATGGACTGACGAGTGTTATTGCATCTAAAATAACATTTTTAATAAGGAAATGTACACAGTTTAAATATCTATATTAAATGAACACAAATAACCTTGTATTATATGTTGTTGATTAGCAACAGGTGATAAAAAGCCACCGTATGTTGGAGTCATGATAGGCAAAGCATCACCCATTTCACCTAATTCTAATAATAAATCTAGATTTGTTTTTTCTTTTGAATCAGATTTGTTTGAATTTTCATTGTCATTTTCTTGTTTTAAAGTATCCGGAGTCTAAAATCATATTAATTCAATCAAAATACAATAAATATCCGCAATTTTATTTATTGCAATATATATATATATATATATATATATATATATATATATATATATATATATATATATATATATTAAATAACCTTCGCAAGTTTTTCAGTGGCTAGATTATTATTATTTTCATTTTCAGATATGCTATTCGAATTATTTGTTGAGGAGCCATCATTTTCTGACTCGCTTCCTGAAGTTTCACTACTGCTTTCTTCTGAATCGCTCTCTGAACCACTTGATTGAGAATTAGATGAATCAGTTCCATAATTTGACGATGAAGAACCAACATTATTAGTTTTCTTTGTTAACTTTTTAGTTTTTTCTTCTGAACCAGAGTTTCTAAAAACAATTTCATTATTAATTATAAACTGTGTGTACAAATATTATAAAGAAATAATAAAATAATGTAGACAAAAAAAATTACTTGCTATCCTGTTCAGAGCCTGACTCATTATCCTCTCCAGATGATTCTTCTTCAGAACTAGAAGCTCCAGGACTACTATCTTCCGTCTCAGAGTAAAATAATTTATTAACCGTTTTCTCGCTATATATATTTTTATTTAATGCATCAGTGGTATCTGATTTACTAGTATCACGTAATGACGAAGGTGTGGATTCAGTTGGAAATGGCGGTAAGGATACATAGCCCGATGCTCGACCAGAAACATAGTGTGACAAGCTTCCTAAAGTATACTGTTGTCTTTCTACATATATTAAAAATTAAATTAGAAAAAACAATGTCAGTAATTATTTTAATACGTTATTTTTCAATATTCTACCTTTAAATTTGCTTTCTAGCAAAGGAGCTGGTTTAGTGGCTAAAAATATTTTTTGAGCATTCTGTAAAAGTTTTGAAGAGCTTTCATTTTCAGTAAGAAAAACGAAATGCTTTAAAAATCGAGCCCTATCCCTAATATCGTATGATGAATCGTAACGAGCTAGTGTAAAAATGTATTGTGCTAAAAGTCTGGTTTGTTCAGGATTTGTTAGGCAAAGTTTAACAGCCAAATTTAGCACTTGCAGCTTTACTAAATCATCCTGGAATTAATAAAAAAATAAAAATCTTAGCTGAAAAAAATCGTGGTAAGATTGTTTTTCGTAAACACACATATAAAAATTGACCTCTTGAATAAATGTTTTAGCACACTTTCTTAAAACATCTGGAGCTATTCTATCAGATCTATATTCTCCTAAAAGCCATAATATAGCTGCTCTTGCTGCACCAACAGTTATGTGATCCAATAATCTCACCATTTGAGCGATAATGGTTTTATGATCTACTGATCGCTCAGATTGAAGAAGTTTTTTAATAACAACTACACTTTCAGCAACAATGGCTTCTATAATAAATATAAAATCTGCATTGAAAAAATAAACTCATTAAGTATTTTATAGCATTGTGTTAATTTATATAAATAACCATCTTTATTAGAGAGTAAATCAAGTAAGCCTTGAAGACAAGTATCAGTGACCGTTTTAATATTTGCTGCACAACGATCGATAGCCTGTATAGTTGCAGCAACAAATGATTTATCACTAGAAGTTATATATGTTTGAAACTCTCTCAATATTGTAGGAACAGTAGCTTCAGTAGCCAAATTGGATAAAATTTCCAATTTTAATATTTTTATGTGAGTTGGATCGCTTGTTCTCACAAAAAATGTTTTTAAAAATGGTTCGAACATGCTCTGAAATTATTTCATAAAATTATATACATACAAACACGTATATACGCATATATATATTAAATATTAATAATATAAACCTTTTTTCCAATAGTTAAAGATGCAATGGAATGTAATACAATACTTTGAACTTCAATAGGACCTCTTAATAAACGTATAAGTGCACGAGCGGCCAATGGTAAATCAGTTGCTGTAAATATAGATGAAAATTGAAAATTCACACACACACACACACACACACATATATATATATATATATATATATATATATATATATATATATATATATATATATATATATATATATATATATACCTGGCCCAGCATGATAATATAATTGTGCAACTGCCATTACTACGCCAGCATTACGACTCTGTAATAATGGGTTAGCACTTCTTAAAAGTAAACGATGATCAGAATCTAAAGTTCCAGAATTTGACTGCGGTTTCTTTTTCACTATTTTTTTACCATCTTTCTTTTTATTATCATTTACTTTTTCGCTATCATCAGAATTTTCAGCTCCATCGCTATCATAGAAAGGCCTTTCATTTTCATCGTCAGTCTGTATACTTTCCTACAAAAAAAATCTTTATTTATAATACATATATATATATATATATATATATATATATATATATGTGTGTGTGTGTGTGTGTGTGTGTAACAACATTAAAAAAATATTACCCCAGAATTTGGATCGCAAAAATTTTCTCTAGCATATCTTGTTAAAACATTTAAAATCACCAGTTGACCCCATTCATCGACATCTACAAGCAATGTGCACAGTTTCCTAAAATTTGGATGAATTAAATCACTTCTCTCAGGGCATACTTCGCTAAAAGCCATTACAGCCGATCCAATCACAATAGTGCTACGTTCAGATAGTAATTTTTTAATGATAGAAACCAATTCTTCTTTAAGTTCAGGATCCAGACTAGAAAACATTGATCAAAAATACAATCGAATTTATGAAATAATGATTAATAAATAAATTAAGTTACCTATATAATTTTGGAATAGCGTGAGCTGCAGTTTTTCTAACATATGGGCTCATATCTGATGCAGAGTCTTTTATAGCTAACATAACTATGGGAACTATCATTTCTACACGTATAGATGAAAGAACTCTCAAAGCGCTGGCCCGAATTAATTGATTAGGATCCTAAATATAAAATATTTAAAATAAATTGAACAAAAATATACATTAATCAAATTTGCGTGTAATTGTGAAACCTTGAGAGCCCTTTGAAATGTGCTAATAGATAATAGAGCCAAATCTTGTTGCTCCTCTGCATATCTCTCAAGATAAACGTAAACAAGCTTCTTAACCTCAATATTTTTAGACACAACATTTTTAACGACAGCAGGAAATCTAAAATTTCCCAAAATATTGTAAATAAAAATACATCACATATTTTTATAAATAATATATATATATATATATATATATACAAATCTGAAGCATCCCGTCCTTTGGCAACCATTCCAATTATTCGTTTCATAGCTTCCAATTTCAAAGAATCTTTAGATCCATCGAGCATCTGCTTCAAATCGTCGTGTCTATATGCATAATAAAATTTATTAAATTACAAAGTTGTCAAATCTGTTTGAATGATTAATTGTTTTGAATTATGTATAATAAAAAAAAACAATAAAAATTGAATTTCATATCATCTGTTATGAACAAAAAGTGTAAATGTAAATATATTTGGTAGCCGGCAATCAATTTCTGTATTTAATTTAAAGCAAACAATATGAGCCTCGTTGTATTAATGTTAAAATTTAGATACAGTTTTATATTTTTCAAAAAATCATACTTTTTGTAATCAGGTTGAAAGAATCCTCCGGATGCTGGATCCGGTGGATATTCAACTTCACCCGCAACGACCGGTCTGTCATTATTGTAGGATGAAGCGTATGACATTCTTACTCAATTTATTGGAATATTCCACCTTATAAAACAAAAAGCCGACACTGACATATACAAATATCAATGTAGACGTCACCCATAACATGAACTAATCATATTTCCAGTTAAACTCACTTTCAACTACAATATGCCATTAAATCTTAGATACCTCTTATGGGTACAAATTCTTTTTTTTTTTTATGTAAAATTTAAAAAAATCAATTAAATTTTTCTTTTTACTTATATTTAATAGATTATATTTTATCAACTTATTTTATAGTAGTAAAATTAAAAATATTTTATTTATTTAAATTGATAAAGAAAATAAGAATTTATGTTTCAAAAATACACGTATCGGTTTTATTTTTGATTTTTCAATCTAAAAAAATACTTTTTGTAATATATACTTACAAATTTTAATAATATTCGTTATTATAAAGTCTTGAAAACTCCAATTTTTTATTAGAAAAAAAACATTTATCTTCATTGCATAGTCGCTTATTACAAAACGAAATTTCTCTCTGCTTGACATCTGTCAATTAGTAATTGCCGAATATTTTTCTACAAATTCATTAGTTTTATATATATATTTACAACTAAAAAATATACTTATGTATTTTTATTTTTATTTTTCACACCTCAAATTGATAAATCCTATTATTTTAATAATCCATATATTTAATTTAATTTCAGATAAATATGACGAAACTTTTAGAATGGTTATCGGCAGCAGTGATCATATTTGGCGTATGGTTTTCAGTAGTCTTTGGAATTGTACAATCGTCTCAATTAGATAGATGGATGTATTTAATAATACCTTCGCCATTTATTTTCATTATTTTATTTGGTTTATACGCCATCATTGTTGTTTTATATAGAGTATTTACTTTTAATGATTGTGAGTATGCTGCTAAAGAACTTCATGAACAAATTATTGAAGCTAAAGAAGATCTAAAAAGTAAAGGTTTTGTTTTTGAATAAAATATATCAATTTTTAATATATGTATAATATTATTTTCATTAAACTTATTTCTTTATAAGAATATATGTTACTTTTATTACATTTATTATAATAGTAACGTAAAATATATATTTTAAATTTATTTATTATTTACACACACACACACACATATGTGTGTGTGTGTGTAAATTAAAAAT
Source organism: Leptonema lineaticorne (assembly GCA_024500535.1). Classification (NCBI taxonomy): domain Eukaryota; kingdom Metazoa; phylum Arthropoda; class Insecta; order Trichoptera; family Hydropsychidae; genus Leptonema; species Leptonema lineaticorne. Next base: position 13,489,684 of record JANIJI010000014.1, on the reverse strand, counting down.
AATTTCAATATATAATATAAAAAGTAAACTTAATTCATAAATGTTATCATTGAAATTTGTAAATTTAATTATAGATACCTTACATCATATTTGTATAGTTCTAGACTAATTTTATTAAAATATTATTTGTTTTTCTTATATTACCCGCATAATTTATTGATGATTTCAGAAGTTTAGAGACGTTTGTAACGTGGAAAAGTAGAGATATAATTAAATCATTTTTAAAAATATACTTCATAAATAGTGATTTGAAAATTAATGTGAATTATATCATATAACTTTTGCCCTGTATTTCAGTCTGAACACATTTTCATAGGTATACAGATTGAAATTCATATGTTTATTCATATTTTATTTTGGCTTTTTATTCTCTACAAGAAAAACAATTCCCTTTTTTAACAATATAATTCCAAACCATAAATAACTTATATTCAAAAATTGGCATTTTAAAAAATAAAAAACCCTTATTAAAAAATGGTTTCTATTCGAAGTTAACGAGATTAGTATCATCAAAATTAAAAACAGTTTATCATTAGATGGTTTTAAAATAATTAAATCTTCTATTTTTATACATAAAAATGAACACGTGTCTGTCTGTTTATACCGGATAAATTTAAAAACCATACATCCAATCTCCGTAAAAAATTAGGGAATTATCAGGTATATCCCTAGAAAGATTTTTATTTTTTTTAAATCAGAGTTAGGGTTCTAGATGTTCCCGAACAAATATCTTAAAAATTCAAATTTTTTATTAGACGCATGACACAGCAACACGTGAACGGACACAGCTAGTGATGTATAAAGTTAAACTTTTGTAAAAATGATAAATTAAAAATAAAAGACAAAATGCAAAAAATGTAGATTGCCTAATGGAGAAGCGCGTAAATATTTTCCTATATCAACGTTTCTTGAAAAGTGGTGGTCTAGCGAGAGGGGAGGGAGGCATCATATCCCGGGTGCTATTCATAAAGGGTTGGCAAAATATTTTTTTTTTTGTTATAATATGTAGGAGTGGGCTGCCAAATTTTGGACAGAAAATTTGGCATAACTCATAATTTTGAAAATCATGGGTTATGGCCAATGTTTTGCGTCTGCAAATGTCAAAGTAGCCGCTAATATGAAGTAAGTTTGTTTTTAATTACTAATTTGTTTTTCATTGTAAAATTTATTTTTCTGATATTTTGTATATTCCAATTAAAATATATTATTATTAATTTATATTATTTTTTCATAATTTTCCTTAAAATATATATATTTGTTGTTCTATAACCTTCTAATCAAAACATTTTGTTAAAAAATATTATTAGTAGTTTTCACATGCTTTTATAGTTTTCATTATAATTACACAAACTCTTTAAATGTCGTTATTATTCATTTTATTTGCGCTGGAAAAAAATTATATGTAAAAATGTTTTCGTATTTTTTAGGTTAAGTGTTGACGGCTTGCTTGTGTATTTCCCTTACGATTACATATATCCTGAGCAATATGCATACATGTTGGAACTCAAACGTGGCTTGGATGCTAAAGTATTTTACGTGTTTACTAGTGTTTCGACCTTATTCTTGTGATATAATTTTACTATTTGTTTTTAAAGGGACATTGTTTATTGGAAATGCCATCAGGAACGGGGAAAACAGTCTCACTTCTCTCTCTCATTGTCGCGTACATGATACAAAATCCATATCATGTCAGGTAAATATATCGTATCTTTCGTATTCATTATATAAATTTAATACTTAAACTATTTTATTTCATTATCCAGAAAACTAATCTATTGCTCTCGAACAGTACCTGAAATAGAGAAGGTTATTGAAGAATTAAAGAAACTTATGGATTATTATGAAAATTCTACAGGAGAAAGACCAAATCTTACTGGAATGGTCTTATCTTCTAGAAAAAATATGTGCATTCATCCAGAGGTTTTATATATTTTTATTTTGTAATCTGTATATTTATTATCTCATCAAAGTATTTTACCAATGTGGTTAATATATAAAAAAAAGTTTCAATATAAATTTTCAAATATTAATAACTCATTTTATTTATAAAACAAGTAAATAACATTCAAAATCCATAAAATATCAAGTTTTTATTAAAATTGTAGGTTTCTAGAGAAAGAGAAGGAAAATCTGTAGATGGAAAATGCTATTCATTAACAGCTAGTTACATTAGACAAAGAAGTGTCGTCGATAACTCTGTTCCAACCTGTTAATATATAATTTATTACAAAATAATATTGAATGTATGAATTTAATTCTTATAAAGTACTTATTTTAACTTTTAGGTCAATTCTACGAGGGTTTTGATATTGAAGGCAAAGAATTCGTTTTACCTCATGGCGTATACACAATTGATGATTTGAAGCAGTATGGTTCTGATAGAAATTGGTGTCCATATTTTTTGGCAAGAAATGCTGTACGTATACTTAACAAAATTATTATAACAAATAAAAACATTATTTGAATTATATATATTTTTTAGGTGAATCATGCAGATATCGTTGTATATTCGTATCATTATTTATTAGATCCTAAAATAGCCGAAGTAGTATCCAAATCTTTTCATAAAGAAGCAGTGGTTGTTTTTGATGAGGCCCATAATATTGACAATGTATGTATTGATTCTATGAGTGTTAAAATTACTAGAAAAGTGATAGAGAAAAGTACACAATCTTTACAACATCTCGAAAAAACTGTTGCGGAGTAAGTTATTATATGGCATACTACATAATATTGATAACCTTTTTACGTTTGTTAATATATTATGTAACAGTTTAAAAGCCGAAGACACCAATCGCTTATCTGAGGAATACCACCGAATGGTTGAAGGTTTAAGAGAAGCTGCTATTGCTAAAGATACTGATCTCTTACTTGGAAATCCAATTTTACCAGATGAAGTATTAAATGGTAAAATTTTTAATGACAAAAATTGCTACTTAAATTTATATATATAAAATAATAATGCGTTAATACATCTTTGTAGAAGTTGTTCCTGGAAATATACGCAATGCAGAACATTTTCTAGGTTTTGTTAAGCGTTTTATTGAATACTTAAAAACACGTTTAAGAATTCAACACGTCATTCAAGAATCTCCTGCTAGTAACCTATTTTTTTTATTACGTATTACTTTTGTTTAACACTATACCGATCAACATTTTTGAATTTCATCATATAGTGTATATGACAAAAGACGACCCTCTATATATAAATAATTATTATGTATTATCACTTATATGGTTATATCTTAGAAATAAAAGAGCGATAATTTCCCAAACAATATCGAAAAAATAAAATATATTCAGTTTACATGCAAAGATACTGTATCATTGAATTGTTTCGACGCCCCTCCACAAAAACAGCGTCGCACAGTACGAAAATTAACTCTTAAAAAGTATTTTAGTATATTTGAAAATCATTTTCATCGAACATTTCTTATAAAATGTGTCGTATTTTCTATTTGCCATATAAATTATTTTCTTTTATTCAAGGAATAAAATATTTTTATTAATAAAGTTGTCTATATTATTGTTCTTAAGATATTTTTTAATTAATTGATACATTAATATTATTTTAGCAAAATATGCACTGCGATAAATGTTGATTTTTATTATCATGCATTAACGTTCTTATTAGGTTTTTTAAAAGATGTCGCATCACGAGTCTGCATAGAGAGAAAACCATTAAGATTTTGCGCTTCAAGATTATCATCATTATTAAGAACATTAGAAATTCCTGATCCTTCAAATTATTCATCATTAACTCTTATAACTCATTTAGCAACTCTTGTTGCTACATATACCAAAGGTTTTACTATAATTATAGAACCATTCGATGACAAAACGCCTACAGTTTCGAATCCAGTTTTGTATTTCAGGTAATTGTATATAACATTTTTATATTGTACTTACGTTAATTATATATGAATATATTTATTTTTATTTATTTAGTTGTTTGGATTCTTCGCTTGCGGTAAGACATATATTTTCACGCTTTCAAAGCGTAGTAGTCACCTCAGGTATTATCATATAATTTTGTATATCGGTAGCTCTCAACATTGTTTACTAAAGATGTCCAATTATTATTCGATAGGTACGTTATCACCGCTCGATATGTATCCCAAAATATTAGACTTCAACCCTGTAGTTATGAGTTCCTTTACAATGACTTTAGCTAGACCATGTTTATTGCCAATGGTAAAATTCATTTATAACAAATACAGCTTAAATTATTATGCATTTTATATATAACACTATGTATTTTAGATCGTTACAAAGGGTAATGATCAAGTTGCGATATCGTCAAAATTTGAAACCAGAGAAGACGTAGCTGTTATAAGAAATTACGGACAGCTCTTAGTCGAAGTCAGTGTGTTTTTATTTAATTAATATTACTATTTGATGTTCTTACAAGTATTTTTCTTTCTTTTTAGATAGCTTCTTGTGTACCCGATGGCGTTGTTTGTTTCTTTACATCCTACTTGTATCTAGAATCGGTTGTTGGATCGTGGTATGATCAAGGAGTGGTTTCATCATTGCAAAAACACAAATTATTATTCATTGAAACTCAAGATAGTGCCGAAACTAGTTTTGCGTTGATGAATTACATAAAGGTTAATTGGATTAATATTTCAAATATATATTTTTCTGCTAATATTATCAATTTATAAGGATCTATTAATTATTTTAGGCCTGCGAATCAGGACGTGGCGCAGTATTATTATCAGTTGCTAGAGGAAAAGTATCAGAAGGTGTTGATTTTGATCATCATTTGGGGCGCGCTGTTCTTATGTTTGGAATACCTTATGTTTATACTCAAAGTAGAATACTTAAGGCTAGATTAGAATATCTCAGAGATCAATTTCAAATAAGGGAAAACGATTTTTTAACATTTGATGCAATGAGACACGCAGCTCAATGCGTCGGACGAGCCATCAGGTATAATATTCATATAGATAATATTTGTATAGGATTTTTAATACGAGTATTTTTAAAATTCAGAGGTAAAACAGACTATGGCATTATGATATTTGCGGATAAAAGATTTAGTAGAGCAGATAAACGAAATAAACTACCTAGATGGATACAAGAGCATATTAAAGAATCTCTTTGTAATCTTAGTACAGAAGAAGCCGTTCAAGTAAATAATATTTTTTTCTGTTTATCGTGTATACATTTAAGTAATAATTATAATAACGTATTTTTTCTACTTAGATTTGTAAACGCTGGCTAAGACAAATGGCCCAACCTTTCACCAGAGAAGATCAGCTAGGTGTATCATTACTTACACTTCAACAATTACAATCTGAAGAACAACAAAATAAAATTGAACGAAATGTATTACAAAAGTAATAATTACTTTAATCTGAAATATAAATATTGTATTATAATATTTTCATTGTGTTTTTCTTCTTGTATAGAAATTTAAAATATAAGCGAATGGGTTCTTTTAAATTTCAAAATAAAATACTTTTAATATAAATTGTATTGAATAATATTTTGAACTGAATAAAAAATATGAAAAATATATTTTTAATATATTTTTCATTTAATTTACATTAAAAATAAAATATTCAAAAGTATTATAATGACGTATATTATCATCATAAATGAGAACATACGCAATCACTATTTATCATTTGAAAACATATTTTAATAATACTGAATATTGGTAATGTTATACAAATTATTTAAAAACTATAAACGTTATCACAATATAACAACGTTCTATAAATGACCAAAATAAAAAATAATGACACCATACTTACTATTTTTAGATCACAATAAATTGATTAAACTTAACTCATATAATGTGCGTGTGTGGGTGTGTGTGTGTGTGTGTAATTATATGTATACAAGAGCGATTAATAAAAAACACCATTGCAAATGGAACATTTTATTTAATTTAACATCAAATAATTTATTTATATTTATTAAACAAAAATGAAAAACGGGTATTACTGTTATTAAATATAATATAAGTTTGTGAATATTCTTAATATGAACAAAAAACATGAAACATCAAATATAAAATTTAATTTTAATAGTTTTTATAATAAGTATTAACATATTTTTTTAGGATTTATATATATTCTGGAAAAACTTTGTTTTAATTGAAATACTTTATATTTATTAAATGGTTAATAAAAAATATTTTTTAGTCCGCGTGCTAGTTTAGCACGATATACAAAAGATCGACTATAAAATATACAATACATATTAAACTATGAAATCAATAAAGGACCAAACATGATAATGACTCATAATAAACATTGATATGAGAATAATGACAATATTTCATGAAGCATCACAGCTGGATTTAAAACCTAAGAAAGTTTAACTTAAGTACATTTCTTGTATTATATTTAACCGTTTGGCAGCTATCTATCAAAATCATTATACATTCCAAAATTGCTAGGAATAATTTGGATAATTCAAAAAAAATATATATGGTTTTACTAAAATCTTTATAATTTCTGCAAATATACATCGATTTACATGATTTTTTCGGCAATTTATAGATATATAGTTGACGGAAAAGGGTACTGAAGACTATTGATAAAAATATAAATGATGAATGTAAACAAAATTTGTGAAAATAAAAAAATGTGTTTAACAATTGTGTTTTCCAGCGCAAATACCATGCAGCCCCTTCTTGCAACGAGCGCAGATGAGGTTTGAACGTTTTATTCCGGTCCTCCTATTACTGCAGACCGCACACTGTCGTAGATTGCGTCCAGGAAGTTTTTCCAACGCGAATTTCGGGCTTGAAGTTGATGTTTCCTGTTCCACGTTTCTAAAATTCATCCATTCTTCTTCAATTTGTCCAATTATGGCCGATGTGAACCGTAGCCGAGACATTTTTTTTGAGCTGGTGTTTGCTGTGTATATTATATACGAATTCCTGTTTGTGTCCTGGGGCAGCTAGTAAGTTATTGTTCACCAAATGGAAAAATTTTAGAAGCAAAAGAAATCTATCTCTAGCAAACATTTTACTGAACCATGGTATTTTCCTGGAATCCTGTCTCCAATAACAGAATATCGTAGGGCGTTTTGTTATTCCCATCTCGAGCAAGACTGCTATAAATGCTTTTATTTCGGCAACGTTTGTTGGCGTCCATTTTTTGGCTCGTGAATAATTTAAAAGCACATGTGATTCCATAAACTGGGATGCATATCTATTAGTTTCTTTGACAATGGTTTCCAGAAATAATGTTGTAAAAAATAAATTAAAGTACTCTATGGGATTTGCATTTGATGGAGGAGCGCGTCTTGGTCCGGGTGCTTCAAAAAAATCATTTGTTGCCTTTGAAAATACTTTTGTTGGTGGAATGGCTGTGAATTTTTCATCTACCGTTTCTGAAGAAGAAGAAGATGATGAGGATGTACTTTCTACTCTCAATCTCTTTTTTCTATGAAGTATTACACTTTCGTCATCACTACTTTCACTAATTGTACATTCTGATTCATCCTCTGATGTAAAACTTGACAGTGATTCAGTGTTTGAAAAATCATCATCAGTCGACATGGTTAGATATTTTGAATACGTAAAAAATGGTTAAAAAAAATTTTTTGGGGGCAAAAGCTAATTATTATGACTGTTTATACTTTATAAAACACGTTTTGGTTATAAAAAACAAAGAGCGGCAAAGGACGTCCCAACAAGCTGAGCAACGAACTCACACTGAAATGACAGCGCGACAGCGCCGCATAGCAGTTATAGACACGAAATATTGCAGCGCTATCGCGCTGCGTAGCAGCCAAACGGTTAAGTGGCTAGAAAAATCACAGAAATATTATCACATACATTTAGTGTGAAAAAAATACCTTTTAGCTTATAAAATCAATAATCATTCTGATTTCCATTTATCAGAAAAAAATCAAAGTTATATACACTGATTGTATATTTAAAAACATGCATATATATCAGGGGTATCAAACACAGCACATTGTAGACCACATGAGCTTTTGTGTACTAAGTTGTGGGCCGCACTCCAAAAAAACCTGGAAGCTCGTTAGAAGCTTAATAATTAAAATATCATTTTTTATAAATTTAAACTGCACACTACAATTTTTAGTCCAGTAAAATTAGATATTTTTGGACGAATGTCGAGAGTGCAGACCTTTTTTCTGGAAATGTATTCTATATAATAAACTTCAAGGGGTCATAAAGTTCCACACGTCAGAGAGAGAGCTTCCCTCTGAAAATCATGAAAACCTCAAAAAATGCACACAAAATGTGTTGTACATAATTTGTGTAACAGTTTATGATTTTCCGTAAAAACCGTTCAAAAAATAGGCCTAAAATGGCCCTCTAAGTAAAAATTTTTCGTTTCACGGTTTTACAGACAATTATCTCAAAGCTAATCGATTTTACATGGGTATAGAAGAGGAAAAAAGTTGTAGAAAAAATCCTATTATATTATAATTTTCTTAAAATTATAATAGAATAGGATTTAGTTTTCTTAAAATTACAATTTTCCCAAACTCGATCTGACGATTTTCAGATAATAAGAAAAATAGCAAGTGTAAATTTTTTTTTCGAAATACATACAGAATTTTAAAACGAATTAGAATCCAAAAAGCAGTATCCTTTTAAGAAGGAGCTTCCTCCTATATTTACAGAAAACCTCCCAAAATTTGACTTTTTCTCAGTTTCTCGTTTATATTTCAAAAACCATCACTCAAATCGAAAAGTTATTTATAAACAAAATATTCTTTCTAAAAATTCTACATTAAAATTATTCGATTAATAATTTGTGTAATCATGTTCAATTTCTCTAGAAAAGCCCCCAATGTTGAGGATATCGCGTTGGTAAAAAAGACGATTTTAGTTGGATATATATGTCAATAAAGTATCTATTTTATTCAAAAATATTAGTTCTGCACTTTCGATATTCGTCCAAAAATATCTAATTTTACTGGACTATTTATTAAATGGAACTGTATACAAATTAAAGAAAACAAAATTTACTTTTAAATATAAATTTTATATATGTTATCAAAAACAGTACATCTTGACGGGTCGCGTGTTTGACATGCCTGATATATATATATATATATATATATATATATATATATATATATATATATATGTGTGTGTGTGTGTGTGTGTGTGCGTATATACATATACATACACATATATATATATATATATATATATATATATATATATATATATATGTATATATAAACTTTTCTGGAATCATTTAAAATCGTTTTAATAAATTATAATAATTATAAAAATTCTACAAAAAAAAATATTCACAACAGCAAATCGTTTTATATTTCACACTAGTTGTGCTTTTGAATAGGCCGACCATTATTACGAAACTTCGCAGTTTTAATCGGTTGGTCCAACAATATCATTAAAGCTCGTCCACTTTCAGCGCATATTTCTTGTCCATCTTTAGCTGCGAAAACACGTCTGTTATCATTCAGAGTATTCATCAAATGTCTGTAAATATTAGTAAAAAATTTCAATTACAATTTAAACATTACACACTAGGTTCAAACCATTGAAAATATACCTTGTAACATGATAAGGGACCTGTTGAGTAGAAATCCACTTTATGTCGTACATAGAAGACGATTCACTTTTACATGATGAATTTAAAAATTCTGCATAGCCAAAAAATTTCGAAATCTCATCACTGATTCCAAAGAATAGTATCACTTTATGACCCGCCTATAAATATATAATTATCATATATCTATCTATATATATATATATATATATATATATATATATATATATATATATATATGTGTGTGTGTGTGTGTGTGTGTGTGTGTAATTCAATATTACTAACCTGATTCGCTTTAATTAATTTTTTTTCAGTGCTTACTGAATAATTCCATACTCCAAGGTGTTGACTAAGCTCAATAACGTATGGATCTTTTGCTTTAATAATGAAATATCGAGAAATGGGCAAGGCACTAGAACTAGCTTCATTAGTAGTATTCGTATATTTTTCTATGTTTGCTAATAAAACATTACTATTTGTTGGACTTGATGGAGATTTCGTCATATAATTTTGAAATAAAGCCCCCTGATTGTTCATATTAAATCCTGTATGCGATTTGTTTTGCTTATTAGAAGCAAAATGATTATTGGTAAATGCATTTCCTTGATTATGTGTATTTTGAGAAGAATTGTAATTTTGTTGATGGAATGATCTGTTTTCGTAGTTGTGTGATGAATCGAAATCGTTATTTCTCCTGGACATATGCGAATCTAACATTAATGTTTTTGGCTTCTGACCAATTCCAAAGGGTTGATTCAAACCGACATTTTTTTCCTCAATACCGAGAACATGCATAAGTGTTGCAATCACCTTTTCGTCCATCTGACTTGTCACTTTAGCAGGATGCAACATTCGTCTTATCATTAAAGCGGAAAATTTTTGTCTTAATAAATATATAAGTAATGCGTCGTCATGTGTTGCTGTAAATACAATCCAATCATCTATAGATAGTGAGCTAGTTTCAGCATGTCCCACATCAATATCTTCATCTTGCTCACTATCTGAATCGTCTGACAAACCCGGTAAATTGGCCTTCAACGCTGCTGGACCTAAACGCAATGGACCGCTAAATAGTGCGACCGTTAAAGCCGTGGTTACAGTATTACAACGAATGAAGCAACTCCTTCCCATTCGAACTACCTCCTCGTAAATAATCCAGTCTGATGGCACATTTTTCAATGACTCCAAAAAGCCAGACTTTTTCTTGGATGTAAACAAAGATGATGATGGGTGAAAAGTTAATTTAACTTCTTTACTTGTTCGTAATGTTGAATCATCTCTATCGATTCTCGCAATGGAAGGATAAAGACCGCTTAACAATGCTGCTTTAACTGCAAACCATTTTTCAGAATTCTGATTAACATCCTTGATATCTCCTGGGCCTCGAAGTTTCACTAATCCAATTGCTCGTAATTGCGCTAATAATTGCGTCCTTAAACCTACTATCATTTCCATAGTCGCTCTATTAATCATATTATCTCTACAAAACTTCCTCTCTGTCTTAGTTGCTCTAGCAATTTGCCAAGCTTGGAAAGCCCTAAGAAGGCCCATATGATCAGACAGAGAATTTGCTGCGAATTCTTTTTTTATATCTTTGTTAGTTTTTTTTCTTTCGCTATCAGCACTTAATTGAAATGGTTCCCTGTATGCTAAACTACAAGCGATTGTTAATACTGGATCTAAACACTTGAATATACAAGCGTATAGAAGCATTTTGCCTAACTTTGGGTCAATAGACAAACTTAATAAATGCTGCCCAATTTCAGTGACATCTTCCATCGGCGTCAATGCGCCAATCGTTTTTAGTAGTGCTACAGCATTTCTAATAGATGTAAATGATGGAGGTTCCACTGCTTTGGCAAAATAATCTGCTATTGGAATATTACTGTTAGTAAGTAATTTTACATGTAAGCAGAGTTCATGTAAAGGAACACGCAAAATTTCTGGAGTTATATTTTCAAGGAAAGTATTAAATCTAGTTTTAGAATATAGCAAAAAAGCTTTACCGGGTTGCGTCCTGCCAGCACGACCTACTCTCTGTAAAGCCTGAGCTTTAGATATCCAACAACGTTGTAAAGAGCATATGCCTGTTATTGATTCAAAATAATTTTCTTTCATTTTTCCTGTATCAATAATGTATACTACGTCATCTATAGTTATAGAAGTTTCTGCAATATTTGTAGAAATAATAATTTTTCGAACATTTGTTGATTTCATAAACACTTTTTTCTGATCAGATGTCTGCATATTGCTATGAAGAGTGTACAGTTGGTAGCTTGTCTGTCTCATTTCATTGCAAGATTGGATTAAATCTTTTAAATATAATATGTCATCATAACCAGTAATAAATATTAGAATAGCGCCTTTAGGGAGGTTTAAATGGATATATTTCACAGTTGCTAATAAAAGATCGTAATCGACCAATAAATCATTTTTAATTGATCTCTCATACACTTCTAACATCAGATCATTCTCAGAATTATTTTCATTTGTTGCTTTATTTATTGAGACAACTTCTGTTTGCAAATTTTGTAAAAATTCAGCACATTCCTGATGTCCTCTAGCAACAGCATAATCATACGCATTTTTGCCATTCTTATCTACTATAGTTTGATCTCCACCTAAAATACCGTTTAATATTTCGTTATAATTTCTATTTTTGTATCCGACATTTTTATACACGATTTTGAAATAACGCGGTTCACCAATAAGAATAAATATATTTTTTACACAAATTTTTTGTTCTAGTACGAATCCCTAAAATTTTTATTACACACTTTTATAAATTTCAGTTGTCTGTGTGGAATTTTGAAATCGATTTTTTGAACATATCCTAATGCCTGATCGAGCTGAAACTTTGCATACTTGCTCACTCTTGATGAAAATGCAAGAATCAATTTACAGATTTATAAATATTGACTTGATTATTGTTTTTTTTTTTTGGGAAAATGTATGGAGCTTTCTCATTTTACATGATTTTTTAAAGTTGTGAAACATATATCCCCAAATTTATCATATATCGCATGCATTTTTTGCACGATTTTTTTTACATGTTTGCTTAAAAACGTATGAACCATTTAAAAAATAGTTTATATATATATATATATATATATATATATATATATATATATATTATTTCTTTAATTAAACTCCTTTCTAATGCATACAATATGTTGCCCGAAAATTAATCTCGATTTTTCCCAACACAGCACTTAATTGTATTTTCTTACAGTCAATTTCACAATTAAGCTGCATAATTATTTTATATTTTAAAAGCTAATTACTATTATTTTCCAATAAGACAAGTGCAAATATGAAATATGTTATCACTTTCTAATAACGTTTTATTTACATTATTATTGTTAAATTTCGTCAATAGAACAACATAAAATAATTAATTAATTTCACGTATTTAAAATAAAATTCACCCATTTTGATAAGATCCTCCATAATATCCATAACACCATGGTAGGCAGCTATTATTAGACCTGTCATGCCAGTTTTACTATGCTGAGAATTAACCGGCACTCCTTCGGATACATACAAATAAAGTATTTGACCAAATGAATCCTATAAAAGTTGAAAATTATGATAATATGAACTTCTATATAAAATATTTATAATACGTCAATTAAATATATTTTACCAAACTGCCTTCAATATAACATTCGTTTAAAAATTCATCTACATCAGACTGCATTGAAGGATCAATTTCTTCCACTTTTAATTCAATTTCAGGTGACTCTGAACTGTTTTCATCTAGCGATTCAATAAATTAGATAATTAAGCGCTATCAGAAATATGCAATTAACAAGTATAGATTATTAGAAAATTTTCATATTTTTCAAAACAATTTTCCTTCGTGTTTTATAAAAAAAGGATAATTATAAATTAATAATTTTTGAATATAATAGTAGAATAGAGTAGTATGAACATAAACATGCAACAGTACAGCAATAAAACAAAATAAATTTCACTTTAATTATACTGACTATTTAAAGGCTCGTTGCTTTTGTTTAACGTCATCGACTTGACAACAAACTTTTCAACTTTTTTCATGGCTTCAGATTTATATTTCGTTAAACTTAAAATTTCATCCAAATATATTTTCTGAACGTTAAACATTCTGCCGGGAATCGTAATAATTGGACAATTATTAAAATACCTAAAAATAAAATTCATTACGCTTAATACAACATTTTCTTCGGACGATACTAATCAATGGAGCTAATTAGATTGTCAATTATGAAAGGAACATTAAACATACTTGGAAAAAATCGAAGCGTCGATAGTTGCAGACATCAATACAAGTTTCATATCCTTAAACTTAACCAGTATATCTCGTAACGTAATCAAAAGTATATCGGTGAATTTATCTCTCTCGTGCACTTCGTCTACTAATATGTGAGAAATGGACGATAATGAAGATCCGCCGGCCATTAAAGTTCTCAATAAAACACCCGTCGTGCAATACATTAATACAGTTTTTGGACTTAATCTAGATTCCAAACGTATTTGATAGCCTACGGAATATCCTACTTTTTCGCCGCGTTCGTACGCTACCTAATCGTATCAAAATATGTAACTACATTGCACTATTTACAAAGTAATCGATTCGCGATCGTCTCACCCGTTCTGCCGTCGATATCGTCGAAATCCTGCGAGGCTGCGTACAGATGAGGCGGCACGATTTTTTATCTCGTTGATATTTATCCAGAACGATTTGCGGAATTTGAGTCGTTTTTCCCGAACCCGTTTCGCCGACTATGACGACAACCTATAAAAGAAACTCTAGTTAAGATATCGATCGAAGATTAAAAAGCGAGAACGCGCCGAACGCGATCGCTGACCTGATTCGAGTCTATGGCGTTCATCAATTGATCCGCGTAAGAAAACACCGGCAGAGACTTCTTATATGTCAACATTTCCGGGGAATATTGCGCGTTCGGAATATGCTGAGAACTATTGGTTATATAGCCCATCGATATATGATTGGAACGTTCTCTCTCGCAACAATTGTTCAATTCGTCTTTTTCGCGGCTCGTAATCGGAAACGCTTGCAGTAAATCGGTAATGTGTTTTTTTGTGGGCTGATCTAACGCGAGAATCGCGTCCTTCTGCACGATCGTCGATCCGGATCGTTTGTAAACGGTGACGAATCTCTTCACGCCTAAAATAGAACGCGTTCGGGAACGTATTCAAAACAATAAATGACAATTCGGGACAATTTCGGGGCTAACCGTTTCCTCTGGACTTGGTGCGAAGGCCGAAGGCGCGCGCGTGCTCGTGGACGAAAGCCCGCTCGTGAACGGAGAGACTCGAAGGCAGAGCGAGCTCCGAGCACGCATCCGTCCTCATGAACTGGCCGATCTGGATTTGCAGCGAGAGCCGCGCCGCCGACGACAGATTGGCCCGGCCTCCGCCCCCGTTCCCGCCGCCCGCGCCCCCCTCCTTCGCCTTCGACGGACGCCGACGTCCCATCGCGACGACACTTTGACACCCGATGCCGCCACTCCGCTTTACCCCCAACTTGCCGCACGTCAAAAATATTACGACGCCACGATGTTTTCTCGCATTCACGCGATTCATAATTTCAATATATTATTTATAATTTTACTAAGAATCGAATTAAAAAAAGGATATATTCAGTAATATTAAAAATAAATTTCATAATATTTCGACATCGACATCGCTACGCTTACGATACCACACTTTACAAAAATATAAATAGCCAATAATGTTTTCTGTAAACTGTTTTTTATTTGAAGAATAAAGGACTACAAATAATTATTTTACGCTCGTTTTTGTTACTACCTATCAATTAGCAATTGAAATGGTAATAATTAAATTAGAGTAGGCCGATATATAGTATTAAAAAAAGAATGGAGTGGAAATGTTTAATGTCGATCGTGCAAAATATTACACTAAAAAAATATTATTTTTTAAAATACCTGGACGTATTTAGTATTGATTAGGCATAGTGCAAAAATGACAGTTCGAGTTGACGTTACGGAATCGACTTAACCTATATTTGTTTTTCGTCGTCCTTTTTTTATTTTTTAGCTTGTCAAACATATATTGTAAGAAATATTTTTGAGTCTTTACATATAACACCCTACCTATACGTTTATGGAAATCGAATAACAAGAATTATAATATCGCTATCAAAAATATTTGATAAAATTTATCTGAATAAACAAGAAAATAGATTCCTAGTTTTAAACCAAATGTTCATAAAAAATAACACTATTACAAAATTATTTCATAGTAAATATAAACTTTTTAATGTATGTGACTTCTAATAAATTTAGTAAAGCGCGGTAATAAAATTGTTACTATTTATATGTTTAATTTAATTGTATTGTACATTCCCTTACTTCTATATAATTTGTATTTTATTTTAAAGATAATCTAAACCTACGAAGGTATGGCGATTAATTTATTAAAATCCCAATGCAAATTACCAAAATTATATGTAATTTATCGACAATTCGCTTCTGGAAAAAAATCTGAAAATACTTGCTGGCATTGTAAAGCAATTTCGGCTGAATTATTTTGTCAAAACTGTAACTGTCTTCAAAAGCCAAATATTAACGAAAATTTTTTTAAAATCATTGGTATAAATGAAGAATTTGAAATTAACGAAAATATGGTTTCGAAGAAATTTAAGGATCTTCAACGTCTTCTTCATCCTGATAAATTTAGTAATAAGTATGTAAATGTTAGTATAATTCATTCATATAATTTCACAATTTCAAAGTTTTCAATGCACGAATTTTATTTTAGAACAACAACAGAACAATCAATATCCGAAGATTATTCTTCATTAGTAAACAAAGCTTATTCCACTTTGATTAACCCTTTGACTAGAGGTTATCTAACAATAAAATAAAACACTTCATATATTTAACAAATAAAAAATAGTAAGAGTAAAATTGTTTTTAATTTTAAGGTATATATATTTTACAACTGAAAGGATACGAATTACCGGAGAAAACGGATTTAGAGAGTAAATTTTTACATGAAATTATGGAATTGAACGAGGAGGTAGAAAGTGCTGAAACACCAGATGAAATTTTCAAAATAGAGGAGAAGAATAAAATAGCTATTCAGACATTAAAAAATGAATTAAATAATGTTTTAAAGAAACAAGATTATACACAGGCTATTAATATATTAGTAAAAATGAAATATTTTATTAGTGTCGAAGATCAAATAAAAAATGTGATAAGAAATATGAAGGTTATTAGATAACGAAAAAAAGTGGATTATTTAAAACAAATATTGTATTGTTATTTATCATACATTTATTGATTGATATTTATTAGATTGTATTACACCAATATAATGTAAATAATTTTAATGAAGGTAAACAATTGCATAATAAAAACAAATCACATGTACGCATAGTCAACACCGTTCTAAAATAAGTTTTTTTTTATATTCTTTGGTTAACATCCATAATATTCCATTTATAATATTCATAATAATTAATAATATAACAGGCGAAACGTTGCAAATTTTCATTTGTAATGTTTCAAGAAAAAAAAATTAAAAAATCCAGTTTACAAGTTGTAACCTAGAATATTATATATATATATATATATATATATATATATATATATATATATATATATATATATATATAAATTTATTTATTTATTTTGACAAAGAATATACGATATATAAACTGCAGATTCAATTATATTTATTTGAATAAATAGATTTTTTACATTTTCTTGCTCTTATATATGAGTACAATTTTATATATATATATATATTTTTTTTTTAAATAAATTTGAAAAAGCAAGAATCTGTTCAAATCACGTCGAAATTCACTTTCTAAGTAGATTAACAATCGACTCACTTAAACAGGAAAATACAATAAGTAAATATCAGACATCTTCACTTCAACTATAATTTATAAAATATGAAAAATGCGTATTTGATATAAACATACAAGAAACGACTTAATATATAATTTACGTAATGGAATGTAAATGTTTTTTGATGTATTTTTTAAATGAAATCAAAATTATCGAACAAGTACGATTTTTTTAGTTGATAAAAAAAACTAGTATCAGACTTAAATTACAAATATACTTACAAAAATAAAATAATACAACATATATTTGTAATATCAATAATATACTGTTTTCAAACATTTTAACAAAAACCAAAACGAGTATATAAAGCACCCATAAATATCAGTATTTTTTTTATCAATTATGCCATAAATATACATCTATATTAAAAATAATACTGTTATTTACTAAAATTAAGACGAAAATAGAACTAAAAAGTAAATAAATTTAAATTATATAAATATATATATATATATATATATATATGTGTGTGTGTGTGTGTGTGTGTATGTGTAATAATGTATAATACAATTTTTATGACAGATTTATTTACATTTTGTTCGATATTTAAAAAACGAAACTATAAAAATAACTTTAAAACTAAATTAGCAATACTCAAATATTTTTTTGCAACTCATATTATTAACATTTTATAAAATTAATACATAATTCAATTTTATACAATATATATATATATATATATATATATATATATATATATATATATATATATAAACAATCAATGGAATAACAAAACAAAAATCAGTAAATTATGATAATTGAAAAACATTAAACTATTATATTATGCACAACTCTGTAGTATTTAATACATATATAAAAAATACCATTTAAATGTAATACATGTAAAATACATACGCGTATTACTGATAAAAAATTTTGGTAACATTTACACTAAAGTCATAATAGGAAAAATATATAATAAATCAATATGTATATCATGAAACTAACTTATGGTGCACATCTTTTTATAATCGCTATCTTCACCATCCGCTAATTCTGTTTCACTGATCACCGGTTTTTTATTTGTAACGTCAGGTAAATATCTTTCATAATCAAGGCCCACTCGTTCGTAGAAAAGCATATATGCAGAACTCGGATCGATAGAAGGATTTATAGGATTCGATTCACTAGATTTTAATGGCGGAGTTAGCTCTTTACAAGAGCTATCATTATAACAATACCACGCACCGCTGGGGTTCTGAGCGTATGACACGTAATGGCCACCATTCATCATTCCAGAATGACTCTATGATACAAAAATAAATTAATATGCTATAAAATTGAAGTACAAGCATAACTTAATATACTTACCACAACAGCATATAATCGATACTTTAAATTAAACGGATCTTCTCCAGGTTTTAATTTATGCTGGTGGTAATCTATAAAATTGTCGTCAAGCACTGGGGTTTTAGTAAGACTCGTTGATTCTAATCTAGCTCTATTAGTAACAATTAAGGAACTTTTACGCTTGTCTATTTCTACTTTTGATTCATTGGATTTGGAAACATTATTTTCTAAAACGTTGTTGGTATTATTGTGATTCACTAGAGATTCCGAATTCGTTTCAGAATTGTTTTGTTGAATATCTTCATCAGTTTCGTCAAAAATCTTGTCATCGATAGATTCTATTGTATTTATTGCAAATCTGGGCACTAAATGTCTTAGTTCAGTGTGACGCAATATGGTTTCTTGCGGTATAGAAGCGAGAAATGCTGTTGGGTCAAAATCTTTATATGGAAAATCAACGACTTTTTGCGATTTTATCCATTTATTATTTACATATTGAAAACGTTTCAAATGAATGACCTGAAATTTAAAAAATAATATAAATAATTTTATAAATTTTCGATACAATAAGTATATACTTTGTCGTACCAAAATTGGTGGAAGTCTCCATATTTGTAATTTTTTAGTCGCCGGTTGACTAGTCCGACACGATGAGCAACTATATCGCTGTTCTAACTGTTCTTCAGAAGTAAATGCATTTAAACAGTGATGTAATTGAACAGCAGCAGCATGCGCTATTCGACTTTCGTATACTGATGGATGATCTACCCACATCTTAAAAAGAAAAAAATCTTTTAGATGCTTTAGAAAACATATATATGTATGTGTGAAATAAAAATATATAATTAACCCTTTCTCTTGAACTCTGGTATCTTAGATGTAAAGCAGTTGGATCCCAATCAATTGCAATATAAATATTATCTACTGGATAATAATCTGTGTCATATGAATGTTTCATATTCATTTTAATGTCTTTGAAATCTAGTCTTTTTAATTGAGAATCAATAGGAGTATCATATTCTTCATTGTATGAAGAAAATGATCTTTTACGTGGTTTCGGACTTGAACAGGGAGTTGAACCGGTGACGCTATATGTACGGGTAATATCTATATTTTTATAAATCGTTGGTTTCTCTGTAATACAATAAAAACAATTGTAGTTTTACTCGCCATTATATAATAGCAAATCTCCTATGAATTTTTCAATATATATTTTCATACCTGAATTTTGGGATAAATTATAAATAAAGGGATCATCATTACATGGAATAGTACAACCACGACAAAATCGTGTCCAAGGACAAATGGCACATCTCAATCCTCCATCACTTACTATACGTAAAGTAAAAGGAAATGTATATCCTAAACTATCATCACTGCAAACACAAAAACAAATAAATAAAATTAAATATGATTCGATCAGAAACATAAATGTCGAAATGAAATAATAAATACCAATCTGTAGCATGATTAGATTGATCTGGAGGTGTTAATGGTGGATCGCTTAAAAGTCTGGTAACTTGAGTCCAAACAGATGTATATAATTCTTTACTGCTACAACCTTCATTGATCGGTATTAATAGAGGCAACCCGAAAAGTTCCGATTTATTCTTATGTTGTGATAAAAAATACGTGTCTTGCCTACTGAGTTTTCTATGGAGTGCAAATAAATAACATGATTTCTCATCTTGAGAAGATACTGAATTATCTGACAATTTCAACGAATGTTGCGGAGAAATATTCGTGTTTGTATCTTTTTTAGAAAAATTTTGACTTAATCGTAATTTCAGACTAGGAGAAGGCGAATATTTAACATTTCTATTTGTATCTATGCATTCTTTTTGACTAGATCGTTCATTATATTTTTCACAGTGATTATAAGAAGTGTTATTATTAGTTTGTACATTGTTAGTTTTAGAAATTTCATTCATATAAATTCCATCGAAACTGTTTACTCTAATATCTTTAATATTTTCTTTCTTCATTAAATAATTATCAGATACAGGACTATCGTTGCGCTCGTTTGAAGACGAAAGTCGCTGTGAAAAATAAAATAAAAGTTATTTTGATTTCATCAAACATTTTAATATAACGCATATATTTATCATAAAACAACCCATTATTAATTTTAATTTTAATGGTATAAACATTCCAACACCGACTGCGAAAAAAAATATGAAAATTAACAACTAATATTAAAATATTTAAAAACATATTACCATAATAAAGCCATCTATTTACAATGAAAACCTATAATTTACAACTAAAACGTTTCTGGTACAAATGGTAAATTTGATAATAAAATAGCTTTTTAAAATGATTATGAATTTTTATTAATTTGTACTAAGAACGTCTTAATTGTAAACTACCTAAAAACCACTAAATAATTAAAAAAAATATATAAGTATAATTCTTTAGCCAAATCCAAATCTTGACGTCAAATTTCTATTACAAACTATATTACAATGTGCATAATTTTTATTACATTTACGTGTATTTTATAAATCTCAAAGTGTAAGCAATGTCCAATCACAATTTCGATATATTTTAAAAATAATTATATTAAATGGTATTACAAAGCTATAATTAATAATCAGATTTTAATTTGTGTCTATATTATATTAGATGTGCCTAAATAATTATTTAATGCAAATATTCTTCTTCATTTATTATATCTCAACTATTTGACATATTATTTCTAATGATCAATGTTAAGTATTTATGTTACTATTAAAGTGTGAAAATTTATTCTTCTGCAAATAATTTTGATAATGAGCAACTGAATCTAATTCAATTGTAATAGTAAAATTTATGTGTGTGTAAAACCAATTATTCACAAATATATACATAAATTGAAATAATTGGCAATTGCGCCGACTCTACTAAACGTTTTCTAACAAAATAATTATAATACTATTTTACATTACCTGTATTTTTAATTAATAATCATCAGATTACCTAATTGAACTGAAGTTATCAATTTTAATACATTTATAATTATATATATATATATATATATATATATATATATATATATATATATAAATAAATAAAGTAAATATAAAAAAAAATAGGTAAATGTGATGGACATCACTAATGTAAAGGAAATGTGGATTTCAATTTTAACAGGTGTAATTAATACCTTGAAGCATAATATAGCAGGCATGCACAAGGAAGAAGAAGAGGGCCGTCTTACCTCAGCAATTTTTGATGGGTTGGTATCAGTAGGTCCAAATCTAACATCTGAAATTTAGTTTTAAATTGATTAGTTTAGTTTTAAATTGAAAAACAAATTTTCAATTTAAAACAAATTAAGTACCTTTTACTTCATTTGATATATGCGCTGATGGAGCGCATATAAAAGAAGATTCAGATGGAAGCTGATACGCATATAAATTTAATGTAGCAGTATTTTGACGTATTCGAGTCCGCATAGAAGGAAATCTAGCTGGTACTGGTCCATTTATTTCAGTTATAAGTAATTGATTTGCATCTACACCAGAAAAGTTCGCAAGAGCAATTCGAAGATCGGCATATCTTCCTTCAGAATTTAATCGTATACCATACTTTACTGGTACAGATCCATCCAAAAGAATAACTGAAATTTGAAAAAAAAATAGTTCACACAAAATATAACAAACATAAATAAATATTTATATAAAATATACCATAAATATTTAATATTATTTGTTACCTAATATTTCAACTAATACATAGCTCTCCATTGGTAAAGGTAAACTTAGCATATTAAATGGATCAAAACGAACAGATTCATGTTTACAGTTAACACAAGTAACCTGGAAGAAATAAAATTAAGAAATTATGTTAATAAATATAACACTACAACATATTTCTGAATTCAAAAAAATATAATTAGAAATAAGGAAAAAACCTTAGATTTAAGTTGACCATAGAAAAGTTCAGTTATAATAGATTGATTTCTAATTGTATGTTGTTCCCAAGCTTCTTGAGCTACTTCCTATAATTAATAACTTTCTATAATTAATAATAAAATATGTCATATCGTCTTAAAAAACCTTTATATTAAAAAAAACCTGATCAGGACGTCCATCTGAATCACGCAATTCTGTATAAATACGAGTGTCGACTCGATTTAAATCTTCATGTAAGGCATCTAAAAGCCACGCAAGTAATTCTTGAGAATCGTGTTGTCCTCCACCGCTGAAACGATCTGCATTCTGCCAAATGCACCAACGTACACGTAATGGCGCAACTGACCTTAAACCGCCACTCCACACCTAAATCAGAAATATATGTTAATTACCAAAGAAATACATATCCAGGAATAGTTTATAAACGCAAATTGTAATTAATAATACCTCTTTACATAATTCTCCATATCTTTGTGCAAGAGCACCGCGTGTACCTAATGGATTATTCATATTTAATTCAAATAAATGCATTCCTCTTGTAAAATAAAGAGTTAAAGGCCCTGTATTCCAAACCTTAAAATATATATAAATATGTGTGTTTATATATATATATATATATATATATATATATATATAATAGTATCAATATATTTTTAATATACATACGGCTTGTAAGGCAGCATTCATAAAACAAGTGTTTCCCAAGTTTTGAAGTCCTGTTGCTCCA
The DNA here is from genome assembly GCA_024500535.1 of Leptonema lineaticorne. NCBI lineage: Eukaryota > Metazoa > Arthropoda > Insecta > Trichoptera > Hydropsychidae > Leptonema > Leptonema lineaticorne. The sequence continues at coordinate 13,466,364 of JANIJI010000014.1, read as the reverse complement.
GGAGGATGAGGAACAGTTCCAAGAACATTATTGTTTGTTGTAACACGTTTATCGCTTACCATTAACGCTGTTTTACTGAAATCACCATATAAATACTTGTATAATAAACACATTTATACAAGCGTGTTTTTTACATTATATATAAAGATATATACCTAAGAGCGCCCATTTCCTCAGGCCATGTAAGATCTTTATTTCGAACTTCAATTAAAAGCTTTTGACCGTCAACAACTCCTAACTGAGACAATGTAATTGTTTCTTCCTCTAATAGACTGAGCGAACTTCCATCTTCTGAGGTGGAACTTAAATTATCATCTATTAACCAAAGTCTAACGTCTTCTCGAGATAAACCCAATTGATTGCAGATAAATTCGCATACCTAAAAATATAAACAGTATAGGAATTTTTCAAAATAAAATTAATATTGTCATGAAAACAATAATTATTTTTTTTATAAACAAATTACCTGCTTAATAGTTGCAAGACGAGAAAATGCAGCTGTATATGCTAAATATCTATTTGGAACGGTCGGTGGAGAAGGTTGATATGAAGCAGCTCCAACAGTTGACAAAGCGGCAGCTCCATAACCACCTACCATACCCGACCATGATGACGTATTTTGTGCTAAATATTTATAGTAAATTTCATATAATTTACGTTTGATAACAAGATATAGATTAAAATGTAAATTAAAAATTAAAATATAGTAGTTATAAATACGTCGTTTATGGTACAAGTAAAATTATACATACACACACACACACACGTGTATGTGTATAATAAAACTTGTTATTTTACAATGTTTATAAAATAAATTAATGGTGCAACAGCCTTTTAACAGATGAGATTTCTCTTTTGAATTTCTTTACGATGATATATTTCCTAAAGGATCGAATTTCCAAATCTACGCATAACCTTTATACATATCAGAAAACTTTTCTTTTTTATATGTCCAATTGAAACATAGAAGATTTTAATTCAATAATTATATTAAATTAAAATTGTAATTATAGCATATTATATGGGGACAACAGGTAGTATTAACTAATGCGTTTTTAATGTAGGTAAGTGAATTCACTGACTCAGCTATTCATAAATGCGTATAAAACAAACAAAAAACGACTCACTTTGCTGAGTTGGAGGTCTATGTTTCATCAGTCTTAAATTTCTTGGGTATAGTTCTAATTCTACTCCCGATTTTGGTGGTTGAATGACCTATATCATAAATAATAGAACATACATTATATTGCATAAATAATTAATTCTTGTATAACGCGAATGTTCAATTTCAAATATATCTTGCGTTACACAAGTCGGATTGTAAAAAAATATGTTCTAATTATAAAAATAATGATGTCATTAAACAAACATTTTACTTGTTAAATGTCTAGGTAAAATTACCTGTCTAGGTAAAGGTTGAGGACCTCCATACCACTGAGCTAAAGCTTTCCAAAGAGAATCAGGAACCAATTCAAAATCTCTATGTTGAGATAAAGTTAAATCTTTCTTGATATGACCTCCTTCTCCAGTTAAGGTTCGAACCTATTACAAATAATAATAGTAAATGAAATTATTAAAGTATAACACTAATGTATTTATTCACTTACATCGTAAGGATTTGGTGCTAGAAGGCTTGAATTATCGATCGGTCCAGGACGAGTGATTTGTGAGCTACTGTTACTGGAAATACCACTACTACTGCTTCCGCTTCCGAGAGATCCAGTTTCTGCGCGACCCAAGAGATCACCCATATATTCTATATAGTAATACAATAATTTTTTTTCTACTATATAAAATTAACGCTACATATTTATTTAAAAAACGCACCAGGAGAATTGTTAAAATTTTCATCACAAACAATAGCTTCGTCTACTGCAGGATGTACTGGACCACGTAACGTAGAACGTCCACATATATAACAAGAATCAATTTTGTCTGATATTGTACTACTAGTATATGATAACCAAGCATTCCACCATTCAGCAGATATCAAATACCAAAATTGACCTACAGAATATCCACGACGCACTTCTCTATTTAACCATCCGAGCACTGATGAAAGAAAAAAATATAAATATATTTTTAATATAAAAATAATAAATGATAGAAACACAAATAAGTAACCGATATCATGTTCTTGATGTTTACATTGTGGTCTTAATCCTAAAACGATATGACAAACTTGGAAAATAAGCTGTAAAAACGGTGCAATTAATGAATTTCCTTTATCTACATGCCATATCAAAAAATTCTCTTGAGAAAGTCCCCAAAACTTTTCATCCAAATTTGCAGTTGTGTTTAAATCGATATCATTCCTTTCATGTGATAATTGTATTTCTAATTTGGTTTTACTTTTTTCTTCGAGATTCCCATCATTAGAATCAGAAAAATCTTTAATGCTAATATTAGAAACATCTGTGAGAGAATCATTATTGCATTTTAATGAAACATCTTTAGATCTTTTTTTTGAAAAATTGGTATTTTCCAATGATAACATATCTTTTAATGATTCAAGAACTATATCAGCATGGAATATTTTATTTATATCTGACGAATTACTATCTTTTCCGGATAAACTATTATAACTTTGGGTAGATTCATTAGCCACAAAACATAAAGTATTAATCATGTGAGAAAGTTCCAAATGATTCAAAATACCATCTCGGTCAGCATCAAATATTTTGAAACAGACTAAAATAAAATAAATATATTAACTATAAGTTATATAAAAATACAGCAAGTAAAATAATAATTAAAATTGTGTAAATAAACGCACACTTAACGCGTTCACTTATAGGACCTCTACAAGCTGCACTAAGGCCACAACAAAGTTCTTTAAAATCAATATGACCATCACGGTTTTCATCTAAAGCTAATAAAAGACCTTGCAACGCTGCCCTTGGAATAGGTGGTGATAACAACGGGCCAAGACATACGGAATCTAATTGACCACTGGGGCTCATACTTAAAAGCTTCCAAAAATATTTTTCAAGAGAACAAATATCCTAAAATACAATTGAAAGTTTAAAAACACAACTATATGTGTCATTATAAGTACAAGTCAAAAAATCCTACTCTTTCTTCTAAATGTGTAACTCCTGCTAAACTTTGATAAAAAGTAGGTGTTTCAAGATCAGAACTTAAATTAACACTAGGTTCCAATAACAACCAATTTGAAAATATTGTGGCATTTTTTCTCTTTAAAAGCCAAGATCTAAATATATCAAAGTTAACTTTATCTCCATGACCATCGAATAATGTTACTGTTAGCATATGTACGTTAAAGTCATTTTGAAAAAGTTTTATTGAACCAAGAGATGCTTTTTCATCAGTTAATGCATCTAAAAAATCCGACTTCAAAATATAACTCCCAGTATCGTTGCAATAAAGCGTCCAAAGAAATCTAATAAATAAAAAAAAACATTTAAATTGAAATTAACATCTACACATAAAGACTTATATACTGACATTAAATAATATAATTTGAAAAAATCAGTCGCGTTGTAAAATTAATGCGTAAAGATTGATTACTGAATCAAATTAACATTTAAAATTACATATATTGTAGAATTTAAAAACATTATAAAATAAACCATAATTTATATATTAACAATTTTTAAAAGTATGAAATTCAAAATAGTTATGACAATCAAAAAGAGAAAAATTCTCGTGGAAAGATTAATAATGATTTTTATGTTTTAATACTTTAATCAATTCTAATTAAAATAATTTTCAATTTTTTTCAGTAATAAATCATATTTAAATCGTTTTTCACCTTAAAAAAATACCAAAATTTTAATAATAAAATTGAGCTTTCGTGTTAACGAAAATAGTTCTACTTAATTATGTAACATATAATTAATTATTATATATATATATATATATATATATATATATATATATATATATATATATATATGAATCAAGATATGAATTGCTAAAAAAAGTATGAATATTAAATGTTATCAAATAGGGCATTCTCGAAGAGCAATCACAAATATATGGGTGCGCGTATATGTTTGTTTATATATTATAATTTTAAATTTTAAAATATGAATTTTATATGTATTGTAAAATATACAAACAAATAAACGGATCATATATATAATATTATTTGTGTTATCATAATTTTAGAACATAATTTGAAAAATAATGTTATGCGAGATTATACAGAATCATATTTATACAATTCCATCATAGATAAGATAACAAAAGGTCCAGATATACAATACCGTTTAAATATTCATAACAAGATAATATTATAGGATATTTTAATTTTTTTAGTAAAAAATACATATAGATTGTCGTCGAACGTTCGTAAAATTTACGATATCGTACAGAATAACGGATCGAGATACGATAATATATTTCCATATTAATAAACGCATAAAAAAATAACGATAATTTCTTATAAACAAAATTTCTAACTCGTTCTACCGACAATAACGTATTAGTCAACGGACGACAAATATTTTCGTTATAGTAAAAAACGTAATACGCATTATCGACATTTATCGCGAATATTTGCTTCGAAAATCGAACGCAAAAATTAATTTTAGATACCGATCGATTAGTCGGTCGAACGCGGCGAATTTGCGTGCGATTCATTTAATACAACAATTAATTACAAACTTTACGATGTTCTAGAAAAGGGCTATAAAATTTATTGATATGTAAATTTTATCGGTTGGACTGAAATCGAAATTAGAAATTAGATTAAAATATCAATAATATATATATATATATATATATATATATATATATATATATATATATATATATATACCACGTATATTAAACGAAAAAAAAATTAAAAAATTATACGCATACTATATTTTTAACGATATTTATCTAAGCGTATAAAGCCCTATATAATATGAGGAAAATTGAGATTTTAATATACTCGTCGTTACAAAACCGAAAGGGATAGAATAGAAATTTGGACAGAATAGAAATTTGAACTTTTGAAAATTTACTGTATTATTTAAAAGAAAATAACGAGTTTTATTTAAATCGGTATTACATAATGAAAGTAATTAATAAGGGCGAGAAGGTTTGCACAATTTCGGACATACTTGATTCTCTCGTCGTAGGTGCCTTTGGTGAGAAGCACCAGTCCGCAGAGCAGATCCTTGAAGGAGAGGCCGCGCTTGGAAGCCCCGCAGGCGACGAAGAGCCGATCGGCCAGAGCGGAAGGAGCCGATCCGGACAGCACCGCATTGCTGAAGGACGACGACGTCATCCAAGCGGACCCGTTGGCGGCGCGACGGAACGCCTCGCGCAATCGTCGCACCTCCGCATCCGACACTGTTCGCAAATTCGCAAACGCGTATTTCATTATGCGTTAAATCGTCGTTTTTATTGAACAAAACTAATAAAAACGACGGTATACCTCGTTGAAGCGCATCTTCGTAGGGGAGGAACCCGGGTCGAGACTCTCTGGCGCCCATCGCCGCCCATCACCGCCCTCGCCCCGCTAGCGCCTCCGCCTCCGCCCCCGACGACTGGCGACGGACGATCGGCGATCGACGCAAATGTCACAACAGCCGCCCCCTCCCCTCGAACCCTTCCCTCGCGTCATCCGAGTGCCGTCGACGAATATGCCAAAGTTTCGGACGAATAAAAATATTTATTTCAATCCTAAATATAACCGTTGGAAACTTTGCGAAATAATACGAAACGTTTCCGATTGTAGAAATCGACAAATATCTACTCATAAATAGAAATAAAATGAAAAAAAACATGTTGGTAAACGTGCAATCGAATCGTAGATTGGTAACAGTGCGCATTCGAGTCGAGAGTCGAGATCGGTCGCGATCGACTTTGGGGGAGTCTGACGTCGGAAATGCTGTCAACTATATATCGCGTCGCCTTACGGCGCACTTCGACGATGTTTCTGTTGGCGGTGACCGGAGTCTTCTTCTTCGAGAGGGGCTTCGACGCCGCCGCCAATTCTCTTTTCGAGCGTGTCAATCACGGAGTAAGTTGCATAATCGTACAAACGTTAATCGCGCACGCGCTCGGCTCGATACATTTATTCCCTTGTTACTTCCGAATCGACATAAATTATAAACTCGGATTACTATTATTTTCAAAAACATACAAAATATTAATCAACCGGAATTTTAATTAAGCTATTTCAGATTTAACAAAAACAAGTTCATATATATATATATATATATATATATATATATATATATATATATATATATATATATATATATAATTGTTTAAGTTTTTAATGAGATTAAAACTTTTGACAGATAAAAAACTTATAAATTTTCAGAACATAATTGTATCTCTGTGTTAATTCCAAATCAGTATAAATATCTTAAATATCTTTAGAAAAGAAAATTATTTTTAATTGGACAAAAAATTGACTTTTTTCATGATAATTACAGTTCTCTCAGTCGTAGAACTATATTTTTGGTAAAAACCTTTTAAATCAATATATATTTAATTTGTTTTTTTTTTATTTTCAGAAACTCTGGAAGGATATAAAACATAAATATGAACAATAAAGCACAAATAAACGTTGGCAGTTTGTTTATTGTAATATTAAAAAAAATATTTATGTTCATTATTAAATTAAGTATCCTCGAGTAGTAATAAACTATCAAATATTATTTAATTTCGATTTTCTTATTTTTTCCTCATTCTACAAATTAAACTTTATATTAATAGGATCAATCTATTCTTCGTAAATTTCCCATGGCTTTTTTGGTCTGCGAGATCCCCAAGGAATCGGTGGTTTATATCGTTTCTCTTCCTTGAGAACTACGCCGTTTTCTCGTAAACTTTTTAAAAATTGATCGATTTTGCCTCGTTTTGCGCCTTTTATATCGCATCTCATTTCTATTATTCCAAATTTTAAACATCTATCGGCCAAAACTCTGCCCAAATTCATATATGCGCACGTATCATTATATGAATAGAGTTGCTTTTTAATCGCCCATTCGGATGTGCTCGCTTCTATTACTCGACCGTTCAAGAAATGGATAACTCTTGCGGTTACATGTTTTGAACCGGGCTCGAGTTCCAACCTGTAAATAAAATGTTTTATATATTATTTCAAAACAAATAAAAAATTGGTGATCTGAAAATTTGCTTTTCTTTATTTTATATTATTAAATTTCCATTTAAAAATAAAAAAGGGTAGGTATTTCATTTCTTCATTTTAGAAATTGAATTTCTGAATTAATTAGTTTGAAGAAAAATTGATAATTTTTTTATAATAAATATAAAAGATAAAATTTAGATTGCATTATAATCAATTTTGTAAATTTTAGACTCTAAAATTAAAAGCTTAAAAATATTTTTAACATTTTATGTTAGGGGTTCAAATGAAAAAAAGAATATAAAAATTGCCAGAAAAATATATGCTGCCATATACTAATAGTGTAATAATAGAAAAAATAGTACAAAATTCCTTTATGACAATTTGACTAAAAAATAAAAATTTTGTATATAAACAATATCTTTCACTAAAGCTATTTCTTTATTTTTACTTAACTTTTCTGTATTAAATTAAACTAAATTAAAATTTTATAAAATCATACTAATAGTTCAATAACAGTAAAACACATAATTAACAATTTTGCGATTAAGAGATTTGATAGATCAAATAACTTATAAAGAATCAGATGATCAGTATCTACGCAACTATAATATATAACAGTTTTTTTTTAATTTTTATAACGATTAAAATTCAATTGCAGTTTTAATACTATTCAACGGAGTGAAATAATAGATTTTTTAATAATAAAGGTTAGCCTGCTAATTTATGATACTATGATAAAACAAATGAATATTACATGGATTATTTTGTTGTATATAAGAAATATAAGTAAGAAATCGCACAAAATTTAATTTATGACATTAGAATAAATATGTGCGTATTATTTTAGGTTACAAACTGAAAATACGATTGTGTATTTTTTAATTAAATATAAATAATAAAGAAAAACGTTATTAATGTGATATTTTAATCAGAACATAATTTGATATCATTTAAAAACATTTTCTGATATAAACAAACGTAAACAAAAAACAATTGAATTTATACATTACTTGTGCCAAAAACTGCGACCTTTTTTTTCGAGATGAAAACCATCGGGCCTATATCCAATTCTCATTCGTTCTAAGTTACGCGGGTTTCGATTTTCAAACATAGAAGATAACGTCGACGGCGATCCTTCGGTCGCATTCCCGGATACAATAGAAGAACATCGTCGTACGAATAATCCGAGGCGCATTATTATTTTACTTATAATAATAATAGCCGAAGATAACGATTTAGAGAATATTACAAAACCGTATAACCTCAATCGCGAATCGCGAATGGTTAGTGTCAAAAAATTCCAGACCAAATAATATAAATTTCAACCTTATACCTTAACGATAAATGTGGCGACTCTCGCTAGTTAATAGAACGTATATTATTTCTTAAAGTTCAATTTGCCGTGATCAAATTCAAAATCTTAACTCGGAGGTCTTAGTTCATCGTTTACGATCCAAGAGAGTAAAAAAATTTAAAAGTAATGTGAAATCAATAAATAAATTAGACGGGACGTAATCGTTTAGCAAGGAACTGTATCCCCGAAAATAAAACCGATCGGATATACGCTCTATACGAGAACGAACGCTGACTACCGAAGAGTAGCACTCTTTCAAAGATAGACCGATTTTTAAACTAAATAAAGAGTAATAAAGTGCGGAACGTCGCAAAAAGGCAATAAAATATTTTATCTGGCAATTTCCGGTTGTTCGATTGTCGCGTACAATTCTAATATCGATATCCGAAACGTTTTCTAACTTTTTTGGTTTATGACTAAACATAAATATGGTAATAAATAATCTTCTGTATATATGAAAATGAACGTACGTCTTGTCTCTCTGTGCTCTCTATAGATTCAAAAACCGTACATCCAATCTCCTTGAAAATTTGAAAAATTATTTAGTATATCCCCGGGAAGATTTTCGAATTTTTTAAAATCAGATTTAGGGTTCCAGTTGCTCCCGAACAAATATTCGATGATCCCGTGTTATGCATCGTTAGATACATAATACGGCAACGCGTGAACGAGTACAGTTAGTATAAATATAAATATGGTAATAAGTTTCAAAAACGAAATTATTAAAATAATAATTATTGTAAAGTGCAAAGGGTTAATAATGCGATAATAAATTGGTTGAAATAATAATTGTCGAAATATTTTATTTTGATTCGATTCGATTGAAAAAAGTCAAAGAGCGAGCGAAAAAGAGAGAGAGAGAGAGAGAGAGAGCGTATAATTTATAGCGCAATTGCGCAAGCGCAGCAAAGCGGTCGCCTTATGGTCGTGCATTTTCGCGTGTATGGGCGTGTGTTCGTGTGCGCTCGCGTCGCGTCCGCGCGGCCATATGTCAATCGGAGAGCGGCGTCGGTCGTAGCGGGGGCGTCGCTTCTCGATAGCCGTCGGCCGAACGGGCCGATGTCGACGCACTGAAAAAACGATGTCGTCCGCGGAGTCCGGAGCCCCCGCGGGGGGCGCAGTCGCGGGAACGACGGACGCCGCCTCCGAATGTTCGTCCGGCAGCACTCTCCACGAAGGCTCGGTGATATCGACGGTGCCCGACAGACACGGATTCCTCGGCGGCTCCCAGTACAGTCCCGAGCCGTCAGTGTTTTCTTTTTCCAATTTCTAATTAGAAAAGTGCGCACTTACCGCGCTCCGCGTCTTTTAACGAATCAAAATAATTGTGGGCGTATACAGAAATATTGTTAATTATCATTATTCATTCTATTTATCAAAGTTTTTATGGGTTGAACTTTTTTTTTATTTGTTTCGTTAGCGATCGCGTTTTAACAATTAAATTGAAGCGGACTTAATATTCAATTAAGACGTCGTTTCGTCGACTCGGCATTTAATTTCCCGTCAAAAAAATACAAGTAAGATTTATTAATTATTGTATTATTGTTGAAGCGATGACGGGCGTCGTTCGGGTGTTGTTCGCGCGTAATCGGTTCAATTAGCAGACGTGTTCTCTTACGCCCTCGACGATCGTATCGGTATTAATCTGCGCGAATCGAATACCGAAAATGGAAAAATATAAATTTATCACATTTTTATTGGTGTAAAATTAGTCTGGTTTTTCGAAAAATTACGTTTTGACTATTTGTTCATTATATTAAATATAAAAATATATATTTATACAAATTATGGATGTATATTTTTTGTAACTGACGTGCAATTTAAAAATTCGTTTAGAACTCGTTTACGTTGGATTATCGTTATCGTTACTACTTTTATATATTTATCTTTTTATGTTTATATATGTATTTATGTACCCGGACATTATAGTGTATCAATATAATTTATATCAAGGTTTCGCAAAAATTAAACAACATTTTAAGTCCTTAATAATGCAAATTATTTTAAACGAGTATTAATTAAAATGGATCTCAAAATGTTTTTTTTTTAGTAAATACTGATCTGAAGCGTATGAAAATTAATAAAATTAGCGTGTATATGTATATATTTCAGTAAGCGAACTTTATCGCCGTCGACAATTTTAAGAAGAGAGCAAAAATGGATACGAATGTTAAATAATTGGGAAGCTTTTATGAGTAAAAATTATAAAAAAGTGCGCGAAAGATGTCGTAAAGGCATTCCAGCTTCGGTGCGAGCTAGAGCATGGTTATATTTATGCGGTGGCCAATTATTAATGGAACGTCATCCAAATCTTTATCAAGAACTTCTCGCCGAAACTGGAGATCCTAAATGCATGGAGGATATTAAAAAAGATTTACATAGACAGTTTCCCTATCATGAAATGTTTGTTAATGAAGAAGGACCCGGGCAAGTCCATATTATTATTTTGTAAATATTTTTTTCAAATTACTAAATATTGTTATTTATTTATCCTTTTTATATGCTTACAGTCAGCAGGAATTGTTTTCTGTATTAAAAGCTTATTCTGTGTTAAACCCAAAAGTTGGATACTTTCAAGCTCAGGCACCGGTTGCAGCGTTTCTTTTGATGCATATGCCAGCAGAGCAAGCCTTTTGGTGTTTAGTTAGCATATCTGATAAATATCTCGCCGGATATTATAATCCTGGATTAGAGGTATGCAATGACAAATTTTAACATTAAATTTGTAAAAGTTGCTTAATATTTCTATAACACTACAGGTATTACAAAGAGATGGAGATATTTTATTTGCATTATTGAAAAGAACTGCACCGGCTGTACATCGACATTTATTGCGACATCATGTCGAACCGTCTTTGTATGCCACAGAATGGTTTTTATGTGCTTTAACCCGAACGCTGCCTTGGGATTGTTTGCTTCGTTTATGGGACTGCTTTTTATGCGAGGGCGTAAAGGTTAACATTTTTTTATATCTATTTTTATTGTAGTTCACTTGTTATTTGTAAATTGCACCTAGCGTTTTTTTATGGTGGCGTTTAAATATATAAAGTAACCTAATATACTTTATTAAATTCATTATTAAAATATAATGGATATGATATAAACGTAAATTTACCTTTTAATAGTCTCTAATTATCCATTTATTGTATAATCGATAAAGTTATGTCATAAATTGTATTTATTGCTAATGTTATTATTGATTTATTAGTATTTTTTGCATATCAATTTTCAGTTTCAGTAGACATATTTTAGAAATTTTGAATTCATAAATATACATTAATTAATATGTTAAATATTTTCGTAAAAAAAGTTTTGAGATATAACTAAATATAAAATTTGAAAGAGATTTTAAATCTGACAAAGAAGTCTCTACTTTAATTATTTATAAATATTTGTTTTTAATTATATTTTTTAATAACAATATATTCGCGATATATTACAATTAAGTATTATTTTTTTCAGGTTTTATTTAAAGCATCCCTTGTAATTTTACAAGGATCACTGGGATCAGCAAAAATACGTAAAAAGGCAGCTGGTTTGTGTGAAACTTTAGAAATTTTGAGACATCCGCCAGAAAGTGTGTTGTGTGAGGAATACCTTATATATCACATGTCACGCTTAAATTTAACAGAAGAAGACTTTGAGTTAGAACATCAGCGACAGACTGCCAGAAGAAGATTGAATAATAAAAGATAACTAACCATTTAGTTGCATTTTATTCATTTGCAACTACAATTTCTTCCATTAACTAATTATCTTATATCTGCAGCAATTTGTGAATTGACAATTACTACTTTACGAACTCTCGGAAGCTCGAAACGTCAGTGTTTATGTATGTTAAAATGTAACGAATGAACAATATTCAATCTCATTTTAATAGTGAAAAATATGTCGTATTACATTAATTTTGAAAAAAAAATCAAAGGAAACTTAGTATTAAATGATTTCAATTTTAATAAAATTATTTAATACGCTATAATATTGCACATAATATTCATTGTTTGCACAACAATATTGTCTAAAGTCTGATTCTAAATTGATTATCAAATATTTTTACATTATGCCATTTACAGATTAACGTTAACTAAATATGGAATAACAATTTTTCTTATGTTTATTTATATTTATAAAACGACATGATGGTCTGGATGATTTCACTATTATATGAATCAAAAAATAAATTGAGTGTGGATAAATATTAGCTCTAATTGTAATAAGTACTAAAAATTTTTGCCTCAATTGGTACATTTTATACCATTTTTAATAGTGTGTATTTTATATTTAAAGTAAGAAGAATTAGAAAAAAATAAAACATTCAATTAAATTTTAATAAGATAACGTTCAACAGAGGAATTAACTTATTTTTGATTTAATGAAATTTTTCATTTGCATCAGTGATTTCTAACTTTTTATATCTTATTTGTTAATTGTAGAGCATTACTTGTTCTAAAATTATTATTTTAGAACGAATAGAAATATATTGTTATTTAAATTTGAATAATCTTTTTGATTTGAACATGGTCTTTGAATAGACTGAAGCATTATTGCACTTAATTAATTAACAAGTAATTTTGCTAAAATAGTAGTTTATAAATTTCTCTATCTATTTGAAAATTATTGGTGTATGGTATGTTTTTTCTCAGGGAATCTCTACATTCCAATGCGTTTAAATGTTAATATTTTTATTACTTTGCATTTTTAGATAGTATGATACCTACTTTCTATCAATTTCTTTTCACTTATATCGCCATCACATTTTTATTTAACGTGCCATGTAATTTTTTTTCTATTATTTCTTTATATCTATGAAAAATACGTATGTAATATATACATTCTGTAAATTGTAAAATATAAGAATAATCTTACCTTCATTATAATTTATTAATAAGGAGCAGTCTCAAAAAATTGAAATCTCTTTATATTTTATTTTATTGTCGTTTATTCTCTAATATATTTTCTTTATCTTGTTATATGATTATTTATTGTTGTAAAACACACTATATTTACGCATATGTTGTTTACTTGTGTAAAATATGTGCTTTATTTGTGAGCGTGTTGATTCTTTAATCGTCGTCTTGAGAAATATTTGATTAGTATTGTTTGAAATTGTTGCATTGTTTATAATTTACTTAGATATTAATATATTTTGTGGTGCAATTTTGTGGTATTCTTAGATTGATAAGTTTGTTGTTCGTTTTTTTTAATATAAGCTAGATAGGCATATAATTATATGGTAAGTAATAATTGTCTTATATGTAAATATAAAAAGAAAACTTTATATCTGCAATAGTAGTAAATTTTTTGTCTTTATCACTATTAAAAATCTACTACTCTTATTACAATTTGTTGCCGTATGTTACTTTTAACAAAATTTTCAGGTATAAATTATAATTTGCAAAATATTGAATTGTCAGTATATTACGTTTTCTTATTTATTATATTAACCACTTCGTTTATGAGTATTTTAAATATCTAGAAAAACATACGGCAATTAGAATTTTTACTAACATAAAAATAATGTTATTCATATTATTGGAATTCATTGCCTGTATTTTGATCAATATCAATAATATTTTGCAATGTAAAAAAAATCGCTTAATATATTGATAGTGTTTGTTATATAATATTGTTAAAAATACCTTATTAGTATAAATATATTAATTAACATCCAGACTGATATCATATCATTATATTCAAGACTTGTATTATGAATAGTTTAATATGATAAGGGCTTTACATTATATATTTAAACGTAAGGAATTAACACGAATAATTGGATACCAACGATATTTCTCAATTATTATTAGTAAAATACTATTGTTCGATGGTTACATTTGGTAAACCGTTTGTATTATGTGATAACACACATAATAAAAGCCCTCGTGTTGATGATATGATATGAGTTTGAACTTTACTTTATGTTTTATACATTTAAATTGCATTCCAACTTAATACAGTTCCATACATTTTCGTTTTCCTTATTATTACTTATATATTGATAATCGTAGACGCTTCATTCGTTTTATGTTGATTTTAATTTTTCTTGTAAATGTTTAAATGAAAAGTAATATTTTGAATTATTTATATATTTTTAAAATATTGTCAATTTGTATGCACATTTCTTGACTTATAAATATCATATTTAACTGATAGTTTTGATATATTGTTAGAATAAAAAATAGTTTATTATTGTGAAAATCATATCGTTTAGCTTATATCACCTTTTTAAATTTACACGCAATAAATATTAATTTTCCTAATTATTATCATTAATTTTTACTACGTTATTGTTTGAAATATTTAAATTTTATTGTTATTTGCATGATAAACATTATATTTTGTTATTAATTAATATTCTTTATTACCGTAACATAGTGATCTTTATAATTTTCCAATGTCGTATTCGAAAAATATTTTAAAAAAATTCGCATAAATAGAAGCAGAAAACGCTCTATAATTTTTGCAACCCGAATTAACTCTCTTATGGCTTAAAAAACCTTGCAAATAAATATTCAACTATAACAAAATTTGACGTCCTTCTAGTTTTGAAAATATTTATTATTTTTTCCATCGCAACTATTTTTTTTCATATTTCAAGAAATTATATGTCCAATAATCAAATACTATTAAATTTTACCGTCCTGTATATGTAAGTTTTTCGATTTAGAATTATTTCTTTTGCTAGAATTTAAATCATCCATACATGATAATTGATCTTTTTTCCTTAAATTTATTTTTTTCATTTTGCTTTTAGTATAAAACTTAAAAAGTTGGTATTTAATATAATCACTGTTAAAACTGTTTATTGCGTGAATAGATGAAATTGACAAAAAAAATAAGTTGCATTTATGGATGATTTAAATTATAGTATAAAAAGGTTTAAATTAATATAAAAAAACTTACATAAACACCTGCTTTCCAAGAAGTGTCTTAAATTTTGTCATATGTATTTGTTAAAAATGTTACTTTTTCCGGGGTTTTTTTTTTTTTTTTTTTTGTTTTCAAAATGTTCAACGATAATGATTTTTAGAAAATAATATTGTAATATGTTGTTACCGTTTTCACATTATTTATTAGTATAATATTTTTTTCTAGGTAATCACTTACAAAATAGGATTTTTTATTACAAATTTGATTATACAACCATTCAATACAATTTTTTTCTTTTCAAATATCTAATAATAATAAAAAAAAGGTAAATTTTCATATATAGAAGTTTTAAATTGATCAGTAAAATATTTTATTTCAAATAAAAAAAAACTATAATGTAGAATGAAGTGATTTTATATTCTGAATAATGAGAAGAAAAAAAACATGAATCATTCTCATGTTTTCCCAGAAAATTAAAAACAAATACATTTTTATATTGTATTACATAAAATATTTAAATAAGCATACTACTTATACAAAGATTTTTTGATAAACAATATTGTAGTTGAAATATAAAAAGGAAACATAGTAGATAAATTTGATACTTACATTTATAAATAATATTAATGTATTATATAAAAATTGGGGAAACTTGAATATAGTAATTTTATAAACGATCAGATTCCTAATACGTTTGATATATATAACTATTTCTATATTCAATTACACCCACAAAAGTCAATTGAATATATAATTGCGTTTTTTTTAACATCAAGATTACTGATTCACTGGAAAATATAAAAAAATATTTTCATTTGTATTTATTTGTTGTCATATGAATATTTTATATAATTTTTCTCAAATAATTTGTCTCATTTAAGTGCAAACCGAAGTAAAAAATTAAGTACAATAATTAAAAATTAAATCCCAAGTCTTATTTGTTTAAAATATTATTATGAGCTTCTGATGTGAAATCTATATAAATGTGAATAGTCTTCCATAATAGTGGCAATTGATTATATATATATATATATATATATATATATATATATATATATATATATATATATATATATATATATGTGTGTGTATGTATATATATATATATATATATATATGTGTGTGTGTGTATATATATATATATATATATATATATATATATATATATATATATATATATATATATATATATATTAAATATTTTGTGAATATTACGTTATTCAAAGAATTTATTTTATATTTTTCAAAATTGCTTCAAATATTTTCACATTTTCCATGTGCACTGTATTGTACAATTTTTAATTCTATAGTTTTATTTTATAATTAAAGTTTAAATTAAAACATTCAGTCATATTTTGTTCTATAAAATTAATTTATGTATTAAAATATGTAATATAATTTTCTCTTTTTTTTATTTGTGTTTATTATTATTTTTCACTATTTAATATTAATTACAATTACAATATAAAGTACAAATGCGTATAAATAAAAGTAATTCATAAAAATTACTCGTGTTACATAGTAATAATTTTTATACACGTGTAATGTATAATAATGAATATCATGTCTGACTGTTTGTGCTAATTCCATTGAGTATATTAAACTATATATTTGTACTAATTTGATTAACGTCGTGAAATAGATATTTTAATATAATGCTACTGACTATTTAATTTAATAATCCTTGATATATAGTCAATAATATTGATGTTCTTCGTATTAATAGATAATTTTAAGAATATTCTTGTAAAATACACCCCAACTTCGTCGTATTAATTAAACCTTTTAATTCTTATCAGATTTAGTATAAGAACTAATGGGACGATGTCTAGTTTGTTAAATGGACTCCAATTCAATGAGCTTAACCAGATTTTTGTACAAAAAATATCTTTTAATTACAATGTTATCATTAAAACTAAAATAACTTGTTGAATTCTATATCTGGTTTTAATGTACATGATGAATATTGGATTTAGGAGTTTCTAAAATAAAATTTGTCAGGATATTCCATTATATATATATATATATATTGACATCAATTTTTTTTCTAGATATAAGAAATTCTTTGAAATATATTTATAAATTAGTAGATGCTAAAGTTTAAGTTATTACTGACTTAATGAATAAAGAATATTCGAGTTCAAAAATTTGCACAACTGATTTAGTAGATACAGAAGTTCTGGATCGTTGAAAAATTAGATTATGATGATTATTGCCACACACACACACACACACACACACATATATATATATATATATATATATATATATATATATATATTATAAGAGGAAGCTTTCATCCATCGCAAACTTTATAATTAAAGTTTACAGTTTTATTTAAAAAAACTCTAATGATAATATTTCAAAAGCCATTATTTTTTTTAAATATTTAATTGACTGAAGTTTGATTTGAATATGAATATAAATTTTGCAATATTTTTCATCATAAATGAGTATGCTTCGAATGAAAGATTTTAAACTCGATCTATCTATTAATTTAAAAAAAAAACGTGTTACCGATTAAAAAGTTTTAAATATTTCAAATGTTTAAAAAAAACAATACTTTTAATAAAATTATTTTTTAAACAAATCGTTTAACAAACGAATAAATGGTTAAAGGACGCCAC
This sequence comes from Leptonema lineaticorne, assembly GCA_024500535.1. Taxonomy (NCBI): domain Eukaryota; kingdom Metazoa; phylum Arthropoda; class Insecta; order Trichoptera; family Hydropsychidae; genus Leptonema; species Leptonema lineaticorne. Next base: position 13,448,453 of record JANIJI010000014.1, on the reverse strand, counting down.
AAAAGCGATCTGTAGACGGAAAGGCCAAATAAGCCAGACGGTTTACTATACGGTCAAAGTTCACCTCGTGGTCGGCGACGGTACGCGGCGGTTGCGCTTCGTTCGTGTTGCTGCATCCTACTTTGCGCTTTTCTTTCTTTCTTTCGTCCACCCGCATCGAATTATCATTTTTTAATCGAGGTAACGTTTATTTATTTCAAATCGTAAATTATTTGTGCCGGACACGTTGAACTTTCGCAACTCGCAGTATTACTACGACCGGCGTTCTAGAACAATCCAGTCTCGCCGTGCTTGCGTTGAAAAGTGCGAACGCTTTTAAGTTTCTTTTCTTTGATATTCGAACATTATACGATGCTATTTTTCCGTTTCTATTTCGCGAAATTATTATTATTATTATTATTTTAATAAATATCGCACGCTAGACTTTTGCGGCTCCGCTCACGCCGTATACTTTCATAGTACATAACCTCAATCACGCTTTATGAATTTCGAGTTTTCACGTTTTTCCGCTGAGATTTATCGAAAGTCTTTAAAATTTACACGTTTCACGTTTGTGCAGTCATTTCGTTGATTTTTTTTGTTATCTTTAACTTTGACAAAGATGATGACATAAAAGTGTAATCGAAGTAATTTCCACTATATTATAAATTACATTATCTTTCAGTTTTTTAATAGTTGTATTATGTAACTTATTTTTCTTATTGGAATCCAACTAGATAATTCGAAATAGATTATTCTAGAATGTTCTTTTGGCGCGTTCGACGCTAAAAATCTAAATCAAAAATACAATGTGTTCGGATTTAAAAAAAATTTTTTTAACGAAATCGTGCTTTGTGCATTTTTTTTATCATAACGCGTTTGGATTATATCATAATTATGTCTTAAGTTTTTAAGTGAATGGTGTTAAATAATTTTGATTCATATAGTCGAAAGATCCTTAAAAGATTATTATATGTACGCAAAAATGACAAAATAATTTAAAAAGATTAACGCAATTGATCGTTTAATATCTTCATAAACTCCTCGTTATTCTATTATTTCAAAATAAGTTTTAAATAATGATCGATTGATAAGTAATAATAAATAATGATTAATGAAATCGCACTATTTAAATTTAAATGGTTAAAAATGTTTTCTTATATGTGGTTTATACTGCAAAATATTATTAAATATTTTTGAATAGTACGCTTAGTAATAAATGTGGGTCAAATAGGTTTAATTTGTTTTAATTTTTAGATGTACCGATTACCCAATATTCTTCGCAATGGCGTGTTATCTCGTCAAACATACATGGCGACTAGAATGTATGCCAAAGATGTTCGATTCGGTGCCGAAGTTAGAGCGCTTATGTTACAAGGAGTAGACGTTCTTGCCGATGCCGTCGCCGTCACCATGGGTCCTAAGGTGATTATTTACTTTAAATTTATTTTTAAAACTGTTACTATTTGTATGTAAGCTAATTATTTATTTTTTAGGGTCGCAACGTTATTTTGGAACAATCTTGGGGTTCTCCAAAAATTACAAAAGACGGTGTCACAGTCGCCAAAGCCATAGAGTTGAAAGATAAATTCCAAAACATTGGTGCCAAACTTGTCCAAGATGTCGCAAACAATACGAACGAAGAAGCCGGCGACGGTACTACTACCGCTACAGTTTTAGCTCGTGCAATTGCCAAAGAAGGTTTTGAAAAAATTTCCAAAGGTGCCAATCCAATAGAAATAAGACGAGGTGTGTGCTTTATATTTTATAAATTTAAAATGCTAGACTATATCGTTGCGAATACTATATTAGATTTTAAATTGTTTTTAAATAGGTGTTATGCTGGCCGTCGATTGTGTCATTGAAAAACTTAAATCAATGTCTAAACCTGTTACCACACCTGAAGAAATTGCCCAAGTCGCCACGATATCGGCTAATGGAGATAAAGCGATTGGACAATTAATATCAAATGCGATGAAAAAAGTTGGCAGAGAGGGAATAATTACAGTTAAAGATGGAAAAACGTTAACAGATGAATTGGAAGTATGTTATAGTCGATTTTCAATTACACACACACACATACATGAAAATTTCTTAAATTTATTATATTTTAGGTAATTGAAGGAATGAGTTTTGATCGTGGATATATTTCGCCTTATTTTATTAATACTCCTAAAGGCGCAAAGGTTGAATTTCAAGATGCATTAGTATTACTTTCAGAGAAAAAAATTAGTACAATTCAAAGTATAATTCCGGCATTAGAATTGGCAAACTCTCAAAGAAAACCTTTGATTATTATCGCTGAAGATGTTGATGGGGAAGCTCTGTCAACATTAGTTGTAAATAGGTGCTTGCACTTTATTTTATATATAATTTATTTTTTATTTTATGTAATATCTAATTTTTTGTATAAAATTTGATTGCAGACTTAAAATTGGACTTCAAGTGGCAGCTGTCAAAGCACCAGGTTTTGGCGACAATAGAAAATCAACTTTGAACGATATGGCAATTGCCACCGGCGGTGTAGTGTTTGGTGATGATAGTAATTTGTTAAAATTAGAAGATGTTCAACCTAGTGATCTAGGAGAAGTCGGAGAAGTTTCTATCACTAAAAATGATTGTTTATTATTGAAAGGTAATTTATAAAACTTTTAATAATGAAATATAAATTTTTATTTCTTTTTATTTACATCGTTTGATGTTATTTTTAGGTAAAGGTAAAAAATCAGATATTGACAAAAGAGCTGAACAAATTCGCGATCAAATCGCCGACACTACGTCAGAATATGAAAAGGAAAAACTACAGGAAAGACTAGCTCGTTTAGCTTCCGGTGTTGGAGTATTAAAAGTTGGTGGTTCCAGTGAGGTAAATTATATTTTTGATATTTTATAATATTTAATTACTGTATAAAAATATGATTACGTAATAATTTTTATTGCATAAATTTTTTTTGAATATTTATTATGATTTGACTTAAATATTTTTTTATTATATACAATAGGTTGAAGTCAACGAGAAAAAGGATAGAGTTAACGATGCACTTAATGCTACCAGGGCAGCTGTAGAAGAAGGAATTGTACCCGGAGGTGGATCCGCTTTAATTCGTTGCGCAAGCGCTTTGGATACCCTTAAACCTGAAAATGCCGATCAAGCTACAGGTAATATAAAAAAAATGCGTATAATTAATAACCTACAACTTACGAATCCGTTTTAAAATATCTCTTTTTACAAAATAACATTATTATAGGTATAGCTATCGTTAAAAATGCTTTACGTATGCCGTGTTTAACAATTGCCCGCAATGCTGGTGTTGATGGAGCCGTTGTGGTCGCTAAAGTTGAAAATCTCGGCCCTGGATTTGGATACGATGCAATGAATGACGAATACGTAAATATGATTGAAAAGGGAATCATCGATCCCACTAAGGTTTTTATACACATATACATATTATTATCAGCGATTTTATTTCTAATATAAAATTGTGTCGTATTAATATGAATATATTTATTTTTTGCAGGTTGTTCGAACGGCGTTAACAGATGCGAGTGGTGTTGCATCACTATTAACGACTGCAGAATCAGTAGTATGCGAAATCCCTAAAGAAGAACCGTCTAATCCAATGGCAGGCATGGGTGGTATGGGCGGAATGGGCGGTATGGGTGGCATGATGTAAAAATATCAGTTTAAGTGTTGCGAACAGACTCGATACTATATAAAAAACACGTGCTAACTACTTCGACCCAAAGAATCTTCAAAGACAGTTTGCATTTAATTAGTCAATTCCATTCTGTCATTTTCGAATGATAATCGGTGATGAATGAAACGTAACTTTTTTTTTGTTTTTTGATAAGGTAGCATTTATTTGTCGTAATCTGTGCAAAGCGAATGTGAATTTGTTTCCGCTGCTCCGAAATAAAAGGATCGAATTTATATATTTTTATAGATTTTATACGTAGTGGCTTTATGTTAGTCGTTTAGTTCATTTGTTTATAAGATGAAAGCTTCACGTTATATGTATTTTATGCAATATAAATAAAAGAATGAATTGCACAAGCGTCGATGACTTATATTACGGTTTTTGAAATTATTTCTTTATATTATCGAATCTTTATGTTATTGTATGATCATTCCTTGTATATGTCATGTGTCTATTCATACTTTGGGATGTTCTTATAAACAAATAATTGTTAACTAGTATAATAAGACGAATATGTATAACCGAACGATTTTTATTTTTTCTCCTTTAAAAAAACCTCGTCCTATTAACGACTACATTTAAATACCATATCGAGATTCTCTACGCTAAACTAATTATTTTGAAGTTAATTTGAAAACGCTAGCGATATTTTGTTTTTTTTTTCATATATTGGGGGATAGAAGTTACGTCAGAAAATAGAACTTCAAATACCTCGCTACGAACTTACGGTTGTCAATTTTATCAATAGCGGTATTTCCATGAAATACTTAGGGAAAGATCCAAAGGAATTGGCGCGTTTTCTTAGATAAATGGACAATTTTGTTTTTTAAAAATTTCAGTCTTACTTTTACATTATTATTTTTGACAACTTCGGAAGGAAAGAAAACTCTAATTTATCTTTATATTATTATTATCTGCAATTTATTAGATAAAGTATTTCTACGGTTTCGTTTTCCTTTTAACTTTTTCCAAAAAAATAATATCGCTTAGATCTCGAGGATTTTTGAAAATACTCAAGAAAAGCGGGACGAGTTTTTTTCTTATTTACAATTTAGTCTTCGCAACGCATTCTCAAACTTTGATGCGACGGGTAACGTTCGTCGATCGCTCTTCGTTACGAAATTTATAAACGGTGTAACATTTACGACGTTTCGACTCGGAAAAATAAAAAAAAATACGTATATATATGTATATATATATATACTCTGAGATTTATTGAATCGACACACGTATAACAATAAAGTAAAAAAGTCAAAAATCGCGCACGCCCAGTTTATATACACGTAAGGTCCTTGCGAGATCACGAGAGACTCTCGATGATGGAGGCCCGCGCGGCGCCCGCGTCCGAGCCGCGGACGTTCTCGTTCAGCTTGAAGACGGTCTCGATGAGCGAGATCTCGGTGGAAGTGGTGTCGGCGCCGCAGAAGGAGCTCCAGTCGTTGACGAGCAGGCCGGCGGCGAGCACGTCGCTGCCCCGGTTGACGGTGCCGGCCGCGACGGGCACCTGCAGCAGCGAGGACAGCTCGTCCTGGTCGTGCACGGCGGTCGCCGGATGCACGAGGCCGCCGTTGCTCGACAGCACCGCGTAGGAGCCGACGAGCACGTTGCCGGCCACCGTCTGCCTGAACACTTCCACGTTGAGCGCGTCCGCGAGCAGCTCCTCGGTGTCCCTGTCGAGGTCCGGATGCACGAGGGCGACGTAGTCGTTGCACGCGATCACGTTGCCGAGCGCGGAGAGCCGCTCCTCGGCGCGCCTCAGCGCCACGCTCTCCGGCAGCGAGTTCCTCAGGTGCTGCAGCTCCACGTCGGTCGTCGACGACGGCACGAGCAGGCCGTGTCTGTTGCCGGCGCACAGCCTGCCGACGATGCGACAGCCGGCCACGCTCGCGTGAATCACCGGGATCGCGTCTCCGAGCTCGGCCTCGAAGGCGCTGTAGAAGTTCTCCGAGCCGCCGACGCCGACCAGACAGTAGGAGTTGGTCAGCTTGGCGAACACGCCCACCTCGTTGCTGTTCTCGAACTGCACGCGCAACGCCATGTCGACGAAAGCGCGAACGGAACGCGACGAAACGCGACAAGAGCGCGACGGACACGCGCACCCGGCCGGCTCGCTCTGGCGCAATAGCGACGCTCTCGTATTTCGCCTTTTCGCCACGCTTAAATCGAACGAAACGACTAAAATATAAAATATCGATTATCCCATTTATTGTAATGTCGTTTCCGTTACCGTTACTCTTTCGGAAATATGTTTCAATAAAAAAGATTTATTTCAATTGTTTTAAAGTGATTTTTATAACCGGAGTCCTGTTAGTTTGTAATCTATATTGCTTCGTTTGTCGTATCGAAGTTTTAAGCGCCATATTTTATTTTAGCGGAGCGTGTTATATAAACTAAATATCCGCCTTTTTCGCCAAAGACGTAACACCGTATTTGAAAATGTAATTCACCCATTTTAGTATTATCTCTTGATACATATTGATGACAGGCTGATGATTCCATACAATATCACCTCTATATTTTTTTATATATAATAAAAAAAATAAAAATGAAAAATGTTTATGGAACTCTGCGTATATCTAAAAAGACACTTTTTACTTTTTTTTATTTATAAACTTTAATTCAGTCGAGAAAGTGTTAATAATAATGTGTTGCACGATTTAATGTTATTATTAATATTCTTCTTTTATTTCAATATAAATAAGAATATCAGCCGATGCACAGTATGGATCTGCGCGACTGTCGAATATGTCATCGGCGGTCGTGGTTCACGGCGAAGCCGCGGAATCCGATTCGGAAGAACAGCCGTTTTCCAATCAAGTAAGGAAAATTTTAAAAATTGACCAGCACATAAACTTTTATAAACTTATTAAATTTAACTACTAAAACGAACTAACTGAACTTCGATTTGTGACTATCCGATTATACTTTAACCTTGTCTATCTTTGCTTCTAGAGCCGCATTCTTTGTTTCCTATAACTATTGTCTATTTTTTTTTAATTAATTGTACGTATTAACGTACCTCGTTTGTCGATCGGTATCTTAACGGTTTGTATTTATTTTTTAGAAAGAAAATATATCGTCTCTTCACGGAGCAATCGTACTTGGAGAAGCATCAGAATCGGACGAGGGTAATGTGTTTAATATTGATATGTTTTGTTACTTTCCAATTTATGTTTTATTTTCGTGGCGTTTATTAATTTATTTATTTATAGAACAAACTTTAAAAACAAACTTTACATCTGCTCGTGATCCGGGGCCGACGATAACGATTCCAAAACCATCCGATTCGTTACTTCATAAGAAATTGGGTAATATCAAATGTTAAAATTAATTTTCTAAGACAAAAATATTTTTATATTAATTTTTCCTTTATTTTTGAGTATGTCTTGAGTTTCCAAAATAATACGCTTTATAAATTATGTTCTTGTTTTGAAACACACACTTTTCATGTAAAAAAATACCTTTTAAATATTCATAATTTAATTCCAAATTTGTCTATGTGGATCATCTGTGGAAAAACCCTCAATTTTAACGAAGTTTTTGTAAATTTTTGAAAAACAACTCTTAAATTCTCGTTTGTTGAAAACAAACAAAATGGACTAAAAGAAATTTCTATTATTTTATGAAAAAATATACTAGAGTATTATTTGACAAAAATTAAAAACTATATATTAATTGTAAAATTTTGCTTAATGTATTTAATTCTTTTTTTTTTCTAAACTTTCAGTTGAATGCAATATTTCGCTTCGTAATAATGTATTAAATATATTTAGAAATACAGTAAAGAATTCTTTAATACAATTATCAAATGTTGATCAGCAATTACTAAAATCGCAGGTATAAATATATTGGGTAAACATATTGTTAAATTATTTTTTATTTGCTATTGTTTTTTATATAAAAGATATGTTTTTATACATCAAATTTAATTCTTCATTAATAAATTTACTTTGATTTTTAACTAAAAAGTTAAAATTAAACTATTTATTTATTTAGTGTATTGATGTATTATATTTATAGTTACATCTGCAAAATGCCAGATCAGCATTAAAAATATTAGAATCTACAACAAATCAACTCGATGAACGTTTGGGTATAGCGGCATGTAGCTATTACATTCCTAAAATTATCATTCCTGTTTTGGAAAGTGATTCAGATTGAAATAAAGAATAAGGTATAGATATGTTATTGTATATTTTATATGTTTTATAAATAAATTATATTATTTTGATATTCATATTTATTTAACTTACTTATCCAAAAATATATATACACACGTGTAATTATTATGTGTTATAAATGTTTTACATAATCAAATGTGCATATCTATCATAATATGAAACGCCTTTGACATTTTGATAATTTTGTAAGAATTAAATTTGTTATAATGTTATAATTTGAAGTAGTTAAGCTTTGATGATATGAAAGAATTATTGATAACAAGATGTTTTTATGAAATATTTTTGTCTTCTTAGTTATGTCAAGAAATGACAAAAATATTTGGTATTATCAGAAAATAAAAAAATAGACAGGGAATTTCTCCTTGTTTTCTTGTATGAATAAATATTCTCTGCCTCGTTATTATGAATTATAATCATTCTAAAACAGAATAAAGTTCAAATTTTAAACTAATTTGTTGGAAATATTGACTTGATAGTAATAATAATATTATCAATCAATGAAAGACTGAAAAGTTGAGGGAAATATATAATAAATATTTCCCTTAAAATAGTACAGGTTTACTTTGTCCAATGTGATAGGTGTTATTTATTTACTTTATAATTGACATAAGAAATACACCAAATTGTAATCTTTACTATATATCATTTTAATCACATTAAAATACTAATAATCGATTTACATTCCTGGAAGACAGAATTTAAATTAAAAAAGAAATAGTTTGATACATGTTTTATTTGGTATAACTAATTGTTTTTTTTACTAATCCAAAATAATTTACTAATTACAATATAGTATTAAATTATTCAATAAACCATAAATTATTTTAATTTTGATTTTGTTTTTCTTTAGGATATACAATAGCGATTTTTTGGGACATTTTCTTTTTCATGCGAATTAGTTAACCAAGCTATGGTAACTCGTTTCTTGAACATTTTGATATATTTGAGGTAATTTTCATTTTATTCAGTTTTACCAAATTCTGTTTCCTCTATTAGTTCAATTATTCTTTAAAAGGTTTTTACTTACAAAATTTCACGTTCGTTTCTTCCTAAAAATTTGCATTTTAGTTATATACATCAGACACGTTCATCTATTTTTTTGTAATGTATAAAATTATAGAGGGACTATTTATTCCATTATTGTACGAATTATAGTTATTTTAAATAAACAGAATAGAAATTGTTGTGTTTAAAAATATTATAATATTGGTAACATTGAAAGTAGATTTAAGATTGCATTGGTAGCACTGTCAGAGGCGCCGTCGGTGTCAAGTGATAAACGGGCTTCTGCGATTTGACAGCTGTTGTGACAGGTCGTCATCATGAATGTCACACAAGCTGTCAAGATGTATATCACCAAAATGGCCGAAGAAAGTGGACCCGGCATGAAATTACTTTTGATGGACAAAGAAACTGTTTGTTTACAAATATATCAGTTAACGCAATAATGAAACAGTTTATTTAACAAATGCTATTATTTTTTACAGACTAGCATTGTAAGTATGGTATACGGCCAATCTGAAATTCTTCAAAAAGAAGTATATTTATTCGAAAGGATAGATTCAGTCAATCAAGGCGATGGACTTAAACATTTAAAGTGTATTGTTTTTTTACGACCAACATCTCAAAATATAGCTCTACTTTCAAGAGAATTAAGATGTCCAAAATATGGAATTTATTATATTTGTAAGCTTTTTATTTAAAAAAAACTATGTTATGGTTTTGATTATTTTTTTTAATTTATTAACATCAGATTTTTTTAAATAGATTTTAGCAATATCATATCCAAAGTAGATATTAAAACGTTAGCTGAGTGCGATGAACAAGAAGTCGTTAGGGAAGTGCAAGAATTTTACGCGGATTATTTAGCTGTTGGACCATACTTGTATTCTTTCAATATAATATCGTGTTATCCAGGTATAATTTTTAGCATTCAATATATTTAAATATATTTGAACTTTTTGCTTTGTTTTTATCAAAGGGTTATTATGGGAATCTAATCATCTCCAACGTTGCACTCAAGGCTTAGCAGCATTACTATTGTCATTGAAAAAGAGACCTATTATTCGATATCAACAAAATTCTGATCCATGTAAACGACTTGGTGAAAACATAAGACAAATAATGTGTCGTGAATCATCTCTTTTTGATTTTCAAGCTGGAGAAAACTCTACATTACTTCTTTTATTAGACAGAAGAGATGATCCTGTTACTCCATTATTGAATCAAGTAAAATTTGCATTTAACATAACTTCAAGTTAAATTTATTTTTAATATGTAAATTCCTATACTATTATTTTTTAATTATTTTCAAGTGGACATATCAAGCTATGGTACACGAACTTTTAACTATATATAATAATAGAGTAAATCTTTCTAACATTCCTGGCATTCCAAAAGAATTAAAAGAAGTCGTGCTTTCTGCTGAACATGATGAATTTTATGGCAAAGTAATTTAATGAATTAAACAATTATTAATTTATTCGTTGTTTTATAATATTTCATCTTTAAACCTAATTGACATTTTTTTAAAGAGTTTATATATGAATTTTGGAGAAATTGGTCAGACGATAAAAGATTTGATGGAAGAGTTTCAGAAAAAAGCAAAAAGTCATCAAAAAGTAGAAAGTATTGCTGATATGAAAAATTTTGTTGAAACTTATCCACAATTCAAAGTAAAACATTTATATTTATTGTTGAAATTTTTTAAGAATAATCATTAATTCAATTATAAACACTATATGATCACCAAACTGTGTTGTTATACGCACACATATATTAAGAAATACTATTCATTGTAGAAAATGTCAGGAACAGTTTCAAAACATGTAACAGTTGTTGGCGAATTATCATCTATGGTCAGTCGTTATAATCTTTTAGAAGTATCTGAACTTGAACAAGAATTAGCCTGTCAAGACGAACATTCGAAGCAACTTCAGGTACTTTTTATGAATATATATATATATATATATATATATATATATATATATATATATACATTGTTGTTGTTAAATTTTTGCTATATATTTATATTTTATCGTAGCAATTGAAAAAACTTCTTTCACTTGAGTCGATACGCCAAATAGATGCGGTTAAATTAGTTATGTTATATGCATTACGATATGAAAGGCTTACTAATAACGATACGGCGGGTCTTTTGGAAATTCTTAAAAAAAAAGGTGTTGACGATTCTCTACTGAAGGGAATAGTGGAAATAATCGAATTTGGTGGGGCACACTCGAGACAATCAGATTTATTTGGACATCAAGATGCAGTCAAAACAATCACAAAACGTTTATTTAAGGTTTTTTTTCTATTGATTTTTGTCTATACAAGAAACAATTATAATAAAATTACTAATTATTTCAGGGATTAAGTGGCGTTGAGAATATATATACACAACATACGCCTCTTTTACAGGAAACTCTAGAAAATATTATTAAAGGGAAACTTAAAGAAAATATATATCCATGTCTTGGAAACGATGATAAATATTCTATGAAACGTTATCAGAATATAGTTGTTTTTATGGTTGGTGGAACAACATACGAAGAAGCACTGTGCGTTCACAACATTAATCAGTCTAATCTCGGTGTAAGGGTTATACTTGGCGGTACAGCGATACATAATTCACAAAGCTATCTTGAAGAAGTACACAACGCAATGCAAGGTGTACCAAGAAGACACACAAGACATTTAAAGGTTGTCTGACACACGATAAATAACATACGCCCTTAAATATGTTTATCTTTTATGTGTATTCAGCTGTGAAAATTTTATTTAATTTTATAATTCTTCATTTTCATGCACGGCTTGTTTAATTCACTTAATAAAATTTTAATACATTTATAGTACTGTTATAATATGTGATTTAATTAATATTTTATATAATTCCTAAAATGAACAAAATAATATAAGTTATTTATGTTGTTAATTTATATATAATATACTTAAGCTAAGTAATATTTTAAATAACCTCCCTACAATTCAAAATAAATATAAGAACATTTGTAGCACGAATCCAACTTGTATATATTATACAACTATTCATTTATTTAATTAAATATGTCGAGTTTACATCTGTTTTTATATAGAAATTATATATAATACTTATGCATTTTAATATTTGTCGTTATATTATAAATAAAATGTGATATTGCTTATTTATAAGTAAAAATATTAATATCAAAATTTATCCAAAAATCATTTGAATTATATATTGAAATTAAAACTTCGTGGCTTTTCTCTATAATAAAAAAACGTATTTATAATTCAAAAGCGGTATCATTTGTTTGGTTTGTGGAATCTAATAGATTTTTCTTTCCAAAATATGATTTTCTTAATTTATGATTAAGAACATCATATCTTTATTCGATTTTATTAATTTATGTGTTTTTCTATAATTTATTGCAATATTTCTAAAATCTAATGCAATAATTCATTTCTCTAGTGGATAATTTATTTTAGTAAGAAATAACCTCGAAAATTATTAATCACTTGCGATTAGACGTCTTGTTCTTCCTGAAATTTTATCTTAATAGTGATAATAGCATAAAACTGATGAAATGATGACGGTAAAAGTTAGATTCTATAAAAAAAAAATGAACAATTGTAAACCATTTGGAAGAAAGCTAGTTCAAAATTACTGTAAAGCATTCAAGTAAAAAAGACTAGGCAGACAATTAGAAAAGATTATTCTATGTTACTTTATTCTCATAAAATTTTGCGTAGTTCAAAAAAAAATAACAAGTTTCATACTCCCGCTCCAGTAGAATATATGTAAAAAAGGATAAATTCAACAAGAAATTGCCTAGAATTTGCTTTTCTAACTAAAAAATATTTCATACTCCAAAGACAAAGAAAAAATACTATAAACCTTCTATAAATATATTATTAAATTTGTTTTTAAATATCTATTTGTGTATTTTCATAAAAAAATGGACTAACTGTGAATGTAAAAAAGCGAAATTTCAATATTTTGCTAAACATAAACCTTATGTGAAGCGTTTTAGAGAAGTAATTGGAATTTTCTTTTTTTATGCATAGGAATTTTATAAATTAAATATTTAATGCTCAGAATGTCTAAAAACACAACGAAGCAATCTTTCAAATCAGATTAATACAAAACTATGAAATTTCAAAATTCTTATTATTTCTTGAACATCTTTTTTTTTATTGAAAAAAGCAACAATAATACTCTGTTAACACCCAACCTCTATATAAAAGGACTTTGAAGGGCTTTTGTTTTACGAGCATAGATGATATGAATGTGCATCGCTGACAGAGCTCAAAGAACGATGTCTAAAAGTATTTTGGAGATTGGAAAAAGAACTGGCATAAGTGTAATAATTGTTTATAATGTGAACTATTTTAAAGGGGATAACATCGATGAAGACAAATAAATAAAATTCCTTCAAAAAAACGAAAATTTTCGTTAATTTTTGAATACATCTCGTAAAACTTTTTGAATATAATGATTATTCCATACGTATGTGTTTTACCTAGCTCCATATCAAAAGCAAACCTTTCTTTTTTAACCAAAATTCTGTGGACATTTCGACTCGTGTTAATTCAAAAAATATTATTCACTCAATTTGATTTATTTAAATTGAACTAATATAAGTTACATAATAAAAAAAGAGACAAAATTGCTGTAAACTTTCAGAATTCACCAAAACTTCCAGTATAAAATTATATATGAATTATTGTTCTTACTTATCATTGGAAAATTAATACATTTTAGGCCCAAATGTATGAAAAAAACATCTTAATTTCAGTTAATATAAAAAATATAATAACAAGCGTAAACATAAAATTAGAATATCTTTTCATAATACTTTTTGAAATCCAACATAATTAACATCAAGGCTAGTTTGATAATTTGAGTAACGTTGTCTTAGATAAAAATTTTAAAACCGAATTTTTGACATTTACATACATATCCACAATTTATTTGGTTTGTTATTATTTTTTATATATCACATAGAAGTTCAAAAATTTTCCACCACAAAAGGAAAAAACGCCATTTTTTTCCAGAAATACAAATAGTTTTGACTGTTGTAAAAGCCGAACCTAAAATATGTTAATTTTCAATAAATAAGTAACAGCAATATATTTATACATACATGTGATGTTAATTTTCAGAAATATAATAGGTATTAACTTATATACAATTTTTTTTTGTTTAAAATGATTTATTACATAAATATTCTCAGATTATATATGTATTTCCTTTTATGAAAAGAAAATATTTTAACATACAACAAACACCAGATTTTGGAGAAAAGAAAAACAAATTTATAATTAAAATAAAAACAACCAGATATCATAATCATTACGAATTAAGAAGTCGTAATATAATTGGCAAAAAAAAAAATACAAATTTCTTTTTTGCAACACGAATTTAAAGGACATTTCGATATAAATGTTTTATTACAAAATAAATATGGTATATACATATATGCATATACATCGCAATAAAATAAATAATAGAGTAAATTAAGGCATGTTAAAACCTGGTGTATGGTGTATAAATATATATGTATATGTAGCAAAATCTTTTTCAATTTAATACTGCCACGATAAGTGTTATAATTCAATTTAAACAAAATAATTAAATAAAAATGTATTCAAAATTGGGTATCGATATTTGCTTGTTTTGTTTGTGAAAATTTCAAATTGAAGATATAAATAAAATTCAAAACGATATTAGTGAAAAATTTCATAATAGACAACATATTGACGACAGTATTAAATCGAGCGAGTTTTATTATGCATGTATATATGCCATAAACATTGAACTAAAATTCTCCAAAATCACCACAGTTTGAAAATTAATGACAACTATGGTTTTGCAAGCAAAATGCTCACTTAGTATATCAAAAGGCTGGTATAATAAGCTTCATTTAAAAAGTTATTCAACAACCCCAACGTTTCTATGCCAATGTTCAACCTTTTTTTAATAATTAGAAAAGAAAAACTAAATAATTGCGATATAGAACTTTCGAAATCGTTGAGTGAAAAATTTAGTTAGAAAATAAAATTTTAATTTGTCCCATAGCACAAAAAATATCTGAGCAACGTCGCTTGTAAATATAAAGATAGAAAACATAAATAAATATAACGCGTGACATAAATGTGAACCTTGATATTTTTTAACAATAGTTTTTTTTTGCTCAATGGTTTTATGCAATTTCAATCACATTTTCTTCAAATATTAATATTCACGTTCACAACCAAAGTATCTTTCATATTTGGTATGCGCAGAATTGGTATTCACACATGCGCAAGCACAAAACATATGCAAATAAAACTGAAATTTCAAATGGTTTGAACTTAAAATACGTATTACAAATACTTGAGGAAAGATTCAAGTGTTTATATATATATATATATATATATATATATATATATATATATATATGCGTGTGTGTATGTATGTATAAACAAAAAGTTGGAAAAGCAATTTTGAATATATTTATTTGTCTATATTAGACACCAAAAGATGAAAATATCTATAAAATAAGGAATAACACGTATGTTTTCAAAAAAATAAAAATAACTGAAGTGTTAAGAAATCGATAGATCTTATAACAACTTTTCAAAATATTTAATCACTGAAACAATTCCACCCCATTTATAGCAAAGTAAAAATTTCATTATTTTGATGTTCTAGTGCATGAAAAAATTCATAATAAATTCCAATAAAAAATAATCATATATAAAAAACGATTGAAATAAGTCTTTACTGACATTTTCTTTATAATAGTTCTGCTAAATTTAATTTCAATATATGAATATAATTCATAAATAATACTAGAAAATATTAAAACAAGCGTGTATATTTTTATCCAATGTCAGTAAAGAGTTCTTTTAATTTTTTTATTATTGAAAAAATTTCTTGCCAAATAATTAATACAAAAAGTATTTTTATAACATTGTCAAAAACCATAAAATTTATAACAATTACATTAAAAATGGTCAATTAAAATTACACGCTGTAATATGCCTGCTAAAAAAGTGATGAGTCATATTTCAAGTTACC
The DNA here is from genome assembly GCA_024500535.1 of Leptonema lineaticorne. Lineage (NCBI taxonomy): Eukaryota > Metazoa > Arthropoda > Insecta > Trichoptera > Hydropsychidae > Leptonema > Leptonema lineaticorne. The sequence continues at coordinate 13,432,551 of JANIJI010000014.1, read as the reverse complement.
AATTGGACTAAATAAATAAAAATAAAAAAATAGTGATAGGTAAGCCAATCAATATTAGTATTTTGAAATGGGAAACAAAAACAACTAAATCCTATTCAACGCAATAATAAATTTGAGCAAGTTTCTAATTTTCCAGTCAGACTAATTTATAAAAAAAAAAAACAATGACAAAATTACGGATTAGAAACATATTTGGCAAAAAATGATTATTTCAATAATCAGACAAATTCATGGAATAATAGTAAATGAGTGTGATCGAAAAATAAATATGGGATGAAATATGATTCAGAAACAAATAAGATTGCATATGAAAATCACTTCATTTGCATTTGCCTATTTAAAAATTGCAATATTGATTATGTTGTATTTTTAACAAAATAAAAGTTCCAAATATCTAATAAATGAAAAGTAAAACTCGAACAAAATTTCTGTAGACTGCCTTTATTACATCCAAAAAATAAAAGGAATATATATATATATATATATATATATATATATATATATATATATATATATATATATATATATATAAATTCGTGTATAACTGCGCTACATTAAACATTCAAATTGAAGAACATTAAAAGAAATATATTCGGAATTTACTTTCAAGGAAATCTAATGAAATGATTTTCAAAAAAAAAAAAAATCTAGTGTGAAACGCTCACAGTGTGCTATATAATACTGATCAGATCAAATAAAGAACGAACATATTATGTAACATGTTTCTTATGTTTTCTTTTTAATCAAATGTTTTTTCAATAAAGATTGGAATGTGTTTGTTAATTTCAGCCTAATAGACATTAATCTTAGTAAAATAAAAAGTATTTGAACTGATACATTGCTCAAAACAAATATTTTATGTATCAGTTTTATCATTTTGTACAATTCCATAAATTATATACCCAAATTAAATGGAAAAATGTGAGCATTTCACAGAAGAAGGAAAAGAATGAAAATGGATGATAAATGACTTTATGGATGTTGTCCAGCTTGTCCTCCACCTTGAGGAGGGGGAATCATCATCTGGAAAGAAATATGTGTACAAAATTAATATATGATTATATATATATATATATATATATATATATATATATATATATATATATATATATGTGTAGGCAGTAATTGCATTAAAATAAAATTACCGGTATATGTGTGTGGTGCTGTTGAGGTTGTTGAGCTTGCGGTGGTTGGGGAGGTAAATAAAGATGTTGTGAAGGTGGAATTATAGGACAAATCATATGGAAAGGTTGAGTTTGATATGGCTGTGGCGGAGGAGGTGGAGGTCCTGGACCAACAGCAGGACTTGGTGGAGGATGGTATCCCTGTCCAGGCGAAGGTGTTGATGGAGGAGCCGGTTGAGCTGTCAAATACTGGACGGGGCCACCACTAGTCGCACCTTCATGGTAAACGCGTACCTAAAACAAAAACATATTTCTAAGCAATGATGTATAAAATACTAATTTTTTATATATAAAATTAAAACATGTAAAATAAAAATATCGAATTGAAATTTCCAAGATAATATGTAAATATAAATAATTTCAAATATAAAAAAATAATATATTGAAAAGAAATTTATATATACATAATGATTAATGCCGACCATATGTTGATACTGTGGTGGAGGTTGGTGTGGATGTGTAGAATGTGGATACGGCACAAATTGTGGTATTGGAGCTGGAGTTAGTAATGGTTGTCCTGTCGCATTTGCTACTTGCATTTGTGAGCCCATTGGCACTATAAAAAAAGCCATATTATACATACAAATTACGACAAAATATAAAGACAAAAATATTTGAAAATTGTATTATTAATCATATTACAACTACCTTTTCTAAATCTAGTATGATGAGGATGTGGTTGTGGTGGTTGGTGGAAAGTTGGAGCTGGAGAGGCATGGTGAGGATGTACCATAGCAGTATATCCAGAACCTCCAGCACCAACCATAACAGCTGTACCACCTCCTAAATGATGTTGTGCTGTAGGATGATGTACACTATGATGCCCTACTCCACCAACGTATTGTGGAGGTCCCATAGGACCACCAGTTCCTACAGGTGTTCCAGGAGTATGAGGCCTACAAAATAGTTTTTTTTAATATTTATAAGATAAAAAAATAAAATAAAATATAAAAATATACCTGGAAGGATTAGGAGTACTAGGGCTTCGTGGAATGAATGTTTTTGGATTAAATTCTTTAGCATTTGGATTAAGTTGGAATTTTTTAAGATTAGAAGTGAGTTTATCAACTGAAGTAGAAGTAATTGTATCAGATGCCTGAGAGGTAACAGTAGTTACTTGCGCGGTTGTTGCAGGCGTTTCAGTATTAACCGGAGTAGACTGAAAAATGAATCATTTTTTATTGCAACTACTGATAATATCAACATATAAATAACTCTTATACTAATTTGTATACTATTTAACTAACTTTGTTATTTAATTCTTGAGTACAATGCTGTTGTTTAGGAGGATGTTGGTCTGGGGAACTTTGTCCTTTAGGAGCATCTGATTGAGCACCTTTATGAGAAGTTTCCCTAATATCTTGATGAACACTTGGTGGTTTCACAGTATTATGCACTGTTTCAGTAACTACAGAAACATTTTCAGGTGGTAATTTAAATTCGTTACTAAATTTCTTAAAATCCTAAAATATATATAAAAATATTTTAAACAAAAAAATCATAACACAATAAATATTTTACAACAATATGTCAAACTTGAGCTTCTTCTTGTCTTCTACTATCACGAATACGTTGTGTTGTGTTCACTGGAGCCTGAACTGAAACTGTTGGTGGAGCTCCAATCACAGGCTGTCCAGGATGAGTTGGCTCATTAATTTGATGAGATATTATCTATCAAAACATATTTTAAAAATCTTATAATTTATATTTATCGCTTAAAAACATGTTCAAAAAATTCTTACAGGAGCAGGTTCCGGATGAATTACTTGCGACGAAATCGCAGTTGGTGGTACTGCAGGGAATGGTACTGGATTTTGATGAGGTTGATGAGATAAATGCCTAGGAGGACGCTGTTGTAATGGAGCAAGAGGTTTTTTAGAAACACCTTCAGTTCCATTAACTTTGTTGTTTGCTGCAGATGGCCCACTAAAATTTCCAAAACAATAAATTAATAATATAAAAAAAAAATATTATAGATGTTGAAATCTGCAAACTTCAATTTTATGCAATCGTGTTTATCTGAATTTACTTGAGTGTATGTGTTACTGCTGAAGTTTGGAAATCCAATATACACTGGATAACCTAGATAATGTTTGAGCAACCACAACAGACCAATTATTGTCAAAACTTCGTTTCTCTCATATTACCTATGTAATCTGTAGATAAATTAAGGAGTTCAAAGTTTATCAATGGAGATAAGGGTAACACGAAAAATGGAGGCTAAAACAATTATTTAAAAAAAATTTTGATTATAATTAAAAATGTTTGAAAAAATTAAGGACCCTAATTTGACATATTACTTATATTTATGAATATAACTCCATTTTGAAAATAATGGTAAATCCAAAACGTCTATTGTAATAAAAATTCTCGAAACATACATAACAATAATTTTTTAATGGATATTTTTTGCAAAATATGTTTTCTTAATTGATGTCTATACATATTCAGAACGTACAGAACACGAATCAATAAAATAATAAATGACAATAAACACCCAAGCTCAAAAATATCTTAATATCATTTTATGATTTTATTTTAAAAATTTTAAAATAATTAATTTTGCCCATAAACATCCAAAGAACTTTCTTTTCAAATTACAGTATTCTGTGTTTTACTACTCGTATGACCTAAAGTTTTAAAAATCAATTAGCCAACATAATAAATATATTTATCCGTAAGTTACGTAAGTAATTTGAACAATAACGGTTTTCCAACTTCAGAAGTAACATACTATAAATCGAAAAATTCTATACCCATGAACATGTCCAATAAATGGTGGTGGAGCGTGATAATTCGGTGGTTGTGCAGCAGATGTCACCCCAGCTCCAACATTAGCATATGTTTTCGTTTGAAGTGGTGGATTCATCGCCATGACATGAACTTGCTGCTGAAAAAAATCGATAATATATAACAAAAAACATAATTAACACGTGGACTCTACTCTAAAATATAATCTACTTGGTGTGGTGGTTGATGCCCTGGATGATGAGGTAAAGTTGGATATTGTGAACTAGGTGGTTGCGATGGAGGCGCTGTAGGTGTTGGGGAAACTTTAGACTGGACTCCTGGATTTTGTTGTGGCACTTGTGGTGATGACGTTTTTAATAACTTACCAGTCTGTAAATGTACATACACAGTAACATAATACATGTTTCAATAAATTATGAAACTGTAAAATTAAGAACGTGTATGCCTATTTAAATGTCGAAAACGATGAGAGAAAATAAAATACCTGTGTATTCTTCCTCCTATTTGGATGCACATATTTATCACCAGCAACAGACGAACCCCCATTTGTTGAAGCAGAATTCTGTACATTATTTGACGCACTCGGTGGAGGTGATGGTCTTGTATGACGCGTCGTTTGTGGTCTTATTACAGCTGCATATCTATCTTCTTCATCTCCATTTTCTAAATCCATTCGTCGTTTATGAAGAGCTTGACTCTCTATTTCTGCAGCGATTTCTTGCGCTTTAGCTTCAGCATCCCTAATAATATAATATATTATTATTAATAATAGAAACTAGTTATAAAACTATAAATATTAGTGTTACTATATGTAAACTCGTATATTGCGAATTAATTTTGATACAAACCTAAATTCTGGTGTATCCTTTTTTTGAAATTGCATTGTATATCCGGATAAACTTTGATCGAAAGTACTTTGTACACCATAATCTTGTTCATTTTTACGAAACATATCGTTTACGTCCCATCCATTAGCGCGATGATCTAATTGATCTAACTGATCTAGTGAATCTCCCAAACCGTCTCCATTAGTCATACCTTCACTATCCCAAGGTTGCAAACATCTTTCTTCACTGGGTGCAACATTCCGACCTACAGAAACAAAAAAAAAAAAAAAAAAAATTAAATAAATATTCAACGACAATATAAAGATACGAAACGAAAATATTAAAAAAAAATCAAAAGAGAATTTTGTACCGTTAAACTTTGATATTGCCGCATCTGTTTGAAACGTATCCCTTGTAGCATATTCTAAATCAGAATCTTTCGCTTTAATTGATATAACGTCTTCAGGTTTAAAAATCATTTTGTCGACGATCGAGTCGACTGCGACAACTCCATCTTTATCAACCTTATGTGCAACTTCTAAAACTACCTGTAATTATTACAATATATATGATTTTGAAGTATTTTATAGATATACCAAATTCCCAATTTCTACGATTTTAAAACAATACGAATAAATAAATTATTATACGAAACTTAATTTATAATATAGAATAAAATTAAAAAATATAAAAATCAATAATGAAGAAAAAATTGTTACGTCAAATTGTGCAGAGAAGGTCCTGAAAACTCCTTCCCAAATACTATCAGACTGTGTGTGAACCTGCACGGTATCTCCCACATGACAAGCAATCGCATGCATGAAGTGAGCATTTTTATATACTCCTTCAGCAGGTACGGTGCGAACCCTCGGTGCCCTATATGATAGAAAGAGACGAAATATATTAATCGCTAAATACCATAAAATCACTTTCAGTGTCATAAGATAATATGTATAAAAATATAAGGAAAAAAATAAATCTTGTAGAATATTTTCAAAGACAATAGACAAATACAAGTTTGGATTGAAAAACTACGGTAAAATGTAAATTACAGATATCGAAAGCGATTTAAACAATTCGAACAATTAGCGTAAGTCATTAAATCAAAAATCATTAATTTATTCAACGAAACGGAAGTTCAATATTAGTTCTAAACTATTAATTTATAATAAACGACAAGCGCGTCGAAATCAATTGAAATTTATTATCGTAAACGAAACACTTCACGGAAACTCGTTACGGAGCACAAAAGTAATAAAACGTCTAATTTATTTTAAAGTTAATAAAAAAATATCTCACACGGATCGATTTATATAAAAATAAAAAAGTTAGAGTAAAGCGTATCGCGAAATACATACGTAAAATAAAATAAAAAGTCGGTTCGGTGAACGCGTTCGCCTCCAAAATGGCCGACTACTCGAATCGCTTTCTTGAAAAGAAAATTTGAAGTTCGGCGAGTCGCAAGATATAATCGGACGCGGCGCAACGCCACACAACGCCACACAACGCCACGCCACGCCACAAGATCGGCTTCAAAATTGCAGTCGAGTCTCGTCGTCGATTAAATAAACGAATGCCGTTTCGGAAACCGATTTCGCCAACAAAAGAAACGACGGGACGAAGCGGCGCCGCGATAAACGTCATCGGCGTCGTCGTGCTCCGTTCGATGACACTTCAATGGCTGCCAACCTCGCGAAGCGAAAGGGGAAGCGGGCGCGGGGAGACTTCAGCCGAACGGAGACAGAAAACGGAAGTCCGAGGATCCATCGTCGATCGCGACAAAAGACGAAGTCGCACCGTCACGAGAGGCGCGATGCGTCGCTCCGTCGACGAGGGGTCGGCGAAAGCTCGCAGACGAGAGGAAAGGAAAGGGAAAGGAGCGCGGAAAGCGGGCGCTTCGACGCATACCTGGACATGAGGGCGCGGTTCTTGCGCTTGTTGTTCATGTGCGAGTGGCGCGCGGCGGTCGGCCGCGGCGCGGGGACCGGAATCTTGGTGGCGCCCCGGGGGCGGTGCGACACCGCTCTCCGCGACGCAAGATGGCCGCGTGGCCCGAACTCCCCCTCCTCGCGATCGTCCCCTCCACCGCCGTAGACGATCCGACTCTTTCGATGGCGACCGACACCGCTCCCTCGGCGACACCTCCGATCGCTATCTTCCCACCGAATATCCTCTAGATCCGCGCAAAAATTCTCTTTACGTAATAAATATAAATTAATCGCTATTAATATAGTATTAGTTCTGATAAACACCGAAAACTTTTTATTTAAATTTAAAAATATGTAAATGTTATATATATTTAATTTAACGTATACTGATTTTTAAATCTCGCATTAACAAATCGCGGTGGAAAACTTAACGAAATTTTTCGTTAAGTTCGATTTAACGACAGATTTAAATTTAGTACATCAAAAAATGTCAATAAATATTTAAAAGGTATAAAATTTTATACAGAAATATTATATTACATATAAAAATAATAAATGAATCGTTAAAAATTTTAAAAATTACAGTTTTACAACAATAAATATATATTAAAAATTTAATTTCAGCGATTAAAAAAAAATTAAATTATTTGATAATCATTTAACATACTAACTGTAAAAAAATTTATGCGATAGTTTTTTGTTATAAATTGATTATATCATTTTTATTGATTCAAAAAAATTCTTTAATTCGTATTAATTAAGGAATAGAATATGAGTTTTAAAGTATATTTCATAAAAAAATATTATTGGAATAATTACTTTTTTCCTCAACTATATAATAATAAACTGTTAAAATTTACATTTGAGCGTTTTTCTGAGTATTAATTAAATTTTTAATATTTCGAATTAACAGTTTGATACAAATGAGTAAGTTTGTGCGCGCGTTTTTTTTGCGATTTTGTGCGTATGTAGAGGATTAGAAAGATTTGTCTGTATGTTAATAGTTACGAAATTAATAATATTAAAATTATTCTATATTTTTAATTATCGTTATTCATTATATTTATTTTAAATGTCTGAAATACATACTGCATTTTTTTCTTAATGTATAAAATGAATTTCCACACACACTTTCAATTCTGTCGTATTGTATGCGATCAATAAAATTGTGCACAAGGCACATATTGATTTCTTAACGTAGACTTTACAGAAATGCAACAAGTTGAAAGCGATTTTCAGTCATTTTACGAATATTGTCGTCAAAATGGATTTACTAAAGATGAAATGGAAGAAATTTGCCTTCCATTTTACAAGTTCAGCAAAAATAACAGCAATAAAAAACGACTTGTAGTGATGATTGCTATTGTATTGGTTATTGCATCCATTTATACCATTTCCAACGTTGATACTTTACAATGGCACACTTCGGCTTTAGTAAGAATAACGATGATAAAAATTCTTCCGTTTTGGGATTGGTCATATTTATTTTACAAAAGGTGTTTAATTGATAAAAATAAACAACATTATTATGATGAAACTGAACTCTCTCCTTCAGATTGTAATACATGTGAATCGATAGGTAAAAATCTACTTTATTATTAACAAAAATATAAAAAATATTTTATTTCAAAAAAAAAAAAATATATATATATATATATATATATATACATTTCAGCTTCCATAAAACGTATTCAAGCAACAACTTATGATAATATATTCAATCAACATTTAATCAGAGGAGCTCCAGTAATTGTAACAGATGCGTATGCTGAATGGATAACTTTCAAATCTTCAGATATAAATATTACCCAAATTTTGATTAATGACGAACGTTTTCGGGACTCAATTCCATGCGAGTTTCAATCAAATCTTCGAATAAATATATACTTCTCAGATTTTAATGCTATTTTGAACAGAATACACGAAACAGAAATATCTGGTTGGTTTCTTCATTTTCAAAATTGCGAATTACAAGGTATAAAAGCATTAAGAACAATAGTGCCCAGACCTTATTTTTTATCACCTCATATACCGCCAGCACACTTCAATTGGTTATTAATGTCTAACAAATATATGGCGCCTACATTTAAATTGTTAGAACTTGATCCTGGTTTAATAACATTATCACAATTAAAAGGTTCAACGTTAATCCAACTTACTCCCAGAACTCCGTGTGAAATCCTATGTCCAACCATATCTTTTGATGTTCGTGAAGGCGAAACTCTTGTTTTACCCAATATAATGTGGAATTTTGAATATATTCCAAATGAAAATGCAACGAATATCGCAATTTTGATGGAAACTGAATGGAATGAATATTGATAAAAATGCATTAATATTTATAAATAAAACAATGTTTACAAAATATTATAGGAATATATGAAAAAAAAATACTTACAAATTATAATAAAATATATGCAATTATTTTCAATATTTTTATTTCACACACATAACAATTTTTACATTGTAAAAATTCAAAACTATCAAAAATCACAAAACATTCTACTTATAAATATTTTACATTAAAAACATGACTAGTCGATTTTCTCCTTATTATGGCTATCATTTTTTAACCATAACCAAATATTTTTAAATGAAATTATAACTGGAATCATAACGGGAAGAAATAAAGGAATATATACAGCATATCTAAAAATAAATTTAAAGTATTAATATGTATATAAATCTTATGTTCGATTACTATTTAGTTAATTTATTGACAAAACTTCTTATTACTTTTGGTCATCAGGAAAATATAACAAAGCAAGTAGACTTGGATCTGTAAATGCTGCTTCAGCTGATAAAAAGGCTTTTCTTGAAGAATGTAATGCTAAAGACAGCTGTCCTTTTTTTAAATATTCGCTAGTATATTCAATATTTTGCACTGCGTTATAAATTGATGCTCCAACAGCATCATTAATTACAATATTTGAAATTTCTCCTAAAATCGATTAATAATTGATTTTTTTTATAAATAAATTATTTATAAAAAAATAAATTCACCTAAAAGTTGTGCTAATGAACGAAGTATTAATTTAGCAGATGTTACTTGCTCAATTATTCTCATTCTTGTTAAGGCATCTACTTCCCATTTACGAGGCATTACATTTACAACTGACTCAATCTCAACATCTTCAATTGATTCCTGGGAAAAATAATTATGTATAAAATTTTTTACTCAATATATGAATAACTAAAACATCTATACGATAAATAACCTGATTTTGAATTCCGAGAAGTAGTCGAAGTTGCGATAAAAAGTAGCCCATAATTTCTTTTGAGGAAGGTTGATAGATAGGAATTTCATGTTGACTTCCATTTAGGTAGCCCTCACAAGTTTTAATATCTGGATTACCTATGACAACACCACCCCAACGAGGAGATAAAAATGCATCTAATAAACCGGTTATTCTTTTACCTTAAATAAAATAAACACAGAAAATTATCTTATACAAAATAAATAGTTTATAAGAAAAAAAAATTCTTAAAAATTATAATTGTTGAGTAAAAATAAATTACAATAAATTTAAAAATTTATTTGAAAAAAAAATAAAATTAATAAATTTAAAAAGATTTTGATGGCTGGGGAACATTGAAAGAATGATTACATCAGCGTTAACGAAAGGGATATAAAGATTTAAAGAAAATGACCTAAGTTGAGGTATATGGACTAGCTAAAGCTAGATATATTAAATATATATAAAAAAATAATGTTAAACCTGTTTTAGTATAAATATGAATTGGAGCCGATTCACATGGAGGTACGTACAAAACAAAATTTAAACATGGATTGTTTGAAGTATGTGAAGCTAATTTCTTTTCCAGTGGAGTTATAAGATGGGGTAAAATTTCTTCTGGTAAAGAATAATGTCGTTTAAACACTGTATTATCTTCAATCTAAAATGAAATACATAAATTATATTATGATATTATAATAAAAAAAAAACTAGGAATAGAATTAAAAATAGTTAATAATACCTCGTCAGGATTTATATCCAATTGTACGAAATATAACCATTGTGATTTTAAAGTAAAATTATGTATAAAATTTATTTCTGAGAGAAAAGGTTGTAAATATTCTGTAATTCATATGTTAAATGTTATAAAAATAAATACAATTAAATTGAAATAATGCATTTTATATAATTTTATTAATACTCTCTATAATTTCTTTCGGCGCCCAATCAACTTTTATTTTGTCAGGATTTGGTAATGCAACGCTTAAATTTATATCATATGTGGCAGATGGTGGTATTCTCCTTTGTCCTGCAGCATCATGGCGAGCAGTTGTGGGAGATGATATGGCTAACATTGTTGCTTTTAAAGAATTTTCAGTTAAAATCCAATCTCGTACAGTTTTAATTAATTTATCATAAGCTAAAAAAATATCGTTGACATAAAATAGATATAAAAATACAATGATGAAAATATTACTTACAAGTAGTAGGTTTGAATAAAATTGTCCTAGAAGAAGTAACAAAAATATCAGTTCTTAAATTGGGCCATTCAATAAGAACTATATCTCTAAAATCATTTTCAAAACGCCTTATTTCCTCCAGTGAACCATCAAATGTTTTTGGTAAATTCATAATTTCAATAGATAAATCATATATATCTAAAATATTTATTTTTCCAAAGACAAATGTTAATTTAATTACATCCATCAACGACTGTCAATTTAAAATAATCTGATGAAATAGTTTAGACCAAATGTTTTACTAACCAGAAGTAGACAAATTATTTAATAATTCATTTTTAATTTGAAATACATTGTCTGTATTGGAGGAAGCAATTCTAATATTGGAATGAATTTTTATTTCGATACTATCTAAATTATATATACGCGTATACGGCAATGAAACCCTAGATAAATAATAGAGAAACAAATATAGTAAAGAATTTACAACTTATTTAATGTAACTAACATAAATTTACCTGTAAACTTCTGTTGTTTTCCACCATAATGGAACTCCAACAATAATTAGTACTGCTACAAAAGATATACTCGCATACATACGATATGATTCTATAAGATAAAATTATCGATAATATAATAAATTACAAATAATTGTATATTAGCATTTTAAAATAACTTTTTCTTAATTTTTAGGTTATGTTATATATTTCTAATAAGAAAAAATATTTGAAAAAAAAGACATGAAGCAAATATGTTGCTTATGATATGAAAATGAAATTTGAATATATAAATATTTCTATAATTTATGAATTAATTGTATAATATAAAAAAAAAAACTAAGCAAACAAATACCGGTCATTGTTAAACAAAATTGACAATTGACAGCTGAATACGACGCATGCGCAATAAATGTCTAAACTGCTATCTTTAAGGATTACATTTTTTCAATTCAATTTTATTAATTGCGAATTAGTTTTCAATATAATTTAATCTTTTATAGCAAGTAATATTTTAATGAGATATATGACTTGTCAAGAAAAATAAATAATAGTAAACATAAGTCATGAATTTCATTCTAAAAAATATTCCATAAAACTTAAATAAAGTAATAATATTTTATAAATTTTATTAAATATGTAAAACGATATTTTATCAAAATAAAGAGTAAGTTTATTCTGCATTGAAATAAAATCTAGGGTATGCTCCTTATTTGTTAACTATTTTTTTTTAAATAATTAATATAATATTATGTATAAAACAACTAGATATATGTATTAAAAGACAATAAAATTTGTAATATCTTTGGTATCGTTTGGGCCAAAACGGTCATATAGAATTGGTGAGCTTACAGCCTCATTCACTTTCTATCTTTTTCTTTTGTGCTTTACAGATGTCTTATGTTTTACTCTCTCTCTCTCTCTCTCTCTCTCTCTCTCTCTCTCACACACACACACACGAACGTATATATATATATATATATATATATATATATATATATATATATATATATATATATATATATATATATATAATAAATTACTTTTATTAATACAATATGTAATATAAGTCGAACCTTTATTCTTGTCAAATAATGTATGAAACAAACGCATTTTATAGCTCAACTGTACGCTTTTAAGTCTTTAGAAACTAATACGATGTAATATTGTCTTGATGTGCAATAGTTCAACAGATTACATTTATACTAATTTGGTTTAGGACGGCGTATATTGGGAGTAGCTGACGCTTTGTCAGGTATATGATATATAAAAAAAAATCTTACGAATCTGTATAACGTAAACTCGTTCAAATGTGAAATATTGTAGTTTTTTTATTGTATAAGAAAATAAAATCTTCACAAATGTAAGATATTTTCAATATCCAGAAGCTTAATAGATCGTTATATTTTACAAAAAATACATTATAACATTATACTTTATCGATGTTTTTTAATTTTTCAAAAAAAATTCTTTCTTTTTCACTTGTGGCGGTACATCTGAAACGATCTGTGGGCGTCATGGCACCTACAGGCATAGGGTTAGGAATCGCTGTATATAAATATTGAAAAAAAATCATTAACAATAAAAATCAATATAATATAATCCAGAAATTTCTAGCAAATTTAATACTATAAGCATAATTTCTCAATTGGATTCTATGTATTTTTTTCGAACAAATTTCCTTCATAGTAACCTGGTATTTAAAAATAAGTAAACAAATGGTGCAAATGAAATGATTAGTGAAAAATCATCAAAGTCATTCATTAGGCGCATTCTCAATGCAAGTGCACCAATCTCATTATTATATCGAATTGCAACAATTATAAAATGAATATATTGTCTTTTTTATCAATTATAACTAGCTAATAAAATTTCTTTTAATAAAAATTAAGATAAAATAATATTTTTCATTTATATACATATAAAATGTTTTTTGCATGTATGTATTATATTTCACACACACACACACACACACACACACATATATATATATATATATATATATATATATATATATATATATATATATATATATGTATATTCAGAATACGTATATTCAGGTGTGTAAAATTTTGTAAGTTTTTTTATTGTATGTGCCCTTTAAGGACAAAAGTTCGGGATCCCTGTCATATAGTTTCAGTTGCACAATTAATCAACATGATATACTAGGATAGACACTTGTTGACGAGATCTGCAATCATTTTTTTTTAATTTTGAAAAACCGCGCCATAATTAATAATGTTAAATACATAATACTTTTTAATAATGAAATATCGGTTAATAGTTTTAATAATAATAACAAAAAATATAATATTAATAAAAGAAATATTTAAATAAGGTTTTCGTCAAATACATATAGTATGTCAAAACTTTGAAATTTGTTAAAGCCCCAAATATGAACAATATTTTGATTTTATAAATTTAATTGCGGAATACATAGCTACATAACAATATTTTTTTATTTGAGATGACTAGAGATAATTAACTCAATTTTTATCAGGTTTCCATAACAAATAAAACTATATATCTTTATTCAAAAAAAAAATAGTAATAAAGCCCTCAAATTCTTTGTTAACAATTATAAAAGTAAAAACAAGATAATTAAATACTTCCATGTACTTTGCAAACAAGCTATTAGTCTTTGTTCAATCGTTTCCTTGTTGATGCCCGATAGAAGTCTCATCGTTTGCATGTGCAAAGATCGAGCAATCAATATGACAATAAAATATATTAGAACAAAAACAGAAAGAAATCAATAAATAGTAAAATTAGACTTCAATTATCATCGAGAAACAAATACAATGGGTTCATCAATGAGCCACATTTGACCACCGTCCGCAATAATGCGTACACAACTTGTTTCGTGCAACACACGTACGAAACAAAATGCCGGATATGATAAAAATTTGATTCTTATTTGCGGCTTCTCGTTTTCGCTTTGTCGAGAAATTTAAAGAAAATAAAATAATAATAAAAGAAGGACGCCGACAATTTTATAAAGCGGTGCAGTTTGGAGCGCGATAACGTGCCGAGAATTTTGTGCGTTAAATGTCGAGTGCGTTTTCATAACGGGCTGCATTTTACGGGTGGCGGATCCAGTTTTTCGACTTCGACCATCATTCGACGGGCGGAGTTTGTCGCGGCTCGTCGTCTGCGTCTCGTCGTGGTCGTCGAAAAATATTTTTTTTGACGCATACGCACGTGTAGGCATTTCATATTTATTTATTTATTTTTTATTTATAAATTTTAACACTTTACTGTACGACTTTCGTTTTCGTTTATTTTATTGATAATATATATATATTACTGTTATTCGATTTTTTTTATAATCTCAGGACAATAACCCCTAATGTCGGCACGTTTTCGTGCTACACGTACACCACCCGTTAATATATGAACCCTTGTCTCCTTGTCGCCCTTCATTCTCTCTCATACTCAATTATTTCTTATATATATATATATATATATATATATATATATATATATATATATATATATATATATATATATTAATATATATGTATGTATATTAAAATTCTCCTATTTGTTATTTCACGAATTTATTCCGTTTTCATATCGTACTTTATCTATGTTTACAATGATCCTAACCTATTATTAACGGGAATTGTTAGAAAGTAACAGGTTTTAAAAACGTTCGATTAAAAATTATTCGGAATATTTCGACGTGTTTTCTTTGCAAAAATTAAATATCGGAACCGTATATGAAAAAATTTGATATTGAAATCGTAATGCGATTCGTAAGGATAAAAAAAATATGCGGGTAAAAAATTAGATAACGATATTTTTTTTTACAATATAAAAAAATGGAAACGATATGTAATATTTTTATGACTTTCAATTTTATTTTGAAAATTCTTGAATTATTTTTCTTTTTTTAAGAAATAATTTTTCTTACCGTTTTCAATGTTCACACTTAATCATCAATAATTAATTTCAATTTATATCAAGGTTTACATTATTAATAAGTTAGATTCTTTTCCAGTGATCAACAAGCATATATATATATATATATATATATATATATATATATATATATATATATATATATATATATATATATATATATATATATATATATATATATATATATATATATATATATATAAATGCAAGTAACGTAAGAAAATATAATTTATATTAATTATTTATATATAAATTCATGTTTATTGATTTAAAAGATTATATTTATAACATATCATTTTTAATTTGTATTAATTTAAATCTTTCCGTATCATTTTATTCGTAAAACTATATTATTTATTAATTAATTAAATTGTTCGTTCCGATACGTAAAAGTGTTTTCAATGTCGAGCAAACAATATCTCAATACAAATATTTATTTTTGTTTCAATATATTTGTTAAAAAAAATATCCTCTATTCACAGGTTAGGTTTTATTATTATTTTTAGAATTTTTTTTATTTTTTATCATCTTTTTTTCTTCTAAAAATTACGATCCTTTTTTTGCATAATAAGTGTGATGTAAAAATTTATGAATTGTTATTATATATTTTATATTTGTTGAAATAAAATAATATAAAAAGATTTAAAATGTAATAAAAAAGGCACGCGTTTTTAATTTATTGGCGGTAATTTAAATTGCTACCGACTTTTTGATAAAATTCACTCTGTCAAGGTTCTCAGATGTTATCTACGTTTATAATATTTACAGTAATCACATAATTAAATATTTTGTCTTAATCGAGAGAAGTCTGTTGTATTTTAAGTAAATATATAAACGATATGGTATATAAATTAAGAAAACGAATTTCTGCCAGAACCAGATGACGTTGAAACTATAAATTTAGATCTTATTTTTTTATAATTGAGATTATACTATTTTAATAAAAATGAGTTTTACGGTTATAAAATTTTATTCGTTTTCTTTCTCCATTGAAAATATTCAAATAATGTTCAATTTCTTTTATTTTTTATCTGAATAAATAAATTTCATTTTCTTTTGTTTGCATATTTCTCTCAATAAAAAATGAAAAATTTGCCGGACCGCTGTAAAGTCATATTTTCAAGTAATAGTAACTACGTTTATTTTTTAATACACATTATTTGAAAGAAGTGGACTTCGTATTCATTTTAGATGGTCTCCTCATTCAAGGTCAAACAAAAAATTATAACAGAATCGATGAACATACCTAGAAATTTGATTTTCATGACCAAATAATATATATTTTAAAAAAAATATACTCACGTCCATTTTCAACGAAGCCATTAGTGTAGATTTTATAAAAATTATAATAATCGGTTCTAAATATTTATTTTATTATTAACTAACATTTTTTTATAATATTATCGACATTATATTTTCATAAGTTCGTATTTATTTTATATCTCTTTTCATACGTTGTCTTTATTTTATGCTAAAATTATTCATTATCATATGCATATGCCCATAAATTATGGGTATATAATACATAAGACTATCAAGAAATGTTATTTTCCCTCATTTTATTCTATTTCAATTATGAAATGTCCAATTCGTAATATAATATTTATTTATAATTATGTATTTTTTATATGCGTTATGGGTATTATGTACATTTTTTTCACTTTATTATTACTTCTATGATTTCATATTTATTATCTTTAATATATGACGTAGAAATAACTCGTTCTTATTGCTTATAACCGGATTAGAATAAACTTAAAAAAAAACATCGGACGATTTTCTTTTTATTTAGTTTATATTTGAAATATGAACTGCATTTTTATGTACATGTATTTCTAGCAAAATTTTTCTCTGCAGGTGGTATTTGATTAAAAAAAATAAACATTAAATTTCAATAATACTGCTTTAATCTCAATTTTTTACTATAACTTCACGTTTCTAATTTTAACTAGATATTTTTCATCTAGATTTTTGATTAAAATTTCTTTTTACTGTCGTTTCATACAAAAAAAAATAACATAAATCCTATGGAAATTCCAAAAATTGATTTTTACAAATCAAATTTGTTTACTACGGCATATAATGAAACAAATTTACGAATAATAACGAGAGAAATATGAAAATAATAATTTTACTGTGACACTAAAAATGCAATTATCTTTTTATTCTCCAAAAAAAAACGTTAAAAAAATGACGTTGTTTTGTTTACGTTGCTTAGCAACGTTTGTTATTAAAGTTTTTAGTTCATTCACAATGCTCATCGTGCTGGAAAATGAATCCGATTTCGAATCATTTCATCTTTAAAATTATCTCGATTATTGTTATAATACAACGTTTATTGTGGATAAATAACAACTTGTGTTCGTGCTACGCGAAAAAAATAAATCATTGTCATATTAGACCGACACGCTATTCTCGATAATTGAGTAAATATATTCAATTTATATAATAATCATTATTATTATCGCTAACGCCATTTTGTGCGTGCGGTCGAAATTGATTCAATTTCGTTTATAAGCACAATTTTATTGTATCTAATTTATCATAGTTAATTTCTTTTTTTCATATATGTATATGTATATAACACGTACACACTTTGGTAACCTATCGACATTTTCACTTGACACCGAACTCATTTTTCACTCCATATTCGGTTCACGCCACATTCTATTATAATATTGTGCAATTCGAGTATTTTATTTGAAAATGTTGTCGTATAAGATTCCAAGTGCTATTCTATATAATAAAATGTTAAAAACACTGCCGCACAATCGACAAACGTGTCATCATTTTTATATTTGTAGAAAATGTTGCTTTATTTTTACATAATTCAAAGCTAAACGATTTTTACAACCGAAATTATGTATCATTCATATATCGAAAGTTTATTATAGTTGATGTATCAAAGCACAATATGCATTTTGAAATATTTTTATTTGAGTTCTAGTATTAAATACAGGTGGTTAATTGACTGGTGTTATTTTTTCTTTCGTTTATCAGTTTTCAGATTTTTATTCCATTTCATCAAAACATAATGTGTCTTTAATATTTTGTAATATTGTAAAAAAATGACATTTATTCGTGATATTTATATTAAAAGAGAATGGAAATAAAAATGTAAATATAAGTTGTGTAAACTAATGCAAAACACTTTGGACTCTAAAAAATGTATTGTATGATAATATAAAACATTGATCGAATATTTTTTTTTCAAAATAGAAAATATAATATGTTTTAAGCTCTCGTTGTCGCATATTCAATGATAATGTGATTAATACATCTGATTATTATAGCTAGGCTTATGGGCTTTTATGTTTAATTTCAATGTTAGATGTCTTTGAACGTTTATTTTTATTTTTTATATAAAAATTAAAAGGTGATAATATTGCATTTTTGGAAATGTCATTTTGTTTCATCACCCAAATTTAAATTTGGTATTTATAATTATAAACATATATAATTAGATTTTTTTTCATTAACAGTTATTATTCTTCATCAATTCATTAACGATTTTTTTAAAGTGCCACTTACAATATATTTTAAAGTCATAATTAAATTATCGATATCGTTTTTATTTTTAATATAGTTATTAACACTATTTAAATTATATTTTAATGAATCCTTAATACGTAGTTAATTACTCGATGGGTATTTCTGTCGATTGGTAATTATCATGTGGAATAAATAATTATTATTATGAAATCAATATTATCATTAAAATTTCGTTTATATATATATTTATATATTTGGATAATTAATAGACACATTAGACAAAAATATAAAACTTTGAAAGTAATAATAATAAGTGCTTATTATATTACTGTTATTATATTCAAAAATCGTTGACACTAGGATATCATATGAAAAGCATTTGAATCAAATAAAAATGAATTACTTGGGGATTTTAGCGATAAGATATGTAAAAATATTTGCAAATGAATACATTAAGCCGAAACGATAGATAGTCGAGATATAGAATTTTGAATCTATAAATATTTCATGTTATTTTAAATATTTCACTCGACGAATTTCCGTTCGATCGTTAAACCACTGGTTTAAATTGACCATTATTAACCATAATCAGCCAAAATAACCAGTTATACCAAATTCTTATGAAGGAGTGTAGGTGCATATGCATATTGTGCAATATTTTTTACTTTTTATTGCATCATCGAGGACGATGAACTCTTTATTTTACTTATCTATGAACTATAAATTTTATTTCGTTGTGGGTTAAAAGTATGCAAATGATGAAATATTTACATGTGTTACATAAACGTTTTACTTTTTTTTTGTAGCTCACGATGCAATAAAATTTATAATAATATATCGAAAGAATTTAAAGTACGAATGATTTTTAAACATTTTTATTTACTTACATATTAATTTTAATTTGTGTCTTCTACGAAATTTTACTTGTGAAAAGGGAATGATAATGATATTTGCATATATTTTTGAAATATATAATGATTCATGATAATTATAAAATATGTCATATCTTGTATTTTTTTTTTTATTGAGTAATGTTAGAAATAGGTTTTGTAAATATGTTAGTGTTGTATTATTGAAAACCACTGATATGGTTACAAATACCACAAATAAAACCACGATAAAGTTTTAGGAACATGAAAAAATATTTTTCTATTACATGTCATATATTTTTATGATTTTTAAATAAAAAATATTTCTGTTTCATCATGATCTGTTCTTTTTTTCTTTAAAAAAATTATCGGTATAACTTTTTAAAAGTTAAATTGTATATTTTTTGCATTTTTCACGTATTCATGGTGTTTATGATTAAATTTAATTATGATTATTAAAAATGTAACTATTATAATTCGCTTGCAGATTAACATCTCAATTCTAAACACATTACTAATTATTCTATATACACTTGTAATGTTATATAATTTTATTTTTATTTACAATTTAATTGCTTTATATCTACGTTTAAAATTTTTCTTTTTTTATATGTATATATATAAATGTTTAACTGATGCTTGTGTCTGATAATAATTATATATCTATTATAATGTATCTCAAGAAGTAAATCTTTTAATTACAGTAGAATTATAATATAATCACATTGTCGCTAGAGATTTCGTTTTACGCTTTGTTCGTTAAATTATTTTTTTTAATACTTCGCTGTTTATACGAACTAAAAAAATCTTTAAAATATAATGTGATTTTGATTTTTTTTTTAGAAAAAAAAACGTAATTTTTAAAGTTATTTAATATGAATTTTTTTTTGCATTGGAAGGTTACATTTATATATTAAAAATACTTCATTGTTTTCCCACATCTGTTTATTTTATTTTTTTATTGTATATTAATCAACTGTGCAATTTTTAATGTACTAGAAAGCATTACAGGAAATATTTAATTTAATTCAATCTTCTCGCAATGATGCTTATTGTAAACAATTGTTCTCGGATTAATTTTCGTAGGAGATATTGTCGTAGGAGATTGTAAATATTTTATGTTGAGTATTATAATACTAACTGGTTACTTATATATATATTTTTAATTTAATTCTAGCAAGCAAATTGCCAAGGTTTTCAACTCTTTCTTATTATTTCATTTTTACGTTTTATAATTTATGTTGTCTGAAAACTGTCAATATATTTTTTTAGATAGTGTTACAAATAATATAATAACTTTAATATAATATATAGTAGTACATTAGGTTTTCGATTTCCATGTAACTACTGTATACCTGTTTCTACTAATATTTTACATTTTACGCTTAATTTGGGCTTTGCTCTAAATCTTGAGCATTTTTTTTTTTTTGTTATTATATATTGTAAATACAAAAATCTGTAGAATTTTAGATATATTACCTGTTCAAGAATTCCTAACCTTTTTATATCTAAGTGTACATTCTTAAATTGTTGTATGACAGATAATATTTATTATTATTTTATTGATAAATTTATGTTTGGGCATGACATTTTGACGGATAAAGCGATACGTTAAATCGTCAGGTTTTTGTAAAGATAAGGATACAACATCTAGAAATATTAAAATATAGGTGTTATGAATAAATGACTAGAAGCATTCATTACTTGCACTATTTCTTAAAAAAAAAACAATGTATAATATATCCAAAAAAATAATATTTATGGTATATATCCGGAATTTTTAAGTATAAAATGGAAAAAAAACTCGTCGAATTAACTGCTTCCGTATATCCAGTGTTACCAATTCTATGATTTTGTTTTTCAACAGTAGGAAATGAATTGATTTTTTATATTTTATCATAGTTATCATTTGATAAAAAAGTATTTTATGATAATATCCGTGATATATGTAAATTATGTGTCAATATGGTTTTAAGTTATATAAAATAACAAGTCGTTCTTGTTAAAAGCTTACACCTCGAAACCTAATTTTTAATATATTTAAGAATAAACAATTATAGTATTTCGGTTATAAATGCATTTTTATAGCTTGTTGGAAAGTTCTTCCTAATAATTTAGAGAACTTGAATACGGATAAAATTTAATAAATATCATATAATCAGCTAGAAAATTTCATAACTCCATTGAGCCGTATTTTTCTTCATTCACTTATATTTTCTTTCGTTTTAAAATTATCTATGACTGTTTTAACTTTTTTTTACGTAACTTTGGAATCTTTGTTTTTTTAAGAAAATGAAAATAAATTACGACGAACGTTCAAAGCGCGTCATTATTCAAATAGTCTTTAAATTTAAATTTATCTTAGGGGGAAAAAATAGTCGTTCAAAATATTCGCAATTACACACTTGATTTTCGTGAAATGACAACATTTTAGTCAAATATTTGCAGATATTAAGGGCATTTTGGCGACGTTCTGTTTTTTTTTTTATAATTTTGACATTGATAATAAACCCGCAAATTTATCTTCATTCTTAAAGTAGCTCAACGTAATCGTAATGGGAAAGTTGTTGTGTAATATATATGCGATTTTAGAATGTATATACAATTTAATTTTGGAAACGGCGCAGTTACAACCAGTTCGACTCTATATAGTTTTGTTAATAGTTTTCTAATTATTGCTATTATTATATATACACATTTTTTTTTTTTTTTTTGGTGCGATGCAATTTTGCTAAAAACCATTATGTCTCATCTTTCAAGTTGTCCAACATACGAAGAAGACATAAATAGCGTGTTCTTGAAATAGATTCATCGTGATCTTGACTAATTTCAAAAATTTTCTGCTCGGATTGTCTAACCTCGATATTATAAGAATATGTTTTCTGTTTCGTTAGAATTATACCGTTTTGTTTTTTGGAACGAAAAATTATTTTTATATTTTAATAATAGAAAAGTTGCGTTTTTCTTTTCTGCCAATCACGACGATTTTCCATCGTTTGTATTTTATTGAATTTTAAAAATAAGATCAAATTTATAATTTTTATATTTTTTTAATTTTTTTTTATACATATTTCAATAATCATTTTTATAACGTGATGTTTTCTAAAGTAAATATTACTTTTGAATATCTTTAGTGCCGTTATTATGCAACTTTTATAATATTTCATATAGCTTAAATTTTAATATCGAATTGCACAATATCTACAATTTTATTTTTATAATTGAATATATAATGAAAAAAAATGTTTATAATGATTTATCAGAAATAGTAGTATTACATGTATGGTATGTGTCTTTATCCATGATTTCCCATGAATTTTTCGTTAGATTCTTTATAACATAAGTATATATATGCTTAATTTAATAAATTTAAATGAAAATAATCTGATATTAAATATCATTTTCTATTTTAATAAAAAACTGCATTAACAATATACGGTGTCAATAAAATTATAATATTTTTTTAATCAGAACTATATCTTTATCATTTATCTGTTATCAAAGTTAATTATTATCATATTGATATTGGTAACATATAAAATATATAATAAATAATTTTAATGTATGTGTTAATTTTGATATTAAATATAATAATGTAAATGTTTATACACTAAAAATACTAGGTTATCTATAGCATAAATTTTGACTGTAAATTAAATTTACTATCAAAAATCTTAACTGCCTTGAACGAATTAGAGATTTCTTGAAAACATGAAGTGCATATAATAAAAAATATTTTTATTGAATGAAATAGGATACAGAAGAAAATTGTTTTTTTTATTGTAATATTGTTTGAAAAGTAATTTTTGTACGATCGAATATTTTAGTCTTTTGGAATTTATTGCACTTTGAATTTCTAAACGTTTTACAGTACTGATGCAATTCAAATCAGTTGGTTAAATTTACATTGAAAATTTTTATACACACGTATTTTTAGTCTTATTTTTAATATTTTAAAGTCAATAATATAGGAATTATGTTAATAATCGGACAAAATTTTTTTTTTTAATAATATGAGCATAACACGTTTCGAATATTAGTTTCCACTTTTTTTTGTAATCAACATCATCTTGGGAAATCCCGATGTTGTATAGAGATGTGTATAATTAAATTGATTAACCGATTGAGGAAAATTAATAATATGACCGAATGCTATAATGTAGACAAAAAAAAATACTTCAAAGTCGGAATGTTTTATTTTATTTAATTACGTTTCAATATTTTTTTTTTGATATTAACATTATTTATTATAAAATTTTCCTTATAATATTTTTACACCACTAATATTTTTTATTTTTCTTTTATTTCTGTGATTATTCCATTGTTTTATTATAAATTTTCTATATTGTTATTGTTTTATGAGTGCAGATAAAGCAGGATATTAAATTTTAATATATTATTCTATATGTGAAGTAACCTAATTTTGACTTAAAAAATTATTGAGATAATAACCACAAAGCAACACATGATGCAATATCCCATCTTCAAAACGTAATATTCTTTTGCAAATTTACTACGAATAGTATTAATATTTTTTTGTTAGATCGTGGCTTTCAAATACACACACACACACATACTATATATATATATATATATATATATATATATATATATATATATATATATAATGTGTCAACGCGTGACCAATCAATATATAAGGATTTGACTTTGTTATCAACATATATATGGATGAATACGAAACCAGATGCTCGATTGTTAATATTTGTTTTTATAGTTAGTTATGTGTTAATCAAACCGTGATAAGTTGTTAATTGATAATATAAACATTCATAATTCTCACTGTAACAAAGTAGAATGCAACGCAATTTTTCATCTGGCTGAAATCAAGAGTAGTTTTTCCACAATAATAATAATAATAAACTTTGTCCGATTTGTATGTGTGTGTGTGTGTGTGTGTTTATCTGTATTATGAAGTTTTTCAAACGAAACCAATGTTACTCGTTCGCTTTGAATATTATAAGTTTAATAAACCGTTTATGTTTACGATATTTTTAATTGCTTATAGAAAATATATAAAGATGTAAGTAGCACATTAATGAATTATATTATACATACATAGACGCTTTTGTGTGTATGTATGTATGTGTGTGCGTATTAATGCTGAAGTTCGAAAATCTGTTTTATACCAGATAACCTAATAATCTAGTTATTGCTTTAAAATGTTCTTTCTCTTATTATCCATGAAAACTGCAGTGGTTCTTAACCTTTTCGAAATTACGAAACACTTACAATTTTATATGTTTTTTGTAGTTAGAAAAAATATATACGTATACCATAATTACATTTCATTTTCGATGCGTAATAATAATATTAAATTGAATTATCATACTTTTACTATCAAATTAATAGTATTGAAAGACAAACACTTGTGTGTCATTAATATATTTGTTTTTTGCTAAAAAATTCTTATTTTTTTTAGGAATTATAAAATTTGATAAGACATTGTATATAAATCATATTTTCATTAACGTAAAATTGATATGACAAATATCGCAATTAATATCAATTATCAGATTTTCATTGAACTTTGTTTCGTAATTAAACTTTGACAGTTTATTTTTAGTTTGAAATAATCAATATAATATATAATTTAATATAAATTGGACATTTTAATATTACATATTTTTTACATTTTCTTTTCAATGTTTGATTTATTTTATCATGAAAAATAATAAAATTACTCATTATAAATTCAATGACGGCATAAATCTAATTTGGTATTTTTTTAAATTGTTTTTTTTTTAATTAAATATTTTATTTAATTACTCTCTTGAGATCTTATAAATTACGTTTTATTAATCATAAATATTTGGAGTAAATTAAAAACAATTAATGAATTTCAGTATCTTCACAACGCTAGGTGAATCAAAATTTACTAAACTATATTTTTATTATTTTATTTATTAACTTATCAGAACATATTCTATTTTCCTACTAAAAATCGTTAACATTAAACAAATTGTACTTATAAAAAATGTAGTTATACAATAACGACTGAAATTTTTAATTTATAATTAATTCTGTTTATTTCTGTTTATTTTACATTTTTGCATCCGTTTCATTGTTTTATTCTATAGTAATAATTAAGTCTTGTTAACAACACAATTATTGTTATTATTTATAGTTCGAGTAATACTTGAAGACATTAGTCCGAGGTTAAGACGTCCAGATAACCTTTAATTGTGTAAAAAGATCCAATTTATCGTTTTTTTTTCTCTTCGAGTGTCGCTTTGTTTTAACAACATTTTTAATTAACAATCGAAGTATTATAGTTTAAAAAAATATTTCTATCAACACATTCTCATTTTATGTAGAGTATTTTATATTACTTTTGTCGTCTACATGCCATAGTTTTTATTTATACATATTAAAATCGTCAAACAATACGATTTATACTTGATTAAGACACCTTGGTTTGTTGATTTTATAATGGTATATAATTGATTAAAATATCCTCTTGAAGAATATCAATAACATTTGTTTTTGTTCATTGTATCCGCAATAAATTGTTTACCACAAGTTCAATATCTATCTGTTTTATAATCATTAAAACGATAAAAATCTGTATTTTATTATATAAAAAGCGTATAAATAATAATATCGTTTTACTGTTGAAAGTTCAAGGGTACTAGATTTAGATAGAAAAAAACATCACGGTCAAATTTCAAGTGAAAAAATGTCGAAATCAAATATTGCAAAATGAATTAAGGTCGTAAATGTTAACCAAATTTTGCTGTAATTTTATTAAATAATAATATTACATACATATTTTTTTGTTGATGTTGTTGACATTGATGACTGATATATATTTGAAAATTAGGTCTAGGGCTTGTGTCATCACTGAATTTTTGTATTTCTGTAAATAACTCAGATTTTTTTTTTAAAGAAAATGTAGTATAATATATTTTTTCTCTACGAAATTAATGTCGCAATTATTACATGTAATGTTGCTTAACTTTTTTTCTCAGTTAAATCTCTGGTGAATGTACACATACATTCATTTCTCGGTAACAAGATTTAATATGCGGGCTAATTATGAAACATTTACTTGGAAAAAAATATTTAAATTAATATCATTTAACATACCGACTGATATCGACTTGACTTTTAAAATAAATGAACTAGTTTTCATATTTTCAAAGTAATTTATTTTAATTTTATATTATTTACCTTTAATATATTATTGGTTTTTAATTGTTCTTCGATACTTGATTGAATAGTAACAATTTTATTACTATTTTGGTCATTTAATTTTTATTTCTGTTTATTATATATATATATATATATATATATATATATATATATATATATATATATATATATATATATTCAGTGATGAGTTGATAATAATAGAAAATTAATTATTATTGGTATTTGTTGTTTATTATACAGCATTTTTCAATAATCAGGTTACTTAATGTGTTGCTCATAAATTTCTTCAATTATTAAAATCTTTTTTAAAATTAAATTCTACATTATTTTACACTGTTTATTGAACATCATTATTTTACCGAACATTGATAGCTAAATTTTATTGTATTATTTATAGATGAAATAACTTAAAAAAAAACCAAACAATGGGATCAAGGTTCAAATATCAATGGTACAACTTTATATCACCTTATGAATATTATCATAACGAATGATTTAAATAATATATTTACATTTTCTTAATCGTTTACTGTCAATATTTTTAAGATTTTGTTGTACAAAATTATATATATATATATATATATATATATATATATATATATATATATATATATATATATATATATATAATTACGATCATTCGGAATACTTTATAATATATTATTTTATCTTACATATTTTTATCTTTAGTCAACATTTACACTTTTGAAATATATACTATAATTAAAACAATTTAAATTGATTTATGATTCGTATATATTTTTTTTTATCATTATTTTAGTAAGATAACAAATTAAAGTTTCGGTTTTTGACCTTTTTTTTGTTCAATTAGCTATAGCTAGAGGTATAGAATAGATAAAAATAGTTTATTGATTTCTCGTTAAGTTGATAGGATTTTGTGGGTGTTGCGTTTTGAAACATAATATGCGGAAAAGTATAAAGAAATTATTGTAATTGAAATTTTCTCAATTGTTGTTACTGCTGTCACGAAGAGTGTCATAGTTTGTTGTGACTGTCAACTTTAACTTTTGGACCTTTATCAGTTTGTGTTGTGGATTTTTGTTTTGGAAACGCGACCGTGACCAACATGTTTGAGGAAAAACGTTCCTTTTCTATTAATATTCTGAACAGAACAATATAAAATATGTACTTTGAATTTATTGGAACGTTAAGTTGGATTGATGTTGTATATTCATTCAACTTTTAAGTGACGAAAATATACATTGTTTTTGATTTCATATATATTTTTTTATTATCGCATAAATATGAATAAGCAAATTGCTTTTAATCACGAAACATAAAAATGTTTTTTTTTTTACTTCAGATGCGATATTCGAGCAATTTATTTTAATTATTATGATTACGTTTAAAAATTTTAGTACACGAATGATTCGATTATTGTACAAAAAAATGTATATCACTTTTTCATATGTATATAAAATTTTTGTGACAATATATTTATTATAAATAGAAATAAGGATAGCTTTAAAAATACTTTTTATTATATTATTAATAGTGTAAGTTATTATTAATGTAATTAATGTAGAATATAAGTTGATTTTATACAAGGGTCGTGTAAAGTTTTATCTAAAACTATTTTTTTTCGTCATCAGTAATTTAATACTAAGAAGTAAATCATAATTCGAAGAAAGAGATTTTTTTTTATTAAAAATTATATGTTTTTCATAATTAAACCAATTTTAGTTTATACAAATTATTTTATACATGTTTCCTTTCGTTTTGACGTCATTTTCATATATATGTATAATATAAATATTTTTTCCGTTCCACTATCGCTATGTTATTATAAAATGTATTAGATATTTACGCATATATTATTATTATTTACCGCTTTACTCGTATAGTTATAATTTTCTCAATATTTTATTTAGTATTTTAACGTAAAAGACGTAGTACTATAATAGTATTTTAAATGTACTCTCTTAACTTTCACCTTCGAAATTATCGATTCACTTAAAACGAAGGTCCGCTTTGGAACGTTCAAAAATAGCGATTTCATTAATGCAACTGTTTGGATAAATAATGAATTTCGTTTAATAAACCGCGTTTTTCAATATAATTTCGTTCAATAATGTTTCTACATTGTCAGTCGAGTTTCCATTTTATGGAACATGTGGGTTTTCATTTGAAATTATTATTATTTACTTTAATGGTTTGCGAGCATCATTAAAAAAATATTACATGTCGATGACACAGTTGATGCGCTTAGGTTTATCGTATGTAGAAATTTATAAAGAGAAGTAAATTTATATATTTTTGTATCAGTGCCATATTTATAGTTTATTTTATGTTTTTCACTTAAATTTTCTTATTGCTAAAATAATATGCAACGATAGTTAATGTTAATAATTAGTTTAAAATATTTTTCTTTTACAATATTTAAATGTGTCATTGCTAGGTACATTACGATAGTCATTTTTATCATTTTTCGATAATTTTTATTAATCGTGAATGGATATTTTACCTATTTTTAATAATTATTATGATAATATATTTTATAATTATAATATATTTTAATAGTAATTATACTATATATATCGATAAAGATTGCTTATATTCGTATTATTCGATGCAAATTATGATGGTTGATCGATGAAAACAGTCTCGATTCTAAAATAATTATTAATGTTCGATCTTTAACAATGTAAACATTAGTATATATTTAGACTATTCATAATTTTTAACACAAAGGATATACACACACGTAATTTATTGAATCATCATGAGCTCATTCGATCAATGTTCCGTGGCTTTGTGTTTTATAAATACGCATTCCATTTTAATTTCCGACATTTTTAATAATTTTTTTACTTGAACATGTACCTATACAAATTGTAAACCAAATATATTTCTCTATATACGTAATGTATTGTTTTGAGACTGGCAACAAATTATATATATGACTACTGTTATTACTTGTATATTTTATTCGGCTGCAATACTTTGAATAACTTATCCTACAATTCAATAACTGTTGGTCATGTTCACGGCTGGTACCGGTAAATCAGGTCAGAGTCGTACTCAATTTGCAGTCTTTACACTCGAAGAAACGCGTCTTCTTCGAGTACGTCGCATTAAACTTTTACCTATAATTGGCATCCGAAATGTGATTCGTCAAAGAAAGAAAACGAAAACAAAATAAAAAGGTATCCAGACAGAAATATGGAGATGATTGAAAGCGAGAGACTGAATAAAAACCCGCGTCTAAATGTATTTTGCCAAGAAAACGAAATTGAGAATCACGAGACTAGTTTTAACGATGGCATTTTTCGAATGTAGAAACGATCGATTGTATATACTATTTTCTGCCAGTTTTAATTTTGGAAATTTTGCCGGTTTTGCGTCACGACGACGTAGGCGATCATACACACCTCCGGATATGCAAATCGGCCTCAAAAAACGTTTACCAAAATATAAAGAAATCACATGACGAGATCGAAGTTTACCCAGTCGATAAATGTTGGTTCACTTATATATATATATATTTTTTTTTCTCTTGCATGTCGCTTCTGACGTGCGAACCGCCAGAATGTGTGTTTTTCTTTCAGCTCTAAAGCGCGAAGAAGGTCAAAACAGTGACGTTCGTACGAGATTTGGGATTAGTTCGCATATACGTAAATAAATATATGTTTTATACAAATAAATGTGCGTATTACGTTTTTTAACAATAATAATAATAATAATGCAATTATGTGTCAGTGATACAAGATGATCGTTGGGAAATTGACGAGCGTGTGTCGGTTTCATTTATAAGTCGGCACCACTTTTTCGTGAGCCACTTTTTCACTGCTGTTCGTTGCACGCTGATGATTTTCAAAATTCTTCACATCGTGCTGCATAAATAATTCACAATTTATTCGATGTATTCGAATATATTTACAAATTTTGATTTCGCTATATTTTTTTTATAGTGAAAGCCCATGAAATACAATATAAAAATATTCTAATATTTTAAAATAATGTGATAAAAATTTTAATGTGTTGAAATTTGTTATTTGAATTGAAATATTCGATCTTGATATGTAATAAATATTGATTCGGTGGAATAATGTATTTTTTCTTATATTTAATGAAAAATTTTGGGATAAAAACATGTTAAATTGCAAAACAAAGTAATATTCGTACGAATGTTCAATTCATTTAAACGCCAAGGTTAAATATTTTCTTATACTATTCAAAAATCTATTACGGTAGCGATTTTATATATTTTAATTACATTTTGAATTTTGGTATCTTTATTAAAAATTATAATGATCGAAGTTCATTTTGTATTTTTTTTAGACATTATGATAACCTTGAAAAATCATCAGTTGTGACAGTTCAATGATAACGATAGTATAATACATTTAAAAAAAAGTTATATTATTTTATTATTAAGCTATCGTTTACGACTTAGATATGGAGTGACTAATTAAAATTCTTATTAGTATGAAATATTCTAAACGATTGGGAAATACGCGCACTTATTGATGATTAAATCAATAAATTGAGAATCGTCTTTCGTTATGATTAATTTTCCAAATATTCAGTAAGTAACGTGAACGGTAAAATTAGAACTGGGCCAACACATTTTCTACACATATTAAATTTTTCTATGACCTCTCAAAGTGAAAGATTAATCGAGTTTCACCACTCAATTTACTGTTGATAAACTCTGAAGATAAACACTTGAAAATTTAGATTACGCATTATATCGAATCGTAATTATTTCGTAATATTTTTTTTAATTACATATTTTTCTGTGTTTTTTTTTAATTAAACAGTTTATGTATGTTTTAAATACGTTTTTACTTTAGATTCAAATACTGCGATAAGAATATATATATATATATATATATATATATATATATATATATATATATATATATATATATATATATCGTAGTTACGTTATCAAGATTAACTTTTGAATTAATAGAAATCTATCTTTATCTTCAGCTTTATCTCGCAACTAGTAGAATAACTTTTTTTCAACTGCATATTTGTTAATTTTTTTTTCATATCTTAATAAACTGAGAATTTGTATTTCTAAATCCTCCACTGATTTCTTAATCTTCTGGAAAAAATGTTTTTTTTTAATATTATTTAAACTCGTATATGTGTTATCGAAATTTTTACATTATATTAACAGTGTTATACCATATATAAAAAACCAAATTCTGTTATATTTAAATAAATGTCATATATTTATAATTTAGTATATTTTGAGCATTAAAAACTCTTGTAACTAATATTTCAAAATTTTAGTAAAATAAATTTTATTTTTAATTAAAATAAAAATCAATTTTACCATTTTTACATTATGCAATTCCTCAGCTACCAGCTTATTATGATTTTTTTTGCCACTTATTTTTTAGTTTAATGTTTGGTTTTGAATTCCATTCTCAGTGCAAAAACATCTTTCATTTATTCATACACATATTATTTCCAAGTAAAACGCATTCACAATATTTATTTATCGGTATAATAAAATATTATATTAGAATCTATAAAGTTGATAATCATCTTATACAAATTCCAATCTGAAGTATCATTCAAAGAAATATTTTACCTTTGTTTTTTTTCATAATCTTTCGATATTTGATAATGCTTCACTGTAATAGTTTTTAATCTTGATTAATGAGTCTTGATTTAACGCTAATTACATATAGTATATTGATGTTGATAAATGTTATTCAAATTCATTTTCTCTTTTTAACACAACATCGATTTAATATAAAAATAAAATTTTAATTGAATATTCAAATAATAACAGGTTCATAAATTTATTTACAACATAAAATCAATTGCAAATCTGAAAATGTTATATTTGACCTTTTCATTAAATTTTATGTATAATAATTTTATGCAAATATTTATGTATATGTCATGCCTCTGCAAAAAACTATTATCAATAAAAACAAAACGATGTAATTGTAATTATATATAATATAAAATACACGCACACACACTCACACTTATATAATATATATAATTTCAATTATATTGTTTCCTCGTGATAACAATTTTGTTTACATATAAATATGTAATGCATAAATTGCAGCGAAGTACAATGCAATAATTTCGTATTGCACTGAATTGATTGAAATTGTGCAAAGGGCGTTGAATTTGCATCATCAGCTGTATGCAAAAACCCACATGTAATTTATATGGTTCTCAATTTAAAGACGACCTTTGTTCGTTTATGTTGATTTTTAAATAATGCATCGTCAATCAATATATGTCAATTTATATGTATATATATATATATATATATATATATATATATATATATATATATATATATATATATATATATATACCATATATAATATAACGTAATATTTTTTACAGTTTTATTGAACAGTACTATAATAATAATGTACAAGGGCAATTATAAGACTAGGCATTATATTTTTTAAAATTTTTAAGATTTTATCAAAATTCAGAACATCATTAAATTTCTATTTTGATTTTGTGGAAATATAAAAAAATCGCTCATACATAGTCTTATTTACATTTTATTTTTGCATGACGAAAAGAGCAAGTTGTTTCATTAGTCACGTGTATTATTTTTAATTTTTGGTTGTGTGCATATTTGAATAATTCTTCTATACGAATTAGTCAAGACAAGTAGGAGTTCTATAAAATATAATTTCCTGTAGTATATAATTTATATTTCTGTATCTTATACGTGATTTTCAATAAAGATTCAAATGAAACTTTGTAGTCAGCCAAGTAGCGTTTCATGTTATAATTTATTACATAAATTAAATAAAAATTAATCATGAAAATACGCAAATCGTCCATAGATAGATTGATAAAATCCATAACCATTACGAATTACAATATAACATATACATATGTATGGGAAATGATGACCATAGAATTTCGATTGTATTTATGTCAGAAAAAGGTTAAATTTTTGACAATAGTATTGTTTTTACATTTCATAAATATATAAATAATGCAAATATTTGTGAAATAATTTATTTATGGAAATTTATGACAACAGTTAGACTTTTAAAATATAATTTTATTCAGAATGTTTTTTTTTTGGTTTTTATATATTTGTTTGGTAATAGATTGTTTTTTTTATTCGAAATATTAAGTAGTTTTAATTCTCATATTATAATTTTGTATAGATTTATTATTTACTAGTTGAAAATTTATTTAAAAAAATATGTATTTATATTGTTATTTTTATTTCTTTTCCAGGTTACGATAAAGATAAATAAAACACAAATGTTCAGATAACATTAAGTTATATAAAGAAATTATAAAGAAAGTTCCCAATATTTATTTTTAACAATATGGCGCCCTCGACGATATCTAATAATACTCCGTAAGTACATTGTTTTAATTTAATGAATATTATATTAAACATGATAGTGTATTAAATTTATTGATAGTTCTGAGTGGACGTTTGATTCGTTTCCTCAAATTGTATGGTTATCTATCTGCTTCAATTTGTCATAATATAATTAAATATTATGTTTGTTTTCTTAACATCATTATTTTAATTGTAGTGTACATGAACTCACCTTTTGTAATAAATTAAGCCTGTTTTTTAAAATTTATTGGAAATCAGTTCTGGTCGTTGTCACACCTTTCATATTAATGCCCTTACCGATCATCAAAAATACACCAGTAAGTTAATATTTATTATTATTATTTTGAAATTGATGCCTTTTGGTTAATTTATAGTCGTATTCTTTCACAGGATTACAAATGTATGTACGTAGTATTAGTTATGGCAGTTTATTGGGTGACTGAATCGTTACCTCTGCCTGTAACATCAATGATACCCGTAGTACTCTTTCCAACTATGGGAATATTAGACTCTGAGAAGACGTGTCAGTCCTATATGAAGGGAACGAATATGATGTTTATTGGCGGCCTTATGATTGCTGCCGGTTTACAACATTCCAACTTACATAAAAGAGTTGCCTTAAAAACTATTCAAATTGTAGGATGTTCACATCGTAGGTAAAAATATATTTTTCTGATTATTTTACAATGATTTTTTTTAGTTTTAATAACAGAAGATAAATAAATATTGATGCCAGCCTTTTTAAAAAAAAAATGTTGAATTATAATGGTTAATAAAATTTGTCATCTTGCATTTAAGTAAAATAAAATAGTTAGTTTCAAATAGATATTTTAACGTCAGTTTAAAATCTTTCATTAATTATTATTAAAATACTCTTAACCAGTTTATGAAATATTTAATTTAATTTCATATTTATTTTTTAAATTTTAATATTTTTTTTAAAGTTTTAATTTTGTGGCAAATTTTTAGATTAAATTTTGGACTCACTTTTGTCACGATGTTTATTTCTATGTGGATTTCAAATGCCGCAGCTGTTACTATGATGGTTCCAATCACGGAAGCTGTTCTTGAAGTTCTACAACAGGTTTTATTTCATGGAATTTTCATAACTATGACCTTAAAGTTGAATGATTCATTTTATTTATTTATTTTTATTCTGTAGCAAGGGTTAGGACAAATGTACG
The DNA here is from genome assembly GCA_024500535.1 of Leptonema lineaticorne. NCBI lineage: Eukaryota > Metazoa > Arthropoda > Insecta > Trichoptera > Hydropsychidae > Leptonema > Leptonema lineaticorne. The sequence goes on along the minus strand of JANIJI010000014.1, from coordinate 13,396,972 downwards.
TTAAAAAAAGAAAAGATCCTGAAAATGGTCCGAATGGTAAAGTAGGTGAAGGAGACGTCGACAATGATGAGTAATTCTCTTTTTATTATATTTCTATATTTTTTCTTCAATTTTGTGTATATGTATATATATATATATAAGTAATGTTCTTTTAACAGACCTTTGGTTCCAAGCAAAACTACTGTTTGTTACTTTTTAAGTATTGCATATGCTTCATCAATAGGTAATACTTTAATCATTTTTCATTTTATTTGCTTTGAATTATTTTAGCGAGTCTTGTTTTTCTATTTCACAGGTGGTATTGGAACTGTTGTTGGTACCGCCACCAATTTAACTTATAAAGGAATATTTGAAGCGTAAGTTCTTATTGTAAATATTTATATTTCTATTTGTTTTTTTTAATATCGTATATTATTTCGTACAGACGGTTTCCAAAAGCTCCTCAAGTTGATTTTTTGACTTGGATGTTGTATAATGTTCCGGCAATGTTGACTATGCAATTATGTATTTGGATCATACTTCAAGTTATATATATGGGACTTTTCAGGTATATAGTTAAAATGATTAAATTCTCAATTATTGGTATATCTTATAAATAAGTGAATATTTTGCATTATAGACCTAATAGTCAAGACGCAAAAGATGTTAATCTTGGAAAACAAGGGACAGAAATTGCTACAAAAGTTGTAGATGACCAATATAAAGCGCTTGGACCTATAACTTGGCATGAATCGGTATTTTTTAAATGATATTTATTATTTACAGTTCTATTTATTATGTTTTTGTAATTTTCACGATTTTAAATATATTTCAGTGTGCTGGTATTCTATTTATTATAGCTGTTTTATTGTTTTTCTTGAGAAGTCCCGGATTCATGATGGGATGGGCTGATATTATGACAGATCTGTGAGTTTATTTTTTTATTGTTGTATTGATATAGTCAAATTATATATATTTTTTTGAAAATATTGATTCCCTATGAATCTTTTTAAAAATGCATTCCACATACTGGGTTGAATAAGAATTCTAAAAGTTATATCCTCCTGCTAAGGAGTTCTCACCAATATTAGGAAAAAGTCAACCTTTTGTTTCTTACTGTTTCAATTTTATTTTATTTTTTTGTTCAAAAATGAAATATTCTTCATAAAATATAGAATTTTATGAAGAATATCTTAGGATCTTTGTTCAAGTTGTTATATAAATATTTTCAAAAATATTTTTTGGTATATCAACATTTTAGAAAAAATACATAATTTGATTGTATTATGTCTATTTTATGCAATTCAGTGAATATAAAATGTTTTTATGTACATAGAAAAGTGAAAGACGCAGCAACTGCAATGTTTATTGTAATAATGATGTTCGTTTTACCTGCAAACTTAGATTTCCTTCAAATCTTCAAGACCACGCCAGGTAATTTGTTGTATATAAGTTATTATTCACTATTGCACGATCAAAAGCAAAAAGAGAAAAATATGACTTCACTATTATTTCCATGCTTTTTCACATATTTAATGCTTCATGAATGAACTCTTTTATTTTATTTTATTTTTTTACTACTAATTAACTACTAATTTGGGTAGTCATGTTATCTACCCATTGTCTTCTATGCTATCGAAAAGTACCATTTATAGAAACGCAGGAGGTGCAGCGAAAAAGTCAATCGCGACTTAGTGCAACAGAAAAGACCGAAAATGGAGACACTTCGCCGGAGTTACACGCCTTAATGGAGAAACCGAAAGTACTCACAGGTACGATAGGTTACACTTTACGGTAAATGAAGATTAACCCCTCATCGTGAGGTGAAAGGTTGTTTTGCTTATGTGTATCTGCGTCTACAATTCAAAAATATGCTTAATGTGTTTTATCTTTATTATTATTTATGTGATTGTTTATTTTGTTAAATCTTTTTTTTCATATTATTTGTTTAATTTCTGTTTATTTCTTTTGAGAGAATTTATATCTGTTTATTAATTGTTTTTTTTTAATTATTCTTTTTGTATACATAAAAAGACCTCTTTGTGATTAACATTTATTTTTCTTTTTTATTCATGAATTTCGTTTTTACTTTTTATTAAGTATATCGTTTTTTAATATGTAAAAAAATAGTTTTTGATGCAAATTATTTAATTATTTTTGTGATTGAAAATGTAGACGTATCGATAAAATTTAAAATAATCCTTTTAAATCACTAAGTGCTAACTTAAATATATACATATAAAGAATAAAAATATATTTGGAAATATTTATTAAACAGTAGAAAATTTTAAAATTTTAAAAATACGGTAGTTGTACTTACATATAAGTTATTGATTATTAAATTGACAAGAAAAACTTAAAGATAATATTACGTAACTATAAATGTATCAATTTAAAGCATGTTTTAATGGGTAATTTAAAATAAGTGCATGAATTTAGTATATATGTATATATATTTTTTTTTGAAAATCCGTTTTTAACATTAAATAAAAGCGATGATTGTTTAATAATTAAAGGTATTAAAAATGGACGAAAATTAATTTTGTTTCCTTTCTTATGATTTTATTGTAATATTATTTTTATAATCGAAATTATTAGCGATTATTTTAAACTAATATTTTTTATAGTAAAATGTTTTTTTCCCACCAAATGTCTTATTTATTTTCATTAATTATTTAACAGTTAATATTTTTTACATTATATATGTTATCTTTTGTAATTAGAGTGTTTATGTGTTTTATTTCAGGCATAACAAACGTACAAACCGCAGGCTGAATGCGCACTTGTACATTCTATATTTCTAATTTTTAAATAACAAAAAAATCTATATTTTTTTTTATTAAACTACTTCAATAATTTGATGTGTGCGTGCAGCCTTTGGAAATCTGTAACTTTTGATGTGCCTGTTTTATGCAGTGTTAACAATACTTTTAAATATTAATTAAAAAATATCAATGCCCTTAGTGATTAACCAATGATTTTGATTCTTATGAATTATTTAATGATTCAATTTGGTAAAATTGTAACAAAAAATTATGCTATTTTTTTGCTTGTCATTATTTTTGTATTTTTTGAAAACACTCACAAAATATATTTTCACATACATTTAACTAATTGCTTTCAAATAGTTTTCAGGAGTTAGCAAAAGCAAAAAAAGAATGTATTCCTTCTTGTTTATTTTTATTGACACTAATGGCCATTGGATCCATGCCTCGAACGATCGTTAGTAATCTATGAATCAATATTGAATTAATAATATTGCTAATAATCGATGTTCGATGAAATCATATAGGGTCCTTTTTACACCAACCATTTATAACAAAAAATATTATTTATTCTATATATACGCATTCTTCTATAAATGTGTACCATATATATAAAATAAATTTATTTATTAATAATTTTTGAAAAAAAAATGTATGTAATATATATTTGTGAGAAATTTGTGTGTGTGTGTTTGCATCTTTTAACGTTGTTTTAATTTTTATATTTTACTAATGCTTTGAAAGTCGATTTCGTGTTAATTTTTCAGTTTAGATTTTTGATTTATTATGTAATTTTTTAAAGTTTTATGATTACGCTGGTTAATATTGTGTTTTACTAACACGTTGAACGTCACATTGATTTTACAAAGTTTGCTCATGTTGTCCTCGTAAATTTCTTTATGCGGTGAATTTTATAATAAATTATTATTCACAATAATTATGTCAATTTGTATAACGTGTAATTATTCTTATTGGAGATTTTTGTTTTTATCTTTTTTTGGAATGTTTGATGAAGTATTGCCTCGTTTGTTATTATTTTTTTATTCACATTTTTCGAATGAAGCATTTGTCACTGTTGAGCTTTACAACGTGTCAACGTGTTAGTGTTCTTGTAATTTTAAATATATATGTTACCATTAATGTGTTAAATTTTTCATTTTTGTTAAAGTTCAAATTTCAATTTTGGGAATTGAGATTTTTTTTTACTTTTTGTAATTATAGGTCAACAATAATTAATTTATTTACATTAGTGGTAACATTATATATAACCAGTAAGAAAAAAGTAATTTTGTATGAATAGTCAGCAATAGTCACAATTTACAATTGTTATTTAAAATGTTTTTTTTTTGCTTTTCGACATGTTGGTAAAATATAAACATAAAGTTAGTAAATATAAATTATGCAAGGTTTTCCAGTTATAAATGCGAGTAAATTATTGTTTAATAATTAAAGGTTGCATTGCATGAATCTGAAAAATTTTAATAATTATGGAATTTTTGAAAATTATTTTATTTCGAAAATCTTTTGAAACAATTCAGTTTAATTATCCACTTTCTAGTTTTGTAACCATCTTTGATCAATATTCTTATTATATATAATTTTATATCAAAGAAAATAGTGAAATTTGCAAATCGCATATAAAAGTTCTATTTTAGAAATCTAATGGTTACGTTTCTTTTAAACATTTATTTGCAGATTATATTTTCAGTTATCATCATCGCAAGTGATAATTTTATAAATATATAGGTTATAATACAATAATCATATATCACTTCATAAAATTTCGAATGTTCAATGATCATTTGCATGCATATTAATAATAAATTATTGAATCTAAACTATATTAATTGCACTCATCTTTAGTATCCATATTTATATATGATATACAATTACTACATTTAAAATATTAAGATACATTTTTTTAATTTAGTCTAAAGTAATCTATATATTCTAAATTATAATTTTTATTTTTAGTCGATGATCTTCCAAAGAAACCTAGCCCGGGTATCGTAACATGGAAAATTTTGAAAGAAAAAATTCCATGGGGTCTCCTCTTTTTGCTTGGTATTATATTAAATGTTGGTTATTTTATTACATTTTTAAATAGAGTTTTTTAATATTCATATATTTTGTAGGCGGTGGATTCGCTTTAGCTGAAGGTAGTAAAGCATCAGGAATGTCAGAATTAATCGGAAATTCACTCAGCGGTCTTTCAGCATTATCGCCAGCTATAATTCTACTAATTGTGGTTATAATTTGTGAATTGCTCACAGAGTTTACTTCCAACGTTGCTATTGCTAACATCATTCTTCCAGTTTTGGCAGAAATGGTACTTAATTTCTTAGTTATAAGATGAAAATAATTCTTCCTTTTCTTATTTACTTGTTTTATTTTTAGTCGATTGCTATAAATTTGCATCCAATGTATTTAATGATGCCTGCTGCTATTGCGTGCTCGATGGCATTCCACATGCCAGTAGGCACTCCTCCAAATGCCATTGTTGCTGGAATTGCAAATATTGGTACTGGCACTATGGTAATATTATTATTTTTTTCTTTCTTTTATAAACACTCGGAAAGATTTGTTTTATTCATCAATTATTTTAAATGTCTTTTTTTATAGGCAATTACTGGAATTGGCCCAACATTGATTACCACAATCTTGACATGGGCATTCTTCCCTACATGGGGAATGGTAATCTTTCCAGAAGTTGCATCGTTTCCTGATTGGGCGCGCCCAGCTAATGTTACAGTTGCTGCCGTAAAACTTGCAACAACCTTAACGACTTCAAGCATTACTAGCACAGTGCCCACAATTACTAGTTAAATAAATTTAATTTATATACTCAGATAGGAATTTGTTCACAAATCGAAAAATTTCCTCCGTTGAACTGGTCTTCGAGTACATTGTGAATTGTAGAATAATTAAAAAGATTGTTTATTTTTAGAAAAAATTACATGTGATATGATGATTTTTAAGTGATTCAAGTGTGTTTTTTTTTGTTTTGTAATAGTATTTATCGATGATATTTAGTTTTCAAAATCTGACTGTTGTTAGATGACATGCAATTATTTGGTACGAGACTACTCCTTTTAGAATAAATAGTTGCTTTACTAAATTGTAAACATGTGTATATGTTTATTTGTAACACTATTTTTGTAAATTTCATATACTTATATACATATATACATATATATATATATATATATATATATATATATATATATATATATATATATATATATATATATATATATATATATATATATGATGTAATTGAAAAATTAAGACACAAAATAGTTATATTTGAGACAGGTCTGTTTTTTACTGGAACGCATTAACAATGTCGCTGTAATTTATTGTTATTAGTATGTTTTTATTTAAATAAAAATTTATATAAAAATATGCAGTTTTTTTAATCCAAACAACTTTAGTCTAACTTAATGTTATTTATTGATCAACTGTTTTTCAACTTTTCCAATTATTAATTTAGTTTTTGAAAATAATATAAAAATAATTAAATTTTTATTTATTTATATTCTCGCCTAGAAAAGTTTTGAATAATATTTCTTGAAAAGATTTTTTTATAGCAAATAATATCAAATATAATATACAAAAGTATTATTTAAAATTTTAAAAAAGTAGTTTTTATAATGTAAGTTTTTGATTCATAATTTCTTTAAAGAGGAGCTAGCCAACCGTTTTCTTCTCAAAAAAAAAAGCTTTTTATAAACAAAAAAATAAAAAAACAACGTTCCTAAGGCGTGTGATGAACACCTAGCACACCCTGGATATCTTTCACTGATAAACACTTATCTCTAAGGTATAGTCATCATTTATTATTATGTGTTTGTCATAATAAGTTTTGAGATTATTTATATATTTCAAAAAAAAAAGACCAGATGGATGTAGGTTAGTGAGCATATATAATTTCACAATACAGCATAATAAACGACTCTGTGATACATTTCTCTCGTCGAAATGTATCATTTCTTCGGATACATTTCTCTCGTCGAAATGTATCTGAAGATGTATAACTTTGTCATACAATTATATTAAGAATATACAATTATTCGTCTTATCGAGACGCATCGAACGATCATAACTTGCTATTAAATATTTGTGAATCAGTTGAATAATTCGAAAGTTCGTCCATATATGTTTAGTTACACTTTTATAAGTAACGATGCATAATTTGACACAGCATATGTGTGAATTAACCGAATATTTTGAAAGTTCATCCGTATCGGGCAAACTAAATTTTTTTATCCAAGAGCATTCGAATATAAAAAATTGCGATTAGGTCGAGAAAAAAAATAATTAAAAATATTATTTATAATAAGTTCTTCGATATTTTTTGAGGCATTAAAAATGTCAATATATTGTTTAAACTACCTTTTAATTATTTTATGTTTATAAAAAAAAATCACTAAATTTTTAATATAGTTTTAATTTTTATTAAAATTCATTAATAGATATTTTGATTCAAAATATTAAGATTAATATGAATGAAAATATTGAAAATGTTTAAATAATATAATTGATAGATTTATTAATTTAAATTGAAATTAACTTTTTTTTTAATATTTTTATAAAACTGTAAATAGAATTTGAAGTTATGGAAAAAGTCCTCTTATTTTTATTGACATTATTAAATCAATCGCTATTATCAATATTCACAATGTTTAAATGATTATTTCGATTTTATCGAGTGAACAATGAACAAGGTTGTAAATTTGTTTGATTATGTTCATTTACATGTTGGCTGCCCTGTTAGCGGATAAAACTTAAACGTTAGACGGTTAGTGCGGCGTGTTTGGCTTTTGACACATTTGGCCGATCTCGTTTGGGTCGTGAACGTTGCTTTTGTTCGCTGATTGTTCAGGTAAACTCTTGCAAACTTTCATCAATTGCCTTCCGATCTCGAAGAAATGCCGATAACGCGTTTCATTTGTCTAATATTCACTTGAATCAAATGTTTACTCGAAGTTGAATCCCCTCACTCGTGCTTCTATTGATACGCCATATTTTTGTAATTACGATTGTCATTTTTATATTGTGAAACTGGTTCATTTACAAAGCGAAGTTTTTATAATTATACATCGTTCACATCTTAGCGTATCGAATTTATATAAAACAACACATTGTTTTGTTATAATAATTTTAACGAATGATACGTTTAATATTTATCGTACGTTAATGTTTATGACGATTACATCGATGTGAAATAGTTGACATTTCATTATTAACCATTAAAAACTAATTAGTGTTTTTGTTGAGAAAAACGTCATTACATAAATATATTACGAAATATTATTTTATCAAAATTCATCATATCTTTTATTTATAGAATGGAAGATTTTCAAAAAATTGAAAAAATCGGCGAAGGTACATATGGAGTAGTATACAAAGGAAGAAACAAAGTGACCGGTCAAATCGTCGCCATGAAAAAGATTCGATTGGAATCTGATGACGAAGGAGTACCTTCGACTGCCATAAGGTTGTCATTATAATGATTTTATTATTTATAATGAAAATAATGTTTTATAGCTTAAGATCTATCTTTGCTTTGTGTTACTATGAATTGAAACTGTTTTTGCAGAGAAATATCATTGCTTAAAGAATTGCAACACCCAAATATTGTTAAACTCGAAGACGTTTTGATGGAAGAATCTCGTCTCTATCTTATATTTGAATTTCTATCGATGGATTTGAAGAAATATATGGATAACTTAGGAAATTTAGATCCGCCCAAGTTTTTAGAACCCGCTCTTGTGAAGAGTTATTTGTTTCAAATTAATAGTGCTATTCTATATTGTCACAAAAGACGAATTTTACACAGAGATTTAAAACCCCAAAATCTATTAATTAATCAGAACGGTATTATAAAAGTGAGTGTTTATTTTCCAATATTTAATATTTGATAGAGAATTTTATTTATTTATATAGTGATTGTAGTTGTAGACTTTTCGTAATCAATTATTTTATTTAGGTAGCAGACTTTGGTTTAGGTCGGGCTTTTGGAGTTCCCGTCAGAGTATATACGCATGAAGTTGTTACGCTCTGGTATAGAGCACCAGAAGTGTTACTTGGAAGCACAAGGTTCCACTTTGTTCATTATTTAATTTCGAATTATAAAATTTTTTTTTTTTGCTACATGATTCTATTTTTCGTTTTAGATATTCTTGTCCCATAGACATTTGGTCATTGGGTTGTATTTTTTCTGAGATGGCTTCCAAAAAACCATTATTTCAAGGAGACTCAGAGATCGATCAACTGTTTAGGATATTTAGGTATTATATTTATTTAATTTAAATACTTTTTCAATTTACCTATATATTCTTAGTTGAAACTAAAAAAATATTTAAAATACTGTTAAAAAAGTTTAATGTGCTACTATTATTACTCTTCGCAACTGTTCAAATATGTATTGACTGTCAATTTAGAAGTAGAAATATTTTAAGATTTATTTATATATAAATAAATCTTATTTATATATAAAATAACAATTCATAGTAAAGGGAAATACATTTTGTACCTCATATGTAATTTGAAGTTTTAAATACCACTGTTTAATCATATCTGATTATTTTAAAAATTCATGGATGTGATCATTTCTATTTTCTTTAAGTTAATAAAACAAAAATGATAAACTTTATTTAAATATGAATCGATGCAGATATGGAAAGGTTTTTTTTTGTATCTGAACAGTTATTTTATACCTGAATATTTATAGATTATTGGTTAGAAAGCGACAAAAGGGTTTGGAAAAAAGATCGCAAGTCAATGCAGGTATATAGTTATACACTAAATGGCAAAACCAATTTTAATATAAATTCTTGAAAACTATCCTGTCATACTAAACTACTCCTTACAACAATAAAGATTAAAATAAGAAATATACATATTTAAACAGAGCTTTGTTGAAATTGATCTTACACGATTTATATTTTCATATGATTAATTCTCCAATGTGATTTATGACTAGAATTTATTTCTGTAATTTAATTATTGCAAATGTTAATACTATCATTTTTAGAGTACTACGTACACCCACAGAAGAAATATGGCCTGGTGTTACAAGTATGCCTGATTATAAAATAACATTTCCTAAATGGACAACTGATAATCTTAGTAGCAATGTATGTTTTTTTTTATTGTGTAATATATTATTAATTTAAATATTACCTTCAACTAATAACTCTCAAACTTTTTTTTAGGTACGTAATATTGATCCTATTGGCATGGATTTGTTGCAAAAAATGTTGACGTATGATCCTGTAAGTCGTATTTCCGCACTTACTGTGCAGAAACATCCATATTTTGTTGATGTGAAATTACCATCAGGACTTTCGAACGGACACGCATAACTTAATTTTTATGAAGAAATATTATTAGATATGTATTGAATACGTATTTTCTTTTAACATTCTATAACTATATATCTTTTAATAATATACTCGATATTTTATTTTAATATCTTACAATGCACTAAGTAATTAATGTATATATTGTAATTATATTTTTTTTTATTAATTTTATTTTTACATAAATATTTTGGACAATTTTTTGATCACATAATACAATAATATTTATTTCTCATAACAAACTTGGTTAGGTTCTGGACTTGAGTAAAATATTAGTAAATTTAGTATTTCCTAACGGTTTGATAGTAATATATTAAACAATGATTCATTCAAATAATTATTTGCAAATAATTTTCATTGTGAAATTATTCTGTTTAAATTTAATTTCTAGAAATTTCATATCACATATCGACTCTCATTGTAAGTTTTGTTACGAATATTTTAAAAATTATATATATAATTATTTTTTTCTCAATATAAGGTTTCACAAAGCTATACAAAATGTTTTGCATATAACTTTAGTTTCATCTGTTTTCTATAAATTTCTAAAAGTTAATTTCAATGATGAATGAATATTTTATGTTTTAAATTGAACGCGTGTATTAAAGTTGTTGCTGGACAAATAGCGATTATTTTATAAAACATATCTCTTTTTTTTTACATATGTGACAAATAATGTGTATTTTTTTTAACAATTTCAATTAGATTTTTGTTGTAAATGTTTTTTATTTTTCATTTTAAAGTAAATGTGAAATTTCATGATAAATTTACGTTATTCCGTCCAATTTATATACCATTATAATTTTTTATTCATTCGTCGCTGTTAAAGTATTTTGTCTTTTTATTTTGTATACTTTCATTTTTTTTTATTTTACCAATACTTGCAAGCATTTTTAAAAGTAATTTAATTTTAAGTTAACATTAATCAGCGTTTTTCCCTATTTTTCTCATCATGGATCGCTGTGAATTTTATCTGTAATATATATATATGTTAAACTTTAATTTATAATTTAATAAAACATGATTCAATATAGAGAATGTATTTTATTTTTATAAAAATATAAAATTTGTATAAACATTTTATATATAGTAATATTTATTTATTATAAATTAATTAAAAGGTTTCAGTCTTCTCATATTTTGAATCGTCTTCATAAAATTTCGATAATTTAGTAATAAAATGTTTTGTTTTTTCTGAGACATAATCATCAACTTGGTCTATAATGTTTACGAATTCTACTAATTTTTGGATTCCATTTTCCAATTCAAATGTGTTAGAGGGTTCCCATTTATTACTGGATGAATTATCATGTTCGCTTTCTTCATTGATTGATAACATATTTTTAGGAGGAAGAGCGTATACAGGACTAATATCATTAGCCATAACTAAGTGATCGCTCTCTTCAGTTGTAGTTCTGGTTTCTTTTAACATGTTAATTCTATCAGAAAGTTTTGGTAATTGTGGAAATGATATTTTCGGTAACAGTCTAGTTTCGCTCATGACAAATCTTCCATTTTCGACATTTTTCGGAACATATTTCATCAAACAGTTGCATATATCGCATGTTTGAGTTTCATCAACTGAATTGTCAGTTGCCGAGACCTTATCGGCAACGGGTGCCGTATATGAAGATGCGGAGTCGCGTATCGGCGATATAATATTATTTCCTAAAGGTTGAGCGGTATTTACTGATCTTGTTAAACTATTTGCTGTTGTTTTTAAAGCGTTCAGCGCATTTCCAATACTTGCCGAAACATCTTTTACAACGACATCGGCCCTTCTAGTGAATTCGCTCAAGTCTGCATTATTAGCAATCTGTGGAATTGTGGGAAGATTTCTAATGTTAACTGGAATATTACCTGGGTTTAAAGCGCCCCTTGATGGTGATAACGATAGAGCTGGGCGATTTTCGCTAGCTCTGGCTGTTGAATCACTTTTTAAAGGGAATTTGTTTTTTAATTTTTTCAAACGATTTGGCCCAACATCTGCTACGTTACTTGTAGATGGAGGGGATATGTTGCTGAATCGATTTAATAACGGGCTCAATGGAGATTCAGAAATTGTGTTTCGATTTTGAAAGTTTGATAACAAATTTGGTCTTCTATTTTCCATATTATTTGTGTTTGAAGTTAATGCATCACTTAATCTGCTTAATAATGGAGATAACGGAACTTCAGGTATTACACCCTGGTTCTGAAGATTTTGTAATAAATTTGGTCTTCCATTTGCAATATTGTTTGTATTCGATGTTAACGCATCATTCAATCTACTCAATAGTGGTGATATAGGAACTTCAAGACCTTGGTTTTGAAGAGTCGATAATAAATTTGGTCTTCCATTTTCCATATTATTTGTATTTGAAGTTAATGCATCACTTAATCTGCTTAACAATGGAGATAACGGAACTTCAGGTATTACACCCTGGTTCTGAAGATTTTGTAATAAATTTGGTCTTCCATTTGCAATATTGTTTGTATTCGATGTTATCGCATCGTTCAATCTACTCAATAATGGTGACATAGGAACTTCAGGACCTTGTTTTTGAAGAGTCGACAATAAATTTGGTCTTCCATTTTCCATATTATTTGTATTTGACGTTAATGCATCACTTAATCTGCTTAACAATGGGGATAATGGAACTTCAGGTATTAAACTTGGATTTTGAAAATTTGAAAATAAACTTGGTGCTCCGTTTGCTATGTTATTCGTATTTGACGTTAATGCATCACTCAATCTGCTCAACAGCGGTGACATGGGAACTTCAGGTAATAGTCCCTGATTTTGAAGATTCGATAATAAATTTGGTCTTCCGTTTGCCATATTATCTGTATTAGTATTAAATGCATCATTTAATGTGCTTAAAAGTGGCGTTAATGGAATTTCTGGTATTAACGGTTGATTTGAAAATAAATTTGGTCCTCCACTTGCTAGATTATTTGTAGTTGAAGCTAATGCATCGCCCAATTGGTTCAGCAATGGATTTAACGGAACACCGGAAGCCATACCTTGATTTGCAATATTCGATAGTAAATTTGGTCTGGAGAGATTGATTCCATTTTCATCGAGATTAGACGGTTGACGATTTTCTAATATTCGATTTCTCAAAATAGGTAAAGATATATTGCTACCTACCGATCGCAAGTTGTTCATTAGATTTTCAACATTTGGTATATTTAATTTGTTTCTATTTACAGGTAATAAAATTTCCGGAATTCTCGAAATACCCGACATTCCATTATCATCTGATAACTGTGGAATTAAAGCATTTCCAACGACAGGTATATTGTCTGATGCAGAAATTTCGTCCTGCTGTACAGGTAAATTTCCGTTTTGTAAATTTGATGACTCCATGAGCGTATCCTCGGATTTATTTGGTAATAAATTATTTATGTTAGGTAACACTCGAACGTTTATTAATTTCGAAGGTGTACCGTCATCTTGCTGCGGTTGACATTCCACTACAAATTTTACATTATTTTTTTGTCCAAACACAAATTCCTGAAAAAAAAAATTAAATATTTTTATCGACATAATAAATGTAATAAAACATAATAAAATGTAATATTCACGTTAATGATAATGCATAATATGATGATAAAAAATTGCCAACTCTTCGTTCCCATGTCGACAGTTTATTCAATAGATGTGTGATAATGCACTGTTTATAATTTCTCGAATTCCTTTCGATAAAACTATATAAATGAAAAAGATGCGGCAAAATTGAACACGTTTTTGCAAATTTTGTCATTTTTTTGCGTATATTTTAATTGGCCTAGTTTCCATGTTGAACATTCAGAAGTCGTCAATGTGACTTATCTCATTCGATATGAAAGATATGAAAAATATTTTTTTTATCCACATCGTGCTTAAAGTAACTTAATAATTTTCAATAAATAGAACCGCTTTTTTATAGAAATATATATTGTGAATGTAGATTTTGATATAGAAACAAGTCTATTAATTCATAGCTGAACAATGAATTCCAAATACACCATTTTCTTTGCAATAATGATCTCTTCTTTTATTATATCAGAGGTAAGTGAATTATATTAATATATATATATATATATATATATATATATATATATATATATATATAATTAATATATGATTGCATTACTGAAAAAAGTTTACATACTCCTGCTTTCAATTGTATACAAGGAAATTAAAAAAAATGCATTACAAAAATTAAGCAAATTTATTTTTTTACTAGTTTTATTTATGTAAACAATGTTAATTTTTAAATATATATAAAAAAAATTAAACACATTTGCAACTATTTTGTGTAATTCGTGTTAAGTTTTTGTATAATCATTAAAAAATAATTTAATCACGTTTTAATTATTATTTTTTATATTAGATATAACATTTATTGCGTAATTATTAAATATTATAAATGTTAATTGAAATTATAATCGATGACTTTCCCTTTTTAATACTTTGTATCGCTTTCGATAAATGTAATTAAATATAAATATATTATATATATATATATATATATATATATATATATATATATATATATATATATATATATATATATATATATATATATATATATATATATATATATATATACAATACATTTTACGTTAGAAATATAATGAATCATTCCTTAATATTTTATTATTATTTTTCTATATTAAACATAAATAATTAATCATAATTTAATTATTGAATTTATATTTAACTTTAACATGTAAATATTTTCAAAAGAGAAATCATAAATCAGCGATAATGCAATAGATTTATTATTTTGTTCTCAATTATTTATGACTATTAATATTTGCAAACAATTAAATTTATTATTATTATGTTAAATATATAATTGTATTTACGTATATGTCTCTTATAATATTTTATTATTTTTCAGGCAACTTATATGAGAAATTATAATGGAAAACCAATACATTGGTTGCTTGATCCTTTGAGTCATCGATCAACATATATCCCTTCTCATTTTCCAATCTTGGGCCGTCTTATGGACTTGAGAAAGAAAATAAGATACAATTTGAAGAATTTACTTCATCATCGACACTATTAATTTATTTAATTCATTTTTGTCTAATATACTTTTCATCCATGTGATTTAATTGTAAAAAATTTAAAATTTAATATATCAAAATGCATTCAACACATATAATTAATCACGTTTTATTGATGTTAATTATATTATTGTCTTATTGTTTCATATGAGTTTAATTGATCTTTCATATTTTTAAAATATATCATTTCTAAATCAACAATCTGTTTTTCAATTAGATGTACTTTAACCGATGGACATTATAAAAAAAACTTATTTTATATTACGTTATATATATTAAATACAATATTTTTGCAAATCAGAAATAAGAAAATATTTATTGAAAAAAAAATTGTATCAATATGAGACATGAAAATCGTATATTAAGAAAGAACCCGGATATCATTTTTTAACAACTGTTTTAAAAAAGATAATTACAAAAATTTCTTTCGTATTTAGTATGTATTATAATTTATGTACATTTAAATCAAATATTTTGAAGGTCATTTTTAATGATATAGAAATTTTTATTAAATTTATCAATTGACCTTTGATGTTTCGATTATTCTTTACTAGTTTTATAAGTATTTTTTTACGTAATATTTCCTGAAATAGTAAATTTTTATTTCATCATTTTTAGATTTATTATGCTTTATTTTTTAATTTAGTAAAAATGTTGAAAATAAAACCATATAAATATGTTTATATTTTCTAATTTATTAGTCTATTTAAAACAAATAAATGCTATTACGACTACATGAATTGATATAAATAAATATATATGTTGTATTCACACATTTAAGCTTTATTAGCAGCTTCGTGAATTTGATTTTGAACTGTTTTGGCAGTTTCGAGCACTTGATCGTAGGCTTTCTTGGTTATCTTGGCGAGATCTTCTTGAATTCCTTTAGTGTTTTCATTAAGGGTTTTGGCAACTTTATCAGTTTCAGTCACAACGGTCTTGAATCCATCTTGTAATTTTTCTTGGAATTCTTTGGCTTTATTGGTAATTTCAGGATTTTCTTTTTGAAGATTGGTTACAGTTTCGTTTAATTTGGCAACTACCTGTCCAACTACATTAGATACATCACCGGATACGGTTCCGAGCTGAATAAATAAAATAGTTTTTTTTTAGTAACGTTAGCTGATACAATAAGAATTTAAATAATAAAAAAAAGAAATCAATATACCTGTGATTGTAAATTTTTGGTCAATTCGCTGACTTGAGAGATAAAAGTGTTGGTGTTTTCACGAATAATTGATTGAACTTCCTCAGCATCTTTGGCATTAACAAGAGAACTGAACTGTTTGCCGAAGTTATCCAAGAATTCTGTGGTTTTTTTCGATAGGTCATCTAATTGATTTGGTTCTTCACGTTTAACTTTTCCTCCAGAACATACCTATTTATGATGAAAAAAATATAATTTCAATAATTTTTCGCTATAATTAAAAAAAAATAGAATTCATATAATTGTTCTATTTGTGTTATGTATTAAAATAATCGATATTTTGAAATATGGAGTAAGATTTTGAAATCTATTACAATGCATTCTTAAGAAAACTACATGGATATCAAGCATCACTTTTTTTTGAAAAAAGAAATATATACCTGAAGAGCGCACAAAGCAGCAACAGTGATCAAGAAGAATTTGGTATTCATGTTGATTGGAAGATAATGCCTAAGATTCCTATGGGACGATTGCTCCTCGACGATTGCTCTGAAGCGAATGGGGTTGCTGGTCAACCCGACACCTTTTTATAAGGGCGATTAGCCTTATCGCCATTTATCTTCCTATATGTTTTGCATTTGTATTTCAATACAAACGTATAGTAATTATATTTCATACATATGTATGTATAGATGTGGCCTTTGTCACAATTACTTCTGTTGAGATGCACATAGAAACATCTAATACTATTCTGGGTCATTTGTTGACAGTGTTTCTCAAAATGTGTTCTTTTAATACAGTAGTAACGATAAAGTTTTTATATTATAATCTTTTTTTTCATGAATGTCTACTGATTTTATAAATTTTAATTTATAACTATTTGGTTGTCTAATGATATGATATATAACTATTTTTAAATTATTTCATGTTTTTTCTACCTATTAATTAATAGTATTTAAATATTATGATATACGATTATGTACATTTTTGCAAATATATTTTTTTAATTTATATAATTATCATTAATATCGATCTTGATAATGAATACTTAAATATATAAATAATTATCAAAAGAAACCTTTATTTAATGAATAAATTTTTGTAACAACCTCTGTTTTTTAGTGAAAGACAAATTAATTTTATTAAAAAATATCTACCAATATAAATAAATATATATATATATATATATATATATATATATATTCTTCAAAAAATAATTATTTTAACTTATTAATCGCCATTAGTGTTTTTTCGCAAATTATTTATCAAAACATATTTAAAAAGAAATTTTTGAATTTATGTATTTTTTTTATAATTACTCGTGTCAGTATTCGTATATTTGATTTATTAAATTAATTTTAGAATGTTTATATTTTCTGATTTATGCAACGAATCCCTACAATTTCTATATTGGATCTTCATAATCATGTAACAGTTCATTACCCAGTATTATTATTATATTTAATTTTATTATCAAGCAAAAGTTCTATTGATGATTATAATTATTATAAATTATATTATAATCAAATATAGCTTTTTAATTTTTATATTACATATCTCTATTGAGTAATCATATATTTTTTGGACCAAAGTTAATGTTAATTATTTTATATTTTAAAAGATGTCATTGTATTTATTTTAGTTTTTTTATATTATTTTTGATACAGATATGTTAGAATATATATATATATATATATATATATATATATATATATATATATATATATATATATATATATATATATATATATATATATATATATATATATATATATATATATATATATATATATATAGAAATATTCTGAAAGCAAGTTTTGAATTATGATTTATGCCAAATTATTTTTTTTTTGTATTTTTAATAAATTGTAAATTATTAATTTTTATCAAGTATATATTAATTTTTAAATATTTTTAAAACTTTATGATAAAAGTGTAAAATATTTTGATATATAATAGAAACAATAAAAATATTAATATAATTTATTTTTGCGTTTAATTATATAACATAAACATGTTCCTTTTAAAAATAATACAAAATAAATAGTAAAAAGCATTATTGTTGGATCCCAACCAATAATTAAAAAAAGTTTTTTTCTTCAGCTTTGACTAGATAATTGTTCGTATAACGTTTTGTTAGCCTGAAGAGTGAGATGATGAAGCTTGATGTGACTGTCGTTTTCAGTTCGGTTTTCTGCTGGTGTCAACCTTTTCAATTTGTCAGTGACATTCATCAGCATTTTATTAATCTGAAAACAAAAATGAAAAATGTACATCGTTAATATTTAAATGAAAAATAAATAAATATAAAGACTGATGAATTGAAACGTACTCTGGAACTGTCTTCAATTAAATGCGATAAACTGTCTTTGAAGAACCAAATTGTCGAATCTAAAATATCTGCAGCTTCTTGTGCAAATTTGTCTTTAGAATTTTGTTCATCGTTTGTTATTGGTCGGCAACTGAATTGCTGAAACATGAAAAAAATATAATATTCAAATGAATTGTTACATTTAAATGAGTACTAGTTCAATATCACAAATAATATTAAATATTCTATAAATATCGTAATCGATTATTTAATAGCTGTAAATATAATAATTAATATTAAAAACAATTATATATATATATATATATATATATATATATATAATATAAAAACAACAACACAATATTAGATAATAGTAGTGTAATTATTCACTAATTATGAAAATACCTGAAAGAATAAGACTGAAACTATAATAGTTACAGTTAATATAAACTGAGATGTTCTGAACATTTTTCTTTTGATGATTATATCAACGTTTACCACAAATTATATGGTTGTTCTGTGTCAATAATATTGACCGCTTTCGCGCTGTGACTTTGATAAACTGATATTTTAAATATCTTCTGTTTAATATACGCTAAATCACGTATAAATGTCGACTAATAATAAATATTATACATGTGTACATATATATATATATATATATATATATATATATATATATATATATATATATATATATATATATAATATTATATGATATTGAACTGATTCAGCAGCCGAATCGCTGGTGGTCACAATTATACTGTAAAAACTATTGTTCGATTATTCAAGGGTTACCACTAATTAGATTATATTATTGTACACACACACACACACACACACACACACATATATATATATATATATATATATATATATATATATAAATGAACAGTGATTCTTGTACTCATAATAAATTATTTGGATCACTAATTAATTTTTCATATTGCATTTTATATAAAGAAATCCTGTTTGCTGTTACATCTAAAAATTATTATAATAATAATGAAAAATAGAAGATAAAAAAAATGTTATATTTTTAATATTATCATAAAATACACATTCGAAATCTATTAAATACGATTAAAAATAATAAAAGTATTCAAATGGAAGATTTGATGATGATGAAGTAAGTATTTGGAGTTGTTAATATATTTATAAATATTAAAATTAGTTTCAATAATTTTCTTTTTAAATATTAATGATATATAAAATTTTTGAAAATATAATATTTTATAGAATTTTATAGAATTATTGCACAATTCTGGTATGATAAGAGCTTTTGTAATATTTACCAGTATCACTTAAAACAATTTCATTAGATATGATTGCTAAATTTTGATTTAAGTATATTTTAACGTCTTTTTCTTTCAATAAATAATAAGTTAAAATATAATTGAATGGTGTATTATTAAATTTAAGTGCAAAAATCAGATTGAAAATATTTATTAAACAAAATACATAGTATCAGATGAATAAATGATTTAATCGCTTATTTGCAAATATAGCAAGGACTAGAAATTATATGGATAATAGATTAATAGATAACATGCTAAAGAAAAAAAATTATATATTAGAGCTATTTTATGCAGTTGACTTGAATGTCAGAGGAAAAATGATAAAATAATATTTATTAATGATGATATGATGATGATGCTGTTGACATAAGCCATTTATTGACCTTAAGAGCAGTTCTTTAACACTATACGTTGATAACATTTGATCTTTGTTGTATTTAAGAATTTTCACTTATAATAAAAACACTCTAATACATATGAAATAGAAACTCTTATCGAATTAATATTTGGTGGATAAAGATATAAAAGGTTTTTGTTTTTTTTTATAAATATAATAATTATTTAGCGATTAGTTATTAATTTAAAATACAGTAAAACAATATATGAAAATATTTGTTAACTTTTTTAAAGTCAAATTTTCATTAATGCACCAAAATATGAAAAAAAAACATATTTTTCTCATTGAACCTACAAATTCATACTTATATAACGATAGTTTTCTATTTCTTTCTGAAAATGTATTGTAGAAGGTAATTAAATGTCGCGTTCAAACTTTCATTTGTAGTCATAAAAAGATTAAATAGATTTGTAGATTTTATGAGAAAAAAATATAAATTGTTAAATACAAGTTATTCTTCATCGGATGCACCAAGAAAGAAGAAATATTTGTTGATTTGGAAAATGTAGTTTTTTTTGGCTCAAGGTGATTAGATATGTAGTTTTTAGTTACAGTTTTTTTTTGCATATGTTGATTATATAAAATAAATTTGCTAAAATCAAATTGAAATTTATTGATGTATATTTCATCTTCTTTTACGTGACAAAGAATTGTCACTTAAAAACATTTGTATTCAAATATAAATATATGGGTAAAATTATATTATATATAGATATAGTTGATAGTCATAAATGCTATTTATATAAAAATAATTTAGAATGAATTATAAATATCTATAAAATTTTGCATCATTTACAAGTTAACTGTATATTAAAAGCTTTATTCCGAAAAAGTCTATATATTTTGAAAAATTATATCCGATACTTTATTTTTGTGGTTTTTTTCAAGTAAAAAGTGTAATTTAAAAAAATCAAGAGTCGAATCCTTTACTAATATAATATATATTTGGAAAATCTTTATTTATATATTTTATAATCTTGAGAAATATAATTATTAAATAGTATAATGAAAAATACAAACAAGAAAATTAAAATTGTTTTATATTAAATATGACGTTTTTGATTTATATCTAAGTAGAATATAAAATATAATGTGTTAAATAATTTTTATTTATTACATATATGTTTATATTTTTAATCATATAATATATTAAACACTTCCACTATTTACTATTTAAGCGATTCGACGAAATCTAATATTCATGTTAATTAGTGGTTGGTTTTTTGCTATTGAACAGATCTTCGCTTCCCTTTTGGATTGTTTTAGCTAATTCTTCTGCTCCGGTTTGAACTTTTGAGCCGAAATCCTTCAAATTGCTCGTAATACTGTCCCAAACTTGATCTACCTAAAAATAATTAAATATATTTATATTTTTTAACATAAAACATTTATTAAAAATTTAAAAAGTATTCTGTGAAATTTATTAATGTGAGTCATATTTGTTAAGTGTGTTAGACAATTTATAATAACATTTCCATGTTTTTATGAAAGCGAATGTATGTATATATTTGTTTGAATAATGTAATTACGTTTTTGTTCTGCCAACAATAATAGACGCATAATATAATATTACATTTAGTTACTCTTTAAATGAATACCATATAAGTGCAACTCGATATTGTGTAATGTAAAATAAAATAGAAGAAAAATAGCACCACAATCATTAGTCAAGTTCAAAATATAATACAACGATTTCAATTTTACACTCATAATTGTTGTCCATTGTAATTCGCGCCACGAGTGGAATTTGTAAAATATGAAATTTCTTAAGAATCAATTGTCACAACAAACTAATTGCTTGTACTTAAAATGTTTGCGAAAATCAATGATAAATAAATGTGTTAATTATTCTCATGAATATTTTTTTCACACGAGTTTTACATTATAATGGAAAATTATGAAAAACATCAATTTAGCTAATGAGAAAAAATATTGATTCACAACAAGAGTTAAGTCAATATTTACTATATATATAATAAATGAACTGTTTCTAGAATTATAAAAAATGTTAATAAAAATATTTTTAATAAATATGTTTAAATATATTATTTTTATTTAAAAAATTAAACATCTTGTTAAAATTGATATCAATCTATATGAAATAAAAATAAAACTATTAATCAGTGCTAATAGATTGAAATCTTTTCTTAAGATATATTAAGAATAATATTCTAATAATTACTTTTAGTGTGTCGTGAAAGAAAGTATCGACATTCTTCTTCAAATCACCGATGACATCGGGCTTCTTTTCACTAGCAGCTTCTTCAGCTGTTACTAGCTGAAAATTTAAATGTATGATTAAATAACACATATGATTTTATTTATATTTATAAAAAAATATATATATAACATGTTTTAATTACATGAAAGAAAAGGAATATTGCAAAGATGTAGAAAACTATTTTGATTTTGGAATACATTTCTGCTGCAGCTGGAAGTCTTGCGAAGCGTTCAAAATACCAAGTAGTTATGACGTTAATTCATAGTTTATTTTTCTATGCTAAGTTTCTCTAACTGTTTAGTTGACTTTTGTATTAACTAATATTCTAAACAATGTATCTAAATTGCGCGTTAAACTTGACAATTTATTATTATTATTATTTGATTAATCTCACTAAAATAAATATACCTTTAATATTTTTGATTCGATATCGAATTTCATATTAGTTTTTATTTACAATATACATAGATATATTCCAATATGGCGACAATATTCGACTATTTACGATGTGCTATTTCATGTAACATATCGTAATTATTATATTAATATAATATATAATTGTTAACTTAAATCAAATATTTATATTTCAGTTTGAAATATAGTAAAATATGTGAGGTGACCTATGAATTCTACAAAGAAATGGTTAATTAATGGAATTGAATATAATGTAAACGAGCATTTTCATATTTATTTTCAATCAGAACAATATTTATAATGCGTGCTCAAATTATTAGATTTGATAATTATATTCAAGATTTTTTAAATGTTAGGTTATATATTTATATTATAATAGCGTTTAATTTTTGGTACAATTATTGATTTTTGAAAAAAAAATGTTCAAAATCTTTAATGTTAGCTATTTTATTATATACAACATTCTTCGATACATTCAAGTTCTTTGATCTTAATGAATTATTATGATTTCATTTTAATTTGAGGTCTATATTAAAATCATAAGTGCATAATATTTTTATAGTCATTGTAATCAATTGTATGAGACATTATATTTTTTCATTATTTCATTCTCTGGTCTGTCCATTTCATAAATTAGAATTTATAATTAAAAATTTTCAACAAACAATTTTGATACTTGAATTTTGTAATTTACATATTAAAAAGATTGAGAATTAATTTTCTTCATGGTAAAAACAAGTACATTTTCTAACATTGAAAAATATCAAAAAAAAAAAAAAAAGATATTTATCAGTTTTTGATCATCTGCTTATTTGAACGGGAAGTTAAGGTTCAAATGTCATAAATATATATGTAAATATATTATGATAAGAGACGACTTCATATATCAATATTTTTATATCAATCACCAAAAAAAAAAAAATTGTGTTGAAAACATCTATGAAATTTTAAAAAATATTTTAAAAGGGCAAAAACCTTTCCGTCGATCATTAAATAAAACGCAATTATTAGAATGTCATAATAGTTCTCTTTCACTTAAGATTATGTGTACTGCACTGTAATAATAACTAAGTATTACACTTCCTTTACTATTTGAAAACACAAAAAGACTTTCAAAATCATATTATATTTTAGAAAATAATTAAATACTATTAAAATACTCCTTTTACTCGAAAGAATGAAAGTAGGAAAAATTAAAAACAGTTTATATTGGACATATATATATATATATATATATATATATATATATATATATATATATATATATATATAAATGTATTTTCACTCTCAAATTGGCAACCATATAAAAGGGCACAATTTAGATAAACACTTCAGTTTCTAAAAGACAAGTCTCAGTTGTGACTGAAATATTTCAGCAGAAATGTTTAAATTCAACGTTATAGTAAGTTTGTGTCGTTTATTTTTCTGTATTTTTGTATGAATCTTTTAAATTTTGAAGGATTTTGGAACATAAAATTTCAAATTTTATATTGATATTTGATTCAATTAAGAGAATTGATTTTAAAAACTATTGTATATTCTTTTGAATTTCAATAATGAATAATCATAATAAGTTTTCAGGATTTCTATCAGTGTATCATAATCTTTATTGTCTATTATAATTCGTCATCTAATCTATATTTTTTGAAAAGTTACAAAAAAAATATATAAATATAAAATTTATTGTTATCTTTATCACGTGTCATTTTTTTCGAATTAATAGATAATAATAATATATTCATCTTTATGCACTTTTTTTAAATGCATATAAATTATTCATTATACAAATAAAACTGATTTTATTTGTATATTTTTTGATATATTATGTTATTCAATTCATCCATTTTAATGAAGTCGGAAGTTTCTAATTATATTTTTATCAACTTTTTTTCATATAATTTTACACTTATATCCTGTTATTATCGCACCATTTCAATATTCAAAATATATTATATTATACATACAACAAAGCTATTATTATTCATAAAAAATGAAATTATTGTTATTATCTTAGATTTTAGCTGTTTCGATTTATTTGTTGGAAGTATATGGAAGTAATGATGGCGATAGAAATCATAATAAAAGGTCATCAAGTTTTGATTGGACTCCATGGGAAAGTTCTTCATCGTCATCATCTAAACATTTTCCAGTACTGAGTGCTTCCACGTCGAGTACCGTTTTTTTTATATTGATTACAAAATTACATTTATATCTAAAGGATATTTAAGTAGATTTAAATTTTTCAAGTCGGCAATCCTTGGAATAGTGTTGGTTGGATTGGCTCCAAATGGATTTCTTCTGAAGCAAATGCAGCAGTTGCTGCAGCTCAAGCTGCAGCTGAAAGTGTTAGAAAGGCCCAATATGAAGCCGATGCAGCAAGACAGGCAGCTATTCATCAGCAAAAATATGCTGCTGCTAAGGAAGCAGCAGCAGCTATTGCTATTAAAAACAGGTGAAGTCATTTAATAACGAAATGGACGTGAATAATAACTCTTATTAATTTTTATGATATTATATATAATTGTGTTTGAAAATCAGAAGGTCAATATAATACACTATTACCATAAGTCTGTTGAATGTACTTTGAATGAATCACAATTTATTTATCTGATTTTTATATAATATTTACGTCAAAGGTTAATATAATATTTTCAAAATATTATATATGTTATGAACTTAAATCGTTATTTGAAATAATTATAACTAACAAAATTCGTAATATATGATACATTGAGTATTATGAGTGAAATTAACAATTTTTTTTCATTATGCCTGTAATTATAGTGAAGATACATCGCAAAGAGTGAGAGCTGAGGCTTTATCGGCCGCCGGAGCAGCAATAAGGGCTGCTGCAGGAGCTGCAGGTGCTGGTGCAAAAGTTGCTGCAGCACAAAGAGAAGCAGCTCGTCGAGAGGCTGCAGCTGCTCAAGCTTTACATTCGGCAGCAATTAACGCTGCTCAACACATAAATCATGCTGGTATATTAAAAATATTTTTATAAATATATAATAATAAAATTTTATAATAACATATCAATCGTGATATCATTTTTCAGATATAGAAGCGGCCAAACAGGCTGCTATTCATCGGTCTGAAGTCGCCGCTTCAGCTTCAAGAGTGGCAGCCGCTAGAGAAGCCTCGTTGGCACCATTACTTTCAAATGTGCCTGTTCATGAAGCAGTTCCATCACATACTTTATATCCTATACAATGGTCATAATCGTATAAAGTCTTTATTATATATTTCATGTTAATTGTAATATCGTTTTATAAATACATTTAGTTTATATCATTAAATAATAAACAAATAACTATAAAGCAAATATCTAGTTTTATTAGAGAAAAAATTAAAAATTCAATAATACTATAAAAATATATTTGTTTTATTTTAATAATAAAACATTAGTATGTTATATAAAAGTTTTCAATATTGGAGAGATAAATTTCGCCATTTAATTTAATTCAATACATTTAATCTGAAATTTATTTTTTTATACCAATTTTTACTAAAATATATTTCGTCTTAATCAATATTATTCTGTGTACGCCACTGATAAATATATTATAAAAATAGGTGTACATAAATATAAAATTAAAAAAAATCGACTTTTATTTTCACAAGTATTTATAATGAACGTTCAATTAATCATTGGATATTTATATTCAGTTTTTACAATATTCTGCTTCGGTATAATTGGATAACGTGGATCGTCGTGTAAAAGAAGATGCCCCATGTCAAGAAAAGATAAACCAATTAGACGAAGACGAGCCATCATATCTCCAATATCACGATTTCTGCCATATTGATCGTTATTTGGATTCTCTGTCACTTCTTCAACATCACAATCGTCTACATTCGAATGATACAATTCAACGATGTCTTCTTCTTTATAATAATTTTGGTCATCATTACACGAAATTCCATTAATGTTTAAATATATATTAATCGGTTGTTTATCATAATTCGATTTTGAATCAATATTTAACGATTCTTCGTCATAAAAATTTGTGTCAGCTTTATTAACGAGTGCTGCTTCTGATCGATTCGATAACTCGTTTGCATTTTCATGATTTTCTATAATATTATCGGTGATTTTATGCATATATTCCATTTGTTTTTGATACGAATTTAAAAGATGCCAATAATGAAGCGATAAATTATACATATAATTCGTATACGCTTCGTTTTGGGTCGACATCTGATACTGATGACGATCACAGTTGCATCTTTGGCTACCATCATCTGCAGGAATATCGTCGTTACAAGAACACAATCTTACATTATCGTTATGATTGTTAAATATCTAAAAAGATGGGAAAGTTTTTTATAGAATAGAATCAAAATTATCTTAGTTTTCAACGAAAACTTAACTTACACAAAACCCTGTCTGCAAATATAATAAGAGTGAAATGATGAAAAATATTAGATTCATGGTTTATAAATTAATCTGGGACACTACTAATGCATTTATTTACAATCGTCGGTATTTATAAGGTAATTACAATTGTTTTAGCAATTTATCACGTTCGCTGACTGTGTTTTTTTTTTATTTCAACGAATACGTTTTCATTCTTAGAAAAGTATGTAAAAAAAATAAAAATAATACCAATAACTTAAATTTGATTTATTGAAAATAAATATTTAGTATAAATAATATTGAATAAAAATTATAATACTTTAATATATTTATAATGCATGATAAATATTTGGCTTATTATATGTAGAATATGATTGTGGATAATAATTATGTGGAGTGTTAAATCCTGAATAGGTTGGATTAGCTGAAAGTGTAGAAAAATATTTAGTTATATATTTTTTTAAATATAAATCGTTTTTAAGCATTAATTTACCATAATCAGGAACAAAACCTCCAATATATTCTTCATTGAAATCTGCATCATCGTCACATCTAAACATACATAGACGAGTATTTAAAAAGTAATATATAATACGATAAATTATAAATTAAAATTATTATATTATTGAATATTCACTTACTTTCCACATAAAATGTCTGATAGTAATGAATGGTGTTTTAATAAACCATTATTTAAATTGCAATTTCCGTTTCTAGATCTGATAGGAATTAAATCAAAACCATAAGTAGGCATCTGAAATGAGAGAAAAAAGCGGTTAATAAATATTATATATATATATATATATATATATATATATATTAATAGAGTTAAAATGATATAAATATATTATAAGTAAATTATTTTTACATCTTCGCGTCCATCCATATATGAATGATGTAAAAAATTCTTTAACTTTCTTAACTAAAAAAATATAAGTTTATAAGAAGTCTGTATAAGTTATTATAAATAAATATAATAATAATGTGAATATATTTACTTCGCTCGAATAACAATTGACGAAACTAAAAGTCAAACATAACAATATGATCGTTGTTTTATTCATTTTTAGAAAACGAATATATATATTGTATTATATTAACTAGTTCTGTAGATCACAAGATATTTTTTAGAAATAAAGAAAACATTTGCTTATATACATCGTAATGTATAAAGAATTACCAATACAAATATACAAATGAAACTGTGTGTATTATTTTTTTGCATTTAAATAATTAGAACATTTCGTTTATTAATAATTGATAAGAAACTTGCGTTGTCATCAGCCGTGACCATATATATATATATATATATATATATATATATATATATATATATATATATATATATATATATATATATATATATATATATATATATATATATATATATATATATATATATATATTTGATAAAAGTTGGCGTATTCTGCAAAAAAATTATCAAAATTGTGAGTGTTAAAAAAAACACAGATATAAAAATTATTGCTTTAATTTGTGACTAAAATGTCAAAATTTATACAATCAAATAAGTATATACAATAACGATACTGATATTTACTCTTTATATATATATATATATATATATATATATATATATATATATATATATATATATATGTGACATATGTGTGTGTGCATTATTGTTGAAATTATCTGTTTTATATCAAATAACCTAAATAATGTATGGAAAATCAATATAAACTGGTTATTTTATACAATAAAATAATGAATAGTAAAAATAACATATAAAACGAAATATTCACAAATTATATATATACAGATCAAAATGTTATGTGATGTCTTAAATCGAAGCCTCTTGGTATTTTTTTGGTATAAACATCTAGGTCACTAATTGTGAACTAATTTTTTTGTTATTATTTTACCGCTTTACCCATGATTTTATTTTGGTAATTTATCTATAGTCTACATTATATAAATAAAGGAAAAAAGTTTTAATAATAACTAGTCTATTAGGTTAAATGGCATAAAACAGATCTTTGAAATTCAGTGGTAACATACACATACATTTGTGACGAATTATATATATATATATATATATATATATATATATATATATATATATATATATATATATATATATATATATATATATATATATATATATATATATATTAACAGATTAACCAACTTTTGAGACAATTGACATCAATTTATAATATTTATCAACAATATGTTTATATAATTCAAATTATTCACAACATTTGTTTTGAGTTTTGAAGTTCATTCAGTTTTACAATCTTCGTTTATCGAATATATTTCTTGATAGTGTTATTACATAAATAGTAAGTAGTAATGAATTTCACTTAACGTTTAGAATATAACTGTAATTATACTATGAGAATTTATTTTTGAAAAATAACATTGAAGTGAAATTCTAAAGAAAGACTTAGATTTACGAAGACTTGAGTAATTAAATTTCTTGAACACATAAAATATCGTTTTAAATCGTAACTAAAGACATATAAAGTGTTCTGAATAATTTAAATTTTAAATTAAATATATCATATAATAAATTGTGTCATTAAAAAATATAATAAATTCTATTTATTTTCTTATTGTAAATAAATTGGTTCTAATAAAAACGTAACATAAAAATATTAAATTAGAAGTAGTATTATTATAGCTATGATAATGTTTAGTTATAAATATACAATGTATTATACATTTATCTAAATATTATAAATCACAATTTTTGTGTTATTTAATATACAATTGAAGGAAAATGGACGGAAATGATAGTCATAAAGTTATTGAAAAAAAAAACACAGATCAGAATCAGAATAATAAAAAATATATATATCTGTTGAGAAAAATTAAAATAGACAAATGTGAAAAGGTTAACGAAACTATATTTAAAATATTTATTTAGGAATGTTTAAGCACAATTAAAAGAATATATTTAGAGAAAATACAATTAACACTAACACAAAAGTCAGTATTAATAGAAACAAATATTTACAATTGTGCTCAAAACTACAACAAACGCAATAAATTCTCTTAAATAAATAACCTATATACAATATTAACTTCAAAATATTTTTAATATCAAATCTACATATTTAATGTATATAAAATATAAAAGCACCATCTTTATTGTCAATTTGTTTTTCTTTTTGATTACGACTTTTTAAATATGTCATAAAAAGTACCAAAAATATATATTTATAAAAACATTTTTTTTGTGAAATATACAAATTAAATAGAAAATTGACTTACAATTGAAATTTCAAAATAGTATGAAAAAACAACTATAATATTATATGTAAAGTATAAAAATTAATTTGGTCGATAAGATTTTGTGAACATTTACTACATATATATAGAAAGTGAAATAAATTTGTAAAAAAAAAACTTTATTTAGATCTCCACTCCCTACTGGCGTTCATAAGAACAATATCATCATCGCTATCGGTCTCCGATGGTGGTATTTCTTCTTCATCATAATACGGCCTTCTTAAGGCATCCTCTGAAAAAACAACGCGATTCAATAAACTTTTATATAAAATATACTTTTATATAAAATACAAAAAAAAAAATACCGTCAATATTCTTGAATAATTTTACGTCTTCCCTGTCATCATCGAACAGCGACGGTTCATTTTGACGAAGTTTCGTGAATGTGTAATCGTCGTGTGCATATTTTTTGCGTTGACAAAACGAATAACAACAAGCCGCAAACGCTATCATTAATACACCGAAACATCCTGAAAATTAACACCGAAAACATTATCGACGAAACAATATTAAATAATTAATTTATAAGTAATGGATGCAAAAAAAAGGAAAAAAACAGACTAACCTGCCAGAATAACGAACAACAAACGCGGCATTCCAATAACACGATCGTCCCTTTTTAATTTGAATATAACGGGAGCATTGTGTTTATCAAGTTGTACGAGTTTAGTGTCGTTGATATAGCCGAAAGCGCTGGCTATAATTGCAGCCTCTCTTATATTGTAAGATGGTGGTAACATTAACGTGAAGAAACCTTCAGAATTAGATTTAGCCGATATATCTAGCATTTTTTCGTTTAATTTAACATAAGCGTATTTAATAGGTGCATTTGCTTCGTTTAAAATATAACCTGAAATAAATAAATAGTAATCATTTAATCGTCGTCACACAGTAATGTGAAATTGAAAAAAACAGAAGTAATAACAATGGACATTAATTATTATAAAATGAAAATAACACCCAAAATAAACTAAAACTCAGACGTATTGGTACATATTTTTTTCTGTTACTAAAATTAGTGAGAAAAAAAATAATCGTGATTGTTATTTCTTTGAAGAATTTTTATATGGGTTAATAATAATAAATCATTAAATATATGTTGAGACACTTAAAATATTACAAATCAGTTTAATAAAATATTATTTCCTGTATACCAAATGCGTTACTGGAATAATAGAAAACTACCAAATTACAAATTAAAAAAAAGTAGATACAATTCAACTAATTACCTGATAACTTTGAAAACTGCAATGCTTGAGAATGATTTCTTTCAGAAAGTAAATTATTTGGATTTTTAATATTTACAGGTACAGTATTAGCAGAATCAGATATATTGGTCGCTTTATATAATGTAACGTCATGTTTTAAAAGCGTATTTTGAACGATTTCCATATCAAACGCTTGGTCTATATAATTATGACATTTTACCAACACATTATAATGTCCAGGTGGTAACATTATTTTATAAAATGCAATATTAGACGACACTTCATAAATTGAGTCGATACCAGCAATTTTGATGGTGGCATTGCGCATTGGCGCTGAGAATTTGTCCCATATATAACCTTGAACACCTATTTCAATAAAACTTATAAATAAATAATAAGAAAATTATTCAATAAAAAAAATGTTAGATTAAAAATATATAAACTAGCCTGTGTTAGCTTGATTAATAAACGCCATAATGCTTAATAAATTATCTCTCCAAACCTGTCCAATTAATTCTTCAGACGGCATTTTACAACAGTCCAAACCAATAGAAAACATTGGTAATTTATATTCATTATAGAGTAAATCAATTAATTGACCATGTTTAGTGTTATCATTTTTGGAAGATTTGGAACACTCTGATCCAGTGCTGAACTTTCTAGCATTTTGATATGTATCTGCAAATTTTTCAAAAATAGAACTGGACGATTCCGGATATGTTACATCTGTATTTCCGCTTCCAAATTCAATTATCATATCAAAATGTTGCCATTTTAATAATAACTCGAATATCATCTCTCTAGATTTGCTATTTGGATCGTGATTGAACTTTAAATGATTAAATAATTTATCGCCAAACTCTTCTTTGGTTGTACTCAGCCGACATTGATTACTATTATCGAAATTGCTTAGCACGGCAGAAAAATTTGGATCTATATTGGGTATAAAGTGAAGAACTATATTTTGCAGAAGTTTTTTATGAATGGGCTCTCCAATACTGTATGCAGTTGTAATATGACGAGCAAAATTCAATAATGCTTCTTGTCCTAAGGGTTGAGTTCCATACATATTACTAATTATAGCAATATGAAATTTCAATTCTTCCGGTGAGCCAATCTATACAAAAAGAAAGAATATATATATATATATATATATATATATATATATATATATATATATATATATATATATATCATGACGTTTTATATATGCAATAATAATAAAAATAATTACTTCGTCAGTCACTTTCAAAGAATGAAATTCCATAGATATTTCATTGTCTCCAGCTAAAAACTCCGCAATATTAGGAAATCTATTTTCAATCTCAGATAATTCTTTATTAATTTGATCTTCTGAATGATATTTTGTTCTGACAACATTTTCAATTAATCTAAAAAGAATATTTCACAATATTACACAGTAAATTAAAATTTAAACGACGATAATAATAAAAATAAACCTAAAATCATAAGCGCTTGACCAATGTTGCGGATCATCAGCCATTAAAGTGAAATTATAGCTCAAACTACCTTCTACTGGTACTTTTAGTTCTACTGTTAAACTTTCATACCTTTAACAAAAAAAAAAAAAAATAATAATATATATATATATATATATATATATATATATTAACAATATATGGATGTGGTAAAAGTAAAGTATCGAACTCAATTATATATAATTACCCTTTTGCGGTAGCCGTTACATTATATGTACCAGGTAATAAAAGACGCCAGTAATCACCATTTTGTGCTACTCTTATTGGATGATCTATTCCTTGAACATGAATAATTGCATGTATTAATGGATGTCCTATGGAACTCCAAACAAATCCATGTAAAGTATTATGAACCTATTATTATACAAGAAAAATAATTAGGTAAAAATAAAAAAATAAACAAAATTTTATATTAAAAAAAATACCTGTTCAATATATTTTATTAGAGCTTCTTTATTGTCCAGCCAATATTTTGATAATTGAGAAGCTTGTGGAAATTTATAGCAACCAAGTTCCAAAGTTAATTCAAAATCGTTAGTATTTAGATAGTTCCAATCTTGCATTCCTCCTGATACACTGTACCTATATAACATAGAATTAGCAAAAATTTTCTATAATAAAAATTTAAAAAGCTTTTTAATAAATAATGCGAATGACTTACCATTCATTTCCATTTATTATTCCATTGGAAAATTTTTCATTTGGCATACTAATACAAGGCCTTCCCAAATGCATACTAACATGAGCCTAAAACCGTTAACAGATATATATATATATATATATATATATATATATATATATATATATATATATATATATATATACAGAAGTATCATATTAAAAGAAATATTAATCTGTGTATATGTATTTACATACATCGGAATAAATGTGAGCAAGATGAACAAACATATCATTATCTGGAGCTAAATTAGGAATTCCAGTTTTCATAGATTTATTATCATCGTAAGGATAGTTTGCAACAAGTGCACCTCCGTGTAAATTAGCAGACAATACAAATGGAATTGATTTGGACCAATTCATAACTGCTAATGTTTCTGGCTCTTGAATTTTATTCAGCTGAATTAGATATTCGAACAAATTAAAAAATTATTTTTTTGTACTCCATCTCAATAAAGAAATAATATACCTTATTTGTTATATATTGATCTGGAAAATTTCTGTTTAAATCGACTTGATCGTGATTAGACCTTCCCTGTAAACCGTCGGCATCACCTATATAGTGATTAATCTTTCTTTTAATATCACATAACGAATATTTACATTATTTTTTATAAATGTAGATAATCTATTATATCATATTTTGTGAAATTTATTAATTCATATTAAATTTATTATTGTAACGAAATATCTACTATTTACAGACTAAAAATATATATCTAAAACCAATATTTAAAAAAAAAATTCGCTATCAATAATTCAATATTTACTTGTCATAATGTATATAGCAATATTATAAATAATAATGTAATATAAAAATGTTTCTCAATATGTATTATACAAACCTTCCCTAGATTTTTCATATCCGTCAGGATTCATAGAAGGCAATAAATGAATACGAGTAGTATTAATTAATTGTGTGATACGGTCGTCTTTTAAATAATTTTCACACAAGTACTTCGCCAATAACAATAACAATTCTTTACCGACAACTTCATTGCCGTGCATATTTGCAACGTATTTAAATTCAGGTTTACCTATAAAAGAAAACGTCGTATGAAATGTGCACTCACCAAAAAAAAAAATGTAATACGAATTGTGGAAATATGGAAAATTATGATATAACTTAATGTCGGTCCTTACCGGGTAAATGTTTTCCAGGATTTTTTGTAATTTCTAAAACGTAAAGATCTCTACCTTCAACTGATTTACCAATGCTGGTGAGTCTTGTTATATTTTCATAATTGATAGATAAAGAATGTAGTAATTTTTTCATTTCATTGTAATTATGGTGCACAAAGTTTGTAGGTATAACAAAGCCATATTGATCAGCAGTAGAGCGTACAAATTTTTGTACATTTTCGTATTCCCCTAATTAATATAAATAAAAAAAAAACGTGAAAAAGCAATAAATGTACAGTAATGTGATAAGTAAAATCGATTTCAGTTATTAAAATATTCCATAGTTAGATACATTTGGTGCATTTAAACTTAGTATTCGATATATACAATATAAAATTTCATAAGCGGATAGTGTTAAAAACTGCGTGAAATATGAATTTTTTGAAATATATATATATATATATATATATATATATATTTATATTTATATATATATATATATATATATATATATATATATATATATATATATATATACACATATATATATATATTATCATAAATAAGTATCCATATGTTAAAGAGATATGAAGCAAATATGTGAATATATAAAATAATAACAGTTGGAATGAAAATAATACTTATAGGATTATTATTTTGTTTTTATATATTAATAATTATATAGTATTTTTCTTAACAATTTATTATTAAAATAAAATATAATGCAACATACAATTGATAACCACAATAACAATAATATATATTATAAAATTTGTCATAAAATTAATTCAAAATAAAATAAAATATTTATGCATATAATTATCAAAAATATATTCGAACTTTTCCTTTGACAAGATGATCCTGATTATAGATGAATTTATGTAAAGGAAAAAACAAATTATTTAATAAAAAAAATGTTAAAAACATAATAAAAATACTTATTAAATAAAAAATATGCCACAAATACAACGTTAAAAAATTTGTATAAGCAAAAATCACAATCATCAATAACATATTTATAACAAAAGGATAAATATATCAATACACCAAAGTGAAAATATAATACAATACAAGCAAATATAAAAAAATATATCGTTATTTTTAAAAGAAAATTATATTATTTTATTGTCCACCTTTTTTAAATAAGTTATAAATTGGTTGAAATGTTGGAAGGTATAAATAAAATATTAGAATTATTATTGCACAAAGAACAATATAAAATTATTGAATTTTTGTTCTACAAAATATTAAAAAATCATACTTAAAATTGGTAATAATTTTGAATATTATATTATATACATATTAATTAAATCCAACACCAAATAAAGAAGTGAAGCATATAATAAATACATAATAAGGTTAACGGAATTATTAATTGCTAATTTAAATTTGGTGTAAAAGCATAATTCGTTTTTAATATGGTAATGTTTAATCTCTTAAACATATACAAATATTAAAAAAAAAGAGTCTTTTTAAAAAGAAAATAACATTTTTCAACAAATATTAAGTGTATCCGAAAGAAATTAAAATTGTGTTTTTACTATTATTGCATATGCTATTATTACTTTAAAAATGCTTGTTAAAATTTGAGAAATAAAATATAGTTGTTTATTAACAAGAATTTTAGACGATTACTTTTATCAACTCAGATGTAAAAATGATGAAAGCGATATGAAATATTATGGATTTTTATTTAAAAAATATTTCAATATTTTGATAATTAATATATAAAATTAAAAAAAAAACAAACGCGTATAAATATCTCAGGATAATCTTTTAAATAAACAACATCTGAAACTAAATAATAAAATTTTTTTTTTACATGTAAATTATAAGAATTTAATATATTCTATACGTTCTTTTTATATAAAACTTTAATATCTTTCTGATTTACTTAACATTCCCATCAAATGTATTATAATTGTAATAATTCAAACTTCGAGTAATAAAAAAAAGAGTTTGATTATAAAAATTGACAATAAAAAATATATCACATATAAAATTAATACAATATGTCAAAAATATATGAAAAAATTATAAAAAAAATGAGCTTCATGGTGAATATTTTAGAAATATTGATAATTACATTCTAATTTTTGGAAATTTACATTCTACAATAACTCCCCATGAAACAAATTAAACATTTTATAAATGTACATACATACATATGCATGCGGATATATATGTACATTTAAAAGTTATTAAAAGCAGTACAATGCGTAAACAATGCAACGTTAATAAAGCGTAATTATTTACAAATATATTGATAATATATCGTGAAAATCAAATGTTACCTGATGGCAGATCTTCAGAATGTAATGTAAAATTGAGTACTAGAGCTCCAGTTTTAACTTCAGGAATTGTTACTTGTACAGGTTGATCCATTTTTTTATATCTAGAAAAAATAACTATTTATTACATATACATTTATAAATAATAGATAAAAGTTAAATGAATATATTTACCCGTGTGCACTAACAAAAATACTATAATTTCCTGGAAGCAATAATCGCCAATATTCACCATCTTCAGTAGATGTAACAGGATGACCGATATTGACTACATGAATGTAAGCGTTCTATATGATAAAATTTTACATAATCATATATTAGGAAATAAAACTATAATTTAAAATAAAATAAAAAAGAAAAATAATAACTTCGATTGGATTATTATTCTCGTCGTAAATAAATCCTTTAACTCCTACATGAATTTGTTCGATAAATGATAAAAGAGATTCTCTATTCAATTCCCATTCCTTCTTTAAATTACTAGCAAATGGATATTTACAACATGACAATTCAAAGGTAATCTCATAGCAATTTGAATGTAAATAGTTAAAATCTTGCATTCCACCTGAAATAAATAATATTAATTAATTTAATGATTAAATAATTTAATCATT
Source organism: Leptonema lineaticorne (assembly GCA_024500535.1). Lineage (NCBI taxonomy): Eukaryota > Metazoa > Arthropoda > Insecta > Trichoptera > Hydropsychidae > Leptonema > Leptonema lineaticorne. The sequence goes on along the minus strand of JANIJI010000014.1, from coordinate 13,359,003 downwards.
TATAGTAAATTAATAAATTGCAATATAACAAAGTCGCACATAAAAAAATGATATATATTTAATCTATTGTATATAATAAGGAATTTAAACATTTTATAGTAATACCTTTCACATCATACCAGAATGCTCCATTAGTAATACCATTTTTAAAATAGTCTGGTGCGCAGGCTGTACCATTTCTCATTATTCTATGTTTGGAAGCATATGATAATGCCAAATGTCGAAATAATACGTCATCTGGTGTTGAGCTATATTCACAACAATCATGGTTCCCACTGTACAGATCAATATAAATGATTAATAAAATTAATATCTTTCAAAAATTTTCACAAACACACACACACACACACATACAAAACTAAAAAAAAATAAAAATATGAAAAAATATTTACGCAGTACTATCATAAGGATAACTGGCAACAACAGCACCCCCATGAAGATTTCCAGATAATACGAAAGGTTTCGAAATAATCCATTTCATTATAGATTTTGTTTCTGGTTGACGACCAGTGAACGTAAATTCACTTGATTGATCGCCACTTAGATCAAATTGATCAGGGAAGTCTCTGTTTAGGTCAATGCCATTAGCATTATTTCGACCACGATATCCTTGGAGTGATTCACAATTTCCTTCCTAGAAAGAATAAAAATATAAAAAATACTCTAAATTTAAACGTTTAAACATACTATATATTATTAAATACATTTATAAAATTGATAAATTAATTATTAAACATAAAAAAAAATAATAAACTAAAAAAAAATCTCTTCCTACATACACATTTTAACATTTTAATACTAGCCTACTTCTAAGATATTTTTTATACAAATAAATTTGAAGTTTATTTATAAATGAATTTTAGTAAAATAATATTTTACTAACAGTCATTATTGGACGAAAAATTTTTATATGATATTATAATATTTTATATAAAATATTATTATTAAAATAATATTACTATTACAATGTTATTGTCACATATAATACTGGAAAAAAATCAACATTAAACTAAAATTTAACCTTTCGGCTGCTTAAGTGTTTTTAATGCCCTTAGCAAAATTTGCTATGAATTATTATCATTAAAAACAAATACATTATATATATTACATTTACAATAGTTTATTTTTACGTAAGTTCATAATGACACCTTATACGTTCACAATCATTTTAATCGCGAATTGATAATATTTTGTCATCTTTTTCTCTCATTGAGTCGCATAAACGCTCTCGTTTCAACAAGACATTACAAACTGAAGATAGTTGACTGAAATCGACAACATTTGATAATTGAAAACTTTTATTACATTTTACATGTCAGTGAAATCTTTGAAATTAAAATTAATATATATATTTATTAGCAATACATATCACATATTACAAAGTTTGAACGATTCGTTCTTCTTATCGTTTAAAGAAATTAAACAATTTAAAAATGTTTTCAATCACCAATACTTTGACGAATGGTAATATAATTTTTGAATATTAATATAATGTTATTTTTAGTTGAACAATGTTCGTCTTCATTAGTATTGGCATTTTACCGATAGCGATAAATGACCGTTTACCAGCCGAGGGGTGAAATCGGAACATAAAATATTATAGAAAGTGTGATGTACTTAAAACCTAAGCGAAATGAATAAAAATCGTACGTACTTTAGATTGTGCAAATCCATCGGGGTTCATGGAAGGCATCAAAAATATATCAGTATTATTGACGAGAGCCGTGACGCGATCGTCTTTACCATAATTTAATAGCAAATATTGCGCGAGATAAATTAAAAGTTGTCTACCGACGGTTTCATCTCCGTGCATATTGGCGACAAATTTAAACATTGGCTTTCCGAGGGTTCTCGCTTCGACATCTTTGGTAATTTCGATCGCCCACAGATCTCTGTTTTCGGCCGATTTTCCGATCGAATGCAAACGGGCCAAACCCAGATATTCGGTTTGTAAGCGCTTAAACAGTTGCTCGGTTTCTTCGTTCCTCAAGTACTTGGGATTTTCGAACGAGAGATCATTCTGTTCGACGATCGATCTGCTCTCACAATATGAAAACGCTGCGAGAACGAGCACGGCGATGGCGACGGACGTACGTCGGTCACAATTACACATGTTGTTAGCATGTGATGTGACCGTTTTCGTTACAGAAGTACTTTCACTTTTCTGCAAATTTTTATTTCTTCTCTTTTCTTAATCTAGTTTATTAAAAAGCCCATTCGGGATCCGTGATAATCGAAAAAATGTGAACTCGACACACCGACGGTTTTACGGCGACGAATGTAAAACGTGGAACGTAGCACGGAACCCCACACGAACCCCGCCGGTGACAATACGACTCCGGTTATGTCCGTCTCACTCTTTCTTCCTTTTGTATTTGGTCTTAACAATATTTTTTATTATTTATCTTCAATTCATTATTATTCTTCACGATATTATTGAATTAACAATAACAATATATACATTATTTTTCATCAGTTTTAAATGTTAACAAAATTATTATTTATTATTTAATAATTAAATAATTCCAATTAATTCAAATTTTATTTTAAAAATACTTGACACGATATCGAAATATTATCTTTGTTTGTTCCAGTAAATAGTTAGTAAATATTTATAAAATAAGTTAAAAATAATAATTAAACAAGTAAATCGTTCATATATAAAATTTAAAAAATACTAATAAAATCTTTTCACATGTAATCGCTCAATATTGTAAAAATTACAATCGCTAAATTGGACTGCATTTAAATTTTACTTAGAATGAACATTAATTTAATTATGATTATATTTATTGTAAAAATAATTAATTGAAATAATAATATTACAATTCTTTTACGAGCATGAATAATGTTAACGAAAACGCAAGTTTATAGCCAAATAACGATTGATATTCGTTGTCATACATAGTATCGTAAAGTTGGTAGCGCTGAAGGAAGGCCGTTGGTTTCGAACCGGTGACCGTTTCGATTTGTCTGCCTCTCCAGTCAGTCCGTTTGAGTCGTTGCCAGTTGAAAATTGAATTCGCCCCCCCGACTTTATCGCTTCTCACCATCGCTGTCAAAAATGGAAGCTGAACGGCGAACCAGAGCTACATACGTAATTTCGTTTTGTGTTGTTGAACAATGTTAATCGTATTTTACATTGAAACGTTTTTATACTATAATTTTTAAATATTTATACATACATATATATATATATATATATATATATGTGTGTGTGTGTGTGTGTGTGTGTGTGTACTCAGAAAACTATACTAGATATGATATTAGTAATAAATATTTGTATTAACTTCCTGAGATTTTTTTGAGAAAATGTTAAAATAAAATATTAACTCAACGTTTCCCATTTCTTTTCTTAAGATAATACTTTTCTAATATTTCTTTATAATACTGATATTCTTTCTTCAAATTTAAGATTAGAACAGAAATGAAACTAAAATAATATAGTTACATAAATGAGATATCGGAAAAATTCATTATTGATAACTCACAGTGGGTTTTGCACCATATGTTGGTTTAATAATATAACCAAATAGTCGCTAGTTTAACCAATTATTACAGTATAAATGTGTTTCTGTTATTAATTACTTGATAGAAAACTAACTACGTGCTTTTTATGTAAGTCATTAATTTAGCTTTATTTACTTTAGATTATAAATGCTCAGGAAAATTTATTCGTTAATAAAACTAAAACTGGCGAAATAACTAAGGATGGAGCTCAAATTGCTAAAACTAAAAGAGCCGTATTGGGCAATCTCAATGGAAATATTCGTTTGCAACCTGTCACAACAAAAACGAAACCCGTAATTTCTAATGAAGTTCAAAAACCCACAGTTACAAACCTAAGACCGATAACTCGAAGGTATTGTTGTAAATTTTATTGAATACATATTATTTTCGCTTTAAGAAATATATATATTTTTTTTATTTTCAATTCATAGTTATAAAAATGTTTCTTCAAAAATAGACACTAGACTTCCTATGAAAAATACAGGTTCAAATATGAAAATATATGACGAAAATGATCCAAAAGTCCAGCAACGCGAAGATTCTATTACTACAAGAACAGGAGCCATCGCATCCAAATTAAAGCAGACCAAGGTTTTATCTTCAGTTTATTTTATTTAGGATTTGAGTTTCTAAAACTGCTTCATTGAGTATAATTTAATTTTAAATTTATTCAACAATAATTTTGAATTAAAAAAAATTTGCTTGATTCGTATATTTAGAAATAAATAAAAGTATTTTTTTTCTATATAAATATATTCTACTTATGGGAACTGAACTAATTAGTAGTTTTTGCTAATTTAGTGCATATTTTAATTTATATTTTGTTCTATTTTTTCCTTTTAGATTTCAAATGCTGTTTCTAAACAGTCATCGAAAGAAAACTCATTATCAAAAAGTAGTACAATTGTTGAAAAAAATGGAGATTCTAAATGTACTATAAATACTACATTAAAAAATATGTCTATAAACAAACATTCGAAAGCAGTTGACGAAATTTTTACTAAGAAGGATTCTTATTCAGCTGATTTATTAGATGGAGTTGAAGATATTGATTCAAAAAATGGTAATAGCCCTATTTTAATGGGTATTTATATAAAAGATATTTACAATTATCTGATGGAGCTCGAATTATTATATCCTATTGCACCGCAACATCTCGATGGACAAGTAATTGTTTATATATACAAAGACAAACATATCCACATGTTTGTTAATGCTTTTGTAACACCATAAATCTTATATTATTAAAATTTTTGATTGATAATTTAGCTTACAGTTACACCAAAAATGCGTTCTATGCTTATCGACTGGCTTGTTGAAGTACATTATCAATTCAATCTAGTTCTAGAAACATTACATATGACTGTATCAATTATTGATCGCTATTTTCAAGTAATAATATTTTTAAACTCCCAATATTATATATATATATATATATATATATATATATATATATATATATATATATATATATATATATATATATATATATATATTGTTTTTTGTTTTGTTTTGTAAATAGGTTGTTAAGACTATAAAACGAACCGAGATTCAACTGGTCGGCATAACTGCTTTATTTATTGCCAGTAAATATGAAGAAATGTATGTTCCAGACACGCAAGATTTCGTATATATAACTGATAATACATATTCAAAAACTGAAATATTACAATGTGAAAGATCCATTTTATCTAAATTAGAATTCAATTTGGGTCGGCCTTTGCCCCTTCATTTTGAAAGGCGGTATGTTTAAAAGTTCTAATTCTGACTAAAGATATATGTATATATATTAAAAATTTCAATATTTTTTTTTTAGATTTATTAAAGCGGCTGGTGAAATGGAATCCAGACATCATTGGCTTGCTAAATATTTAATCGATCTATGTTTGGTTGAATATGATATGGCTCATTATAGGCCATCTGAAATTGCTGCATCAGCTGTTTGCCTTTCCATTTCTATTTTATCCTCAACAAAATTGCCTAAAAAGTGTTGGACCCCCACTTTATCATATTATTCTGGTTATAAGTATGACGATATTAAATCAATCATAAAAAAAATAGCTAAAATAGCTATTTCAGTTGAAACATCAAACTTTAAAGCTGTTGTTAACAAATATAGATCGTCAAAATTTGGCAAAGTACCTTTATTTCCTGAATTAAAGGAAAATCTGATTAAATCTATAGCGAATGACACGTGTGATTCATAGAAATTTCTGTGATATTTAATTTTGATTTTTTGTTTGGTTTTGGTGTGAAGTATTATTTCATTTTATTATGTAATACTATATTTGTAACTGACAAGACTTTATTTGTATTCTAATTTTATTATAATATTTTTTTTTTAGTTTTACGTAGTTTTTGTAAATATTATTGCTTAAATTTTCATTATAACCTTTGAAGTTTAGAATCTTTACTTTCTAACGACATATAAATGTGCACACATTTTAAAAATTTTTATCTATTAAAAAATAAAGATATGAAATAAATTTGTTCTTTTTGTCACACTCCCTTATAGAAACTAATTCTTGTTTGTATTAAATATTTAAAATTTATTATATATCTACATTTACAAATATTTTGTAATTTTAAAATGTTTATATTATGTAGTATTTTTAATTATACATTAACAATATAAACTTGATGATAACATCCTGGTTGTTATAAGGTATTCTGGCAATTTTTTCTTTGTATTGTAATTCAGAATTTATTTTATTAGAAAAATAAATATCATAATCAGCAAATAGGTATTAAATATATTTATATTTTTTTTAATTGTTTTTATTTATATGAATAAAAAATTCTCCAAATTTCAAGCCTAGAACGCGTTAATAAACATAATTGTTAAGTCTGGTTTTAATTTGTGAACTTGCTGTAGACAAATATGAATTAGATAAGACTGACTTTGGGTTTAAAGGTTGGGATGTATGACCTATTGTCCATGTCACAAATTAATCATAATCATGCTGTGTTCTGTTCGATTAAGTGTATTGCGTATTTCAACATGCAAGTGTGGTTCTTCGTTTGGTTGTCATTTCTAGTATTTAATTATGGAGCAGTGGCCGAAGGTAGTAACAATTTAATCATATATTTTAAGCTGTTTGTGTTTTAAGTGTTTATATTAACTAAAAAAGTTTAGTTTCCATTTAAAAATGTAATACACTACAAGTATAATATGTACTAATGAAAATGTCGATGTTTAATAGTATGCGGTTAAAAGTAATATATTTTAACATTTGACAAAATTTATTTGTATATTAAGTAACTATATCTATAATAAATAGTTACTTCGTTTAGCAATTTTTAAATGTTATTTTAATGATGTTTAAAAAGAAATTTAATATATGTTGCACTTTGATAATTTCTGTTTAATGTTGCTTTCAATTAAAAGAAACATTTTGTAAGCAAGAATCAAAGCAATGACGTCATAAATATTAAATTTTAAGATCGAAATTAATTTTTGTTTTATTTGGAAGCTACAAGATAACATATAGCATTACCATATGTTGCAACCATTAAAAATGCTTTATATATATAATATACCAAAATCTAACCTGACTAAGAATTCTGTTTTAACCTGAACTGAATTCGTTAAATTTTCTATTTACATTTACGGTTCAATTAATGTCTATCAAGCATATTTTGTTGTTACTTTATAGAGACTTCCCAAACAAATGATGCAGTGGAAGCAGAAAAGAAATTGGCACAACAAATTTTAAAAATTCTAGATCATTATAAACAAGAGGATCCTATTGGTATACCAGGAGCTGAAATACCTGATCCGATGCCAATTCCAAAAATGAAACAAAGTTTTTCTTTAGTTACTATGAATTTTAATAATGTTAATATTTATGGTCTTAGTAAATTTAGAATTATATATATAAAGGCTGAAATTTCTAAAATGCAGGTATTTACACACACACACACATATATATATATATATATATATATATATAAATATAAATAAATATATATATATATATATATACATATATTATTTCTGTGCTTTTCCTATATAATAATAATGTATTAAAAATGTTTATTTTTAGGTAAATGCTGCTTTAAAAATTAATAGTCTTCAAATTCTTGGAAATTACACAATGTCATCATGGATTAATAGATCTCAGGGTCCATTTGTAGTAAATTTAACAGATATTTATGTAAAAGGAGAAGCGAATTTAGCTGTAGAAAGAGATGGTCAACTTCGAGCGCAAGACATAAGTATGGATATTACCTTTAAAAACATCGCGTTGAAGTTTGAAAATTTAGGATTTATGGCTTCAATTTTTCAAAGTATCCTAAATTCAGTAGGTAATTTCCTTTTTGATTCGATCAAACCATTCGTATTAAAAGAAGCGTACACTAAAATTAGAGTGGAAATCAATAAAAATCTAGAGAAAATACCTGCGGAAATGGGTTTTCCAAATTCTATATCACCATTAGATATGGTAATTGCTGAAACTCGTGCTAAAGTACGACAAATGGATCTAGATCCTCTACAAGTGAATGATTACACTCATGTAACGCAATTTTACAGAGCTGATTTAACACATACATGGGTGACTGGTTTGTCGTCATTTTATCGAATGGGAAATATATCATTATCTGTAGAAAATCATACTCTAATTGCAGATGTGGAAATAGGAACTCAAAAATTAGAAGGAAAAACTCATTGGGATGTAAGTTTCGTTGGTGGACTTATGTCACGAGCTGGAACCGCATCATTTTCTGTGGAATATATCAGTATAAGAGTGATTTTAGCACAACCATTAGATACTAGAAAACGTCCAGAATTCAGAGATTTACAGATTGAATTAGGAAATATTCAAGCTCGATGTGACGGAGCTGGAACGTTGGATTATGTAATTGAATTTGTAGTAAATATTTTACCAAATTTGTTACGTTATCAAATCATGGATGCTATTGAAGGGCCGATAAGAGATAAAGTTCAAGAAAAATTAAACACGATAGATGTTGAACAACAGATTAAAACTGTATTAGCAAACGTGAAAGATATACAAGTTCCGGATATTCCACTTCTACATTTGAAGAAAGTTAATACGACAAGTGTTGAAGTTATAGAAGAAGATGAGTTTTGGAAATTTGATTAATGATATATATTTTAAATAAATATAACTACTTTATTAAAAACGGATATTTATCTTAGACATAATATCATATAAAAGTATTTGAAAAAAGCATATACATATACTTGGTTGTGCAAAACTCTTAAAAATATATTATTAAAGAAACACACTCGACTCTTTTTTTTTTATAAAGCATTTTTATACACGATATTGAAATAACGCGGTTCACCAATAGGAATAAATATAATTTTTTGCACGAATTTTTTGTTCTAGCACGAATCCCTAAAATTTTTTACACATTTTTATAGAAGTTTTACTTGTCTGTTTGCTGGGTGGAATCTTGTAATCCATTTTTCAAACACTTTTCAATGATCGATTGAGCTGAAACTTTGCATACTTAAAAATAATGCATAACGAAGTTAAATAACGAACGAAATTCTTCATTAAATCAAAGCCAAAGGTTGTATTAGACCACCGTTTTTCAAAGTGTGGGTCGCAACTCGGCACCAGGTCGCAGAAAAATTCAGCTGGGTCGTGGCAAAAATTATAAAAACAAAATATCTATATCATTTTGATCTAAATTTAATATTTTTCGATACTTTTTTAAGTATTTCAGGCGGAAATCTTTTACCACCGTTTTTATTACATGATTATTTTGCAATTTTTGTGTATGAAATAAACAAATAACTTGAATTTTGATTTGTATTAAAAAAAAAATTGTTTTGTAAATAAATGTTTTTTTTAATAAAGTGGGTCGCGAAAAAATTTAAAATCTCGTACCGGGCCACGGTCAACAAAGTTTTGGAAACTCTGTACTTAACATATTTACTGATAATCGTCTGTAATAAACGTGCACGCTTGTTATTAAATAGAGATGAATAATTACAAAATTGATTTTTATTCATAATTTCAATTTTTATATGTTTTGTACTAATTTTTTTTTATATAATAAAAAATATATTTTTTGTTTATAAATACTTATATAATATGTTCCATTTTCCCATATGAATTTCAAATATTTAGTTTTTTCATCTTACATGATTTTTGATGTCGCATGTATTTTTTTTACATATTTTTTTTTTGCACACTAATTATTAAGGAACGTGTCCACCATGAAAAAAAAGAGTTGACTAGTTAAAAAAATATATAAAAACCTTTAACCATAAATTCAATTAAAATTTTAAACATTTTTTTATCGATTGATAATTTGAAAATCGATTATTATAAAGAATAAAAAATGTACAAACATGTACTTAGTTACTGAAAAACTGAGTAGTGTACAAACGTTTTAAGCTATTAAAATTATTTTTTAAAATATGAATAATGAGTTTCAAAATTTATTAATTATTAACCATTTAGACTTAAAAATTGAACACCAATTCATTAATAATAAAAGGTTTATTTGAAAAATAAAAAAATGGCAAATTTCTCCTATATAGAAAATAAATTATAAATGCGACAAATTATGTACGAGTAATGGACATGTTTTATCGTGTTATTATTGATTTGAGTAGTTGCTGGTTTGACGTTTGTGTAAATCGAATTTATTCTTAGATTACTATTGCTCTAAACATTCCTATATTAAAATGGTATTGTATTTTTATTATTATACGGCTTACATTTAAAGTTTATAATTTAATTTTCTTTATTTGAATCGAAAAAAGTGTAAGATTCATTAGTTGAACCAATTGATATATTTTAAGATATCAGAATCAAATAAAAAACAAGTTTTATTCATTTAAATCTAAAAAAACAATAATTTTGAATATAATATATTGTATTAGTAATAATCTTAATTCAATCAAAACAATGTAGATTTACGTTAAAGCTTAGTAAAGTAAATCGTCAGTTATATTCTATGATTATTATTTCTATATGATTTAACGTTTCTTTACATTTACTTGTTTATTGTTTTTTCATATGCCTATTATTTATATAATAATCGGATATGTGATTTCAGCTCGTTTTAGTTTTGGGAGATTTGCATATACCTCACAGGTGTAGCAGTTTGCCACCTAAATTCAAGAAACTTTTGGTTCCTGGTCGAATTCAACACATATTATGTACAGGAAATCTTTGTACCAAAGAATCTTACGACTATTTAAAGACGTTATCAAGTGATGTACATGTTGTTAGAGGAGATTTTGACGAGGTATTAATTAAGTTTATATTACTTTTTTTTACAAGATTGATATTTAAAAGAAAAACAATGAAATGTATTTGTGTTTATTATAATCCAAAATAATTTTTCTCTCTTTAATAAATCTTCTGCACTTGTTTGTATTGTGTATATCTCTTAAGTATATTTGTCTAAAAAAATATTTTATTTTATATTTAAATTTGTGTTAAAAATATAATTTTAATTACTATAAATTTAGTTTATATTTTTATACAATTTTCAGAATCATAATTATCCTGAACAAAAAGTGGTTACTGTTGGACAATTTAAAATTGGATTATGTCATGGACATCAAATAGTTCCTTGGGGTGATCCAGAATCTCTCGCATTAATACAAAGACAACTTGACGTCGATATTTTAATATCAGGACACACACACAAATTTGAAGCATACGAACATGAGAATAAATTTTATATTAATCCTGGTTCAGCAACTGGAGCATATAATCCTATAGAAACGTAATATCGATTAAATATTTTCTTTAATATATTTATACTTTATAAATTATGCACTAACGTATTCGATGTTTTTGCTATTTTAGAAATGTTACGCCTTCTTTCGTGCTAATGGATATACAAAGTTCAATTGTTGTAACATATGTTTATCAACTGCTCGGCGATGAAGTTAAAGTAGAAAGAATTGAATATAAGAAGCAATAGATAAATAAATTTCAATGTTAAATAAATATTGCAATAACTAATGCGATGAACTATTTAAAATAAGATTTTTGACTTCAAAGATTATACATAAATATTTATTAATTATATACATATGCATATTTGTATATGTAGTAATATATTCATATACCTTTTCTTTAATTTTATTTAATGTTCATCGATTTTTTTTGTTTTGTTAAAAATTACTTTTTAATATATATTCTAAGTTTTTTTATCGCATTATATATGGCTTTATCATTTTATATGAATAAATTTTGTAACTATAATACTGATGAATTTTGTACTCATTCCAAGTAATCAGTGTTTAAAATTACAAATTGATAAAATTTTCTATATGCATATATTTACATTATTTTGTCAATATTGTTTATATGATTAAATATATAAAAACATTTAAATTTATTATCATTATTATTCTGTATTCAAATAACAAAAATATTTGAAGAAAGTTAGAACCATTTGTGTTATTATATTCTTTTCTATTATAAAACATAACTCATAAAAATATTTTAGTGACTTTCATATTCTCGAATCCTATGGATGCTCTTTTCTTAAAGTTATTTATATTGTTGTGCCAATCACCTTACAAAAACGGTTAAATAGCGCATTTTTTATTGAAAATCTAATTAAAGTCTTAGAATCTAAATAACACTGGATATAACTTTGTAAAGAATAATTCATATCAAAAGTACTTTTTATTATTGATAATGTAATTTTATAGAAATTTGAATTTACTATAATTAAAAATTAACGAAATAAATGTAACATACATATGTTTGATATCAAATGTGAATAACTGAAATAAATATTATATTTTTATTAACTAAATTTAATCTCATTACTTTAGAAAAAGACGCCTCGATATATTCCTAACAACTATCAAATATTTTAATTTACATATTACATATACGTAACATTTTATATCACTTTAAAAAACAGATTAATTCGCAATTAATGATTCAATGTTTTTAATAAAAAAGATCAAAATATTCATACATCCTATTCTTAATCATAACTGATGTAATAATCACCACTTTAAAATTTAAACATAAATTCAGTTAATTGATGTAGTTATGATCTAGTAATTAACATTAACGTCTACGATTTATTTGAAGTGCTTTACAAAAATATATTAAACTTATTCTTTCATTTTTTATCGATAGAGATCTTGAAAAACGGAAAGATAAATTCAACAATGAACATTGTCACGTGCGAAAGACATTGAACTGAATATATTTAAAAATAAAATTTAAAAAAGTATTCTACAATTATCATCGTTCTTATCATTATATTAATTGAGACAAAAATATTTAAGTCGCGAAATCCATAGGATCCAATAAAATAAATATAGCTTGTCCATTGAGGTCCGAAATCTTAGTAAGATTCTTTACGTCTGTTAAATATTGGAAAACTTATGTACACGAACTCGTTCGAGTAAATCAAAAGAATTCTTTTAAATAGAAACATCAAATTCAATATAGAAAATATGTTGCATCTATTTTAAAACTAATGACCGCAACTACATATTCTTTATTTCAAAATTTACACAACTTTATGATAACAGAAAAAGTTTAAAACACTGTTAACACTGTTGATTAATTAATATTTATATTACTAAAATATTAGGTAAATTATATTAGTTTTGTAAAATTTAATGAAAAATTTTATTTTGATAAAGGAACACGTCAACAAGAAATTTAAATAATAATAATAATAATAAAACATGATAAAATAACGTAGTCTAATTTTTACGATTATATTGCAATTATAATTAAAATTTCATATTTAATAATTTTTACTATACAGGATAAAAAAATATGGTTTTTAATTTTGATTCACATACTTTTTTTACTTCTTCTGCAATTAAAATAAATATATTAAAATATATTACGAATAAATATTAAAAAAAAGATAGAAAAAAAATACCATGAATTTCTTTTAAATTAGCGTTTTTTTGTTGAATTATAATATAAACTTCTCTTTGATTTGAAATTTTTCCTATCACCCAGTAATCATTGGATGCTTTAATAGTAATTTCACCATATTTTTCCAAACTAAAAGTAATAAAATTTTAAAATAAAATAAAAAAAAAGTTACAACAATTATTATACCTTTTTCTGTCAGAATTAATATCTGCAACAAGTTTTAACACATCTGGATTTATCGATATATTTCCGCTACGACGATTATCAAGATGTACCTACAAATAAAAATGTTTTTAAGAAATTAAATTAAATACAAATAAAAAAGCTAGTCACATAAAAAACAGATTAATAATATTATAATCACAGTGCTTTTGTATGCGACATTTAGCTGATTGAAATACAAATATTTAGGAGTCATATTGTCATTTTGAGTTCCAATAACAGATGCATCTTTACCACAATGTTCAACAATATCAGATGCAATGGCTGATAAGTGAGGTCCAACAAATGTATCAATTTTATGAACCAATTCCATTGTAAGTTTTATGTCACCTAAAAATATTCAATATTGTATGGGAAAAATTCTATATCTAAAAATATTTCTTTTATATAAAACCAACCATCTATGAAAAAACAAATAGTTGCAGCGAGAGCTCTATATATAACCAAATATAAAATTTCTGGTTGGGTATTATAATTTAAATGAACTTTAGAAACTTTAAGTAGATCACTGGATTCACGAAATCCTCCTGGTGGACTAATATAATATCCATAGTGCTGAGCTGATACACGAGGTCCTCCACGTAATTCTATTTCGATGTGAGCAGGCAGTAATGTACCAACCAGATATTTATATAATACTTGAATATCATCAGGTGATATCCCATTCCTATAATTATTTTACTAATAACATAATAATGACGCAATATATTAATATTATATAATAAAATAAACCATACCAAATTAGTTGATCATTATAGAGAAACACACATTGCTTAATTTCAGAAAATTGTGCTTCAATTAAATTAATTAAACATTGGACTTTAAGAAAGGAAAGACGATCCAAAGGTAAATATTGTACTCCTTGAAATATATCTAATATATCACAATGTGACAAATTAAGTTGTTGTAAATACTAAAAAATATCACAAATATATTTAGCACCAAAAATATATACAATTTATTTATTGCAAAAAAAAAAAAAATAACTACAGGTTGAAAAAAATCATCTAATTTAGTTTTCAAAATATCAATGGGAATATCATTAAATGCGCCTATAAAAAATCTAAACATTCGGTAAGCTGCAGCAAGAGCAGATTTTAAGACTTTGGTTTGTACCTAAAACAAAGTAAATTAATAAAATAAATCTATCACACAAAGATACCCAAAATTAAACTGATATTCACTTGCTCTCCATGATATTCGTAATATTTCGTTCCTTCAGCTGAAGTTTTATGAATGAAAGGAATATTTACTATCTAAAAATAATTTGAATAGTTTAAAATAAAAACAAATATATAATATTTATTTTTAACGTTACCATAACCATCCAAAAATTAGGTTCTGCTTGGAAAAGAATTTGTCTAGTTTTTTGAGTGTGTAAAGCCTCACAGTTATCATGAGAAAATGACCTGCAACACGAGAAAAAATTTCACTATCCATATTAAAAATGAGAAAAGGAAATAAAACTGAGAGTATTGCGTACGCTACAAATTTTATAATAGCTTCGCACAAACCAATATTCATCTTTTTTGTTTCGATATTAATTTCATTCGGATAATAAAATAAAATTTTTTCTTCTTCCTTTAGATGATAAAAAATACAATATCAATAATAAAATAAACTTCATGCACAAGTGATTTAAAATAATATATGATTACTACCTGTCCTTCTTTACTTCCAAAACTTGAGTTGAAAATAAAAAATGCTTGGAGTTCAAATTCATTTTTGGTCATTTTTAATGTTATCAAACACTTTTAAATATCTAAAAATATTTAGGGAACATATATATATATATATATTACTCTACAACTGTTGATGAAAAACAGTTCTAATACACAAATGACAGCTGTCATTATATGAGGATTAAACAATTAATTTTTCGATCTACTACAAATAAAATGTACGCAATTGTAGAAATGGTTCTTTACAAAAGAAATAACTTCCGCTATTATTTATCACATATCTGAACAATTAATGATTTATATCATTTAAATTATTAAATATTTATATCATTTGCAAATAAATAAAATATTATCATATTTATTTTCATATTTTTTATACATTATACACTTAGAAACAAACACATTATATATAATCTGCGTTTTACAATAGCAAATTTAATTTTAAAATATATTAATTTAAATTACCATTAAGTAAATGTTAAAAAAATATTTTTATACTTTTTTAATATTTTGATAAATATTTTATTTTAAATAATTGTTATATTTATATATCTACAAATAAATATTTTTCATTATCTGAATCATATGTGTGGCAGATTGATTATGGTCGTCAATAAAATTTTTTAGATAAATTATTTGTCAGTAGTAAAGGTGGATTGTCATTGGTTGGTTGTTCCTCTAATTTTTTTCTGTTAGTACGTTCATTTATTTATTTATTTTTGCTATATACCAAATTAATGTATAGTCGTTAAATTATTATTATTTTAATTTAAGTTTTGATTTTACATAACATATGTGTAATATATTACGCATTATATATTTTTCATAAATTAATTTTAGTTTAATGTGTTGCATCTTTAATGATTAGCATCAACAATAATAACGTCATTTTAGTTTAATATGTAATATAAAATGATGTATAAATTACGTACACTTTTATTTTAAAATTTCAAATATTTATTAAATAATATATTTTTCTTTGAACTTATGCTGTTTAAATATTTATCTTAACGAAAAAAACACATCTTTTTTGTTATCTGTTACACTGTAAATCATGCATATCTGGTTAAATTATTATATTTAAATTAATATTATAATTTTAAATTCGCCACTTTGTAAGGTTACGAAATTTTAAATGATAACCTTTTATCATTTTGCATTTTTTATTTATACCAATTATATATATGGGTGTGTGTGTGTGTAATTTTTATTTTTTATATTTACTTTGCTTTCATAGGTATATTTTTCTCAGATTTTCATAATGTATTGAATTTATTTTAGATAAAAATGTTATACTGTCCACCAAACGTTACTCTAAATGAAGTATGGGTGGATCATGGAATATCACAATGTTTTATGGAAACTGTGAGCGCTTCAATCATCTCTGGTTTCTTTTTAATATTAGGAACTATCCAAATTATTATGTACCATAGGTAAATACATATTCTTTGCAATATAAGTAAATAATTTAATTACATAATTATTATTGATTATTCATCGCGCTTATTATTATTCGTCTCATATTTTCCTAAATAATGACTCAGCACATTCAACGTCGTGATGGTATCGATTTTCTTAGTAATATTACATATGCAAAAATTACAGTTTTAATAAGAAAACATTTTATGTTTTTTATTTTTATTTTCAGAAGTGTTAAATACTTAGATCTTGATAATATAATAGTTAATTGATTAGAAGTATTGCGTATATTTCAAAGTAAATACTGATAATTTTTAAACAGTGATAATAAATTAATTTTAGGATATATATAAAATACAATTTCCAATTCTTTTGTCATTTTTTTTAGTAAAGTTTAATTTAATTTTAGTATTTTTTTATTTACTGTTGTTGAGTATATAATAAACATTATATTTCTTATAATAATTTAAAATATCAAATTCAATATCAAGATTTTATACGCACACCATTATGTTGTATATTTTATGCTATAATAAAAATATAAAATAATTCAAATGAAAAAAAAATGTCTTAAAATATATATATCTTACTTATCATTAATATTAAAAATAATGATATGGTTTATATTCAAATTCAATTTCTTTTATAGTTTTAATCAAATACTTTTATTTATATTTTAGATATTCTACACAAATAATAGACGTTCACTTTGCCCGCTTATATATTGTTCAGTTATTTTTCACATTTTTTATACCAACATTAGCAGTGATTCGCTTTTTATTGCAAATATTCGTTTATAAAAATGAAAACATATATGGTTATATGGTACGATTTTTTTTTATTTAAAATTATATTTAATATAATTAATTATAAATAAATTTATAATATCTTAATTAGATATTGTCACTGGTTACTACAATAGTGATGTTTCCACTTTCTGCATATTTGATGGGACTCGAAAGAAAATATTTATTGCCATCAGTTCCACCACGTGGGCATGGTTTTGTTTTATTAATATTTTGGACATTAATATTTATTACAGAAAATTTGTCATTTGTTAATATCAAAAAAGAAGGTTGGTGGTGGCATCTTCGAAAGTAAGTAACAAATTCATATATGTTTTTGTTTTCTTTGTATTAATCTAAAACGTTTTTTTTTTCAGTATGGAAGATCGATTAGAAATGTTTTTATTTGTTGGACGTTATATATCTTGTATGATAATATTTATTCTCGGTTTAAAAGCTCCAGGAATTGTTCAAAGTTATGACTCTTTGAATTCTAGTCATTATTCTAGATCACTTCCCATATCGTCTTTGGTAAATTATTGCATATATACCTTAATAAAAATTAAAAATTGAATTAAAAAAAAACAATTTTATAGGGAAACGAGGAAAATCGTTCTGCATTTCGTAATGGTTATATTAAAATGAAAACATTGTTGCCATTTATGTGGCCTCGCAATGACATTATACTGCAGATTCGTGTTTTTATTTGTGTATTAACTCTTATTGGTGGAAGAATTATAAATCTTTATGTACCAATCTATAGTAAAAAAATTGGTAAATTGGTTTTATCTATTTAAGTTTATTTATATATATTTTTGAGTTTAAATAATCGAAAATTATATATTATTTTATTGTAGTTGATAGCATATCTGATCCACCAATCATATTCAGATGGGATTTAATATTGATTTATGTATTATTCAAATTTTTGCAAGGAGGAGGTACCGGTAGTATGGGATTTTTAAATAATTTAAGATCGTTTTTATGGATTAGAGTTCAACAATATACTACTAGAGAACTTCAAGTATATTCTATTACTTGGAATAGATATCTATAATTATTTCATCGATATAATAAATCTTACAATTTTTAGACTGAATTATTCAAACATCTTCATAATTTGCCAATGCGTTGGCATCTTAGTCGTAAAACTGGAGAAGTTCTCCGCGTGATGGATAGAGGAACTGATTCGATCGATAATCTTTTATCATATATACTATTTTCTATATTACCAACATTAGTTGACATTGTTGTTGCTGTTGTTTTCTTCGTTTCTGCATTCAATTTGTGGTTTGGATTTATCGTTTTCACTACAATGGTGTTATATATTGGTAATGCACATCAATTTCTTTCAAATTTTATTATATACGTTCAACTATTATGATAATTTATATTTTAGTTATAACTATCGCTGTAACTGAATGGCGAACCAAATTTCAACGCAGGATGAATTTGGCTGATAATGCTCAAAAAGCTAGATCTGTTGATTCTTTACTTAATTTCGAAACTGTAAAATATTATGGCGCTGAACAATATGAAGTTGATAGATACAAGGAAACAATTAGAGATTATCAGGTATTTTAAAATATGTCTTATTTTAATTGGAATTGTTTTTTAAAGGCTATCTATATATTTTTAGAAAGAAGAATGGAGTACGATGTTTACTCTTAATATTTTAAACACTATGCAAAATGTAATTGTGTGTGCAGGTAAAATTGACTATGATATTTTATACTGTTTAAGTCTTTTAACTTATTTATATTTGTATTCTTTATTTCTTTTTTTTCATTTAGGTTTACTTGCTGGGTCATTACTCTGTATCAAAATGGTTGTATTTAAAGAAGGTTTGTCGGTTGGTGACTATGTACTCTTTTCGAGTTATATTATTCAACTATATGTACCTCTGAATTGGTTTGGAACATTTTATAGGTAAAATTACTAATATTATGTATTAGAAAAATATATACAAGATAATACAAATTTATTTTTTTTATTTAGTAAAACAATTTTATTAATTATGTTGTAGTACGTTTTTTTTATAGTATGTGTATTTTTTGTTTTTGGAATATTTTTATAACTAAAATGATTGATACATTTTTATTTCAGAGGAATCCAGAAAAATTTTGTTGATATGGAAAATATGTTTGAATTGTTTCGGGAAACTTCTGATATAAAAGATGCAATTGGTGCACCAGCTTTACTTGCTAGAAGAGGCACAATTGAATTTAGAAATGTGAACTTTAGCTATGTACCTGAACGTGTGATTTTGAAAGATGTTACATTTACAGTTCAGCCTGGACAAACAGTAGCATTGGTTTGTTTAGTAATAATAAAATAACATTTTGTAATCTGGTAAAATCTGTCACCAGAAATGATTTAACCAATTGAATTTAAATGTCGTAACTTTTTTTATTTTCTATTGAAAAAATGGGCTCGACTTCTTATTCAAACTAATTTTGAATTTTAATATATAATCGCTATTTTTTATATCTATATACATACTACTTTTTAATTTTAAATTATTTTTATGTTAACAATGTTTACATGAATCATTATTATGGTCTTAGGTTGGACCCACTGGTTCTGGAAAATCAACAATTATTCGGCTCTTATTCCGTTTCTACGATGTAGATTCTGGTTCTGTTGCAATTGATGGACAAGACGTAAGAACTGTTACTCAACAATCGTTAAGATCTTGTATTGGAGTAGTTCCGCAAGACACCGTTCTTTTTAATAATTCTATTAAGTATGTTTATGTATTAAATGTGTTCTAATGTTAAAAATCAAAATATTTTTATATTTTTTTAATCATTTTAGATATAATATTCAATATGGAAAACAGAATTCTCCAGACGTCGATATTATATCTGCAGCAAAAAATGCTGAAATACATGATAAAATTTTAACATTCCCCGATGCGTATGATACACAGGTATATATTAAATCAATGTTTTTCAATATTTTTAAATTTGATAAAGCTAATTAACGTATTTTAAGGTTGGAGAAAGAGGTTTAAAATTAAGTGGTGGGGAAAAACAAAGAATTGCGATTGCTCGCACAATACTAAAAGCTCCAACCATAGTTTTATTAGATGAAGCCACTTCAGCTTTAGATACTAAGACAGAAAGAAATATTCAGGTATTTTTTTAATTTCAATATGATAACTTTATTTTTTGGCATATTATTATTATTATTGTTTTTAATTAGGCTGCATTAGCGCGTGTATGTGCTAATAGGACCACCCTAGTTGTAGCTCATAGATTATCAACTATAATACATGCTGACGAAATTATTGTTTTAAAAGATGGGCAAATATTAGAAAGGGGAAAGTAAGTGTCAAGTGTTTTTAATATTATTACTGATAGCACTATTTTATTTTATAATAAGGAATGAATTTAAATGATATAAAACTTTTTAAATTCTCGTAATAGCTTTTTATATAATCTACTTCTTAAATTTTCTATTATTTATACATAGTTTTTTTTGTATTATAAAATGGTTGTATTAAGATATCTCTTAATTTTATACTTTGTTGTTTCAAATGACTATGTTAATTGAAATTATCTTTCAGCTTAATAATATATAAATATATTTTATTTTTAACATGTGATATTAGATTCTATTCAAATCAATGAAGAAAATAAAGATCAAATATTTTGTTTTTAGACATGAAGACTTAGTTGAAGCCAATGGTTTATATCAAGAAATGTGGAATCAGCAACTAGAGAAAAGCAACGGAACTAACGGTTTCAGCTCAGACGAAGGTATATCTGAGATGCCCAAAACAATAGGAAATAAGAAAGATGATGCGAATTCTGCATTTTATGGACACGGCCATGGACACGGACATCATTAAATTGTGTGTGAGTGTAAATGAGCGCATGCGTGCATTGATGTATATGTATAGTTGAAAGAAATCCCGAGATAACTTTTATCCAATATGAAATTGGATATGATCAAATGAACATTTTATATTTTAAAAGTGATAATACATATTATGATTTTATGAAATACATTAGAGCTGTAGATACGAATATATAAATTTGCACAGCTTGAAATAAATAATTATATTTTATTGCTGTAAATGAATCGAAAGTCATTTTTTATTTATATAGGATGGTCCGTTTTATTTTTGTATTGGAAAAAATATTGAAGCGAATTTGGTATAATAATCGAAAGATTCAGTACTTCTATTTTAGTTAGAAATACTTTCTGAAGTTTTGTGTTAGAATTCTAAAAATGATTACATTTTAAATTTCACTGAAATTACGATATTGTATGATTTAATCGTTTAAGAGATGAAATTTAATGATTACCGTTCGACATCTCGATTGAACGGATTTGACATATCTGAGAATATGTATCTTAAAAAATAGTATTTAGAATAAAATGACCATCGGGAAAATATAAGAAAATCTTTTGTACGGTTTGTATAAAGTGCGTAGATATATTTATACATTTTTTTTTTACTCGAATAAACGATAGTTATTCGTGTCCTTATATTAGTTGGAATTTTAAAACGGTTGAATCATTGTAATTTTCGTAAAATAAAAACTTGTTATTGTAAAGTATTTTCTTTATATTAAAATATTTATTTTTCTAATGCCGCATAGGAAAACGTTTACATTTCAGTAAAGAAGGGAAATCGACGCCGGAACGAAAGACAAAATATCAATAAAGTATGAAATATTAAAATAAATTTTTAAAATTATAAAATACACTTTCCAGAATATTTGGGAAATGTATTATCTTTGTTTTGCTTTTTATTTTAGTTCACAATATATTTTTTTTATGTACTGTAAGAAATTGATAGTCGGTAAGTAAAAAATAAAATAAACCCGGAATGAAAGCGTTTTAACGGTTTTTTATATCGTTTTCTTTTTCATTCACTTTTAATAAACGAATACGATAGGGCGGTAAAATATTTCGAACGACATTCGCTAGAATCGGAGAGGCGGCTTATGGTCGTAAAAGGTACTCGCTAGTGCGACAAGATAGATGGCGGAAGAAGCGGCATTCAAGTGTCGAGAGGGGCGGAGCGCGGCGGGACGGGGGGGCGGTCGTCGGTCGTCGGTCGCGTATCGACTCACGACTGGCGCAGTCGGCGCGTGTCGGCCGCGCGGCGCGTTTACGGGGGCGAATTTCGTCGCCGCCGCCGCTACCGCCCACCGATCGGCGCCCTCGCACGTCCCGCTCCGGCGCGGTTCCGTTTCCGCCGTTTAAATATTTCGTGCGAAAAGTGAAACGAAAAGGCCGCCTCCATGGCCGACCTGGAGGCCGTGCTGGCCGACGTCAGCTACCTGATGGCCATGGAGAAGTCCAAATGCACTCCGGCGGCGCGCGCCAGCAAGAAGATTATCTTGCCCGACCCCAGGTGCGCGTTTTCCGCATACGTTGTTAACCCTTTCCTTTCCCGTTCGTCAACATGGCGCTGCTTCTCGACGCTGATCCGAAACCGGTCGAATTCGGACTCTTATTCCGATTCCGATCCGATACGTCGTTTCGTATGTCGAACCGTTTTCGTTCGGATCTCGATTTGCGCCGCTCGAGATCGGAAACCGCGATCGACGACTGACGATGGACGGCATGCACATGCATCTTGCGCGAAATCGATCGTCTCGTCCGAGAGGAAAGTGCGCGACCAAAGACGCGCCTCTGTCAAACGTCTCTCGGTTTACGCTACTGCTATACGTATACCATATATACTCCGCTTATATACAAACACGCATATAGAGGCATCGTTACGTTTACGGAATTTGTGTTCGATGCCGGATCTTCGACGAAGCTCCGCAATTTCGATTATTATTGCGTCGTCGATGCCTTTTCCAATTCGTCGGAGCGATTTCCGAAAAAATAAAAATTATCGACTCGATCGCTATTCTTTGAATCGAATATTTTCAACTATTCGAACGCGATTTAAAAACCTACTAAAAGATTAACCCGCGCGTCCGATTACTATTTTTTTTAAGATAAAAAGGCGCCGATAAAATGTTTAAACGTGAGAATTATACGTTATTATTATTATTATCATTATTCGGAATTGTAGTTTAAAGTCGTAATCGCAGTTCTAATTGTGGAAAAATATAATTAACATCTTTATTTTAATAACAAACAGTAAAAAAGTGACTAAAGGAGGAATATGTTTTTTCGTTACCGTTGACGAAACGCTATCAAAAATCGAGATATTATCATATCTTCAATAATTCTAAAAGTATAGAGATTCAAGTTCGCTTATTACAAAATAATTACGTTTTTTATAGTAGTATTGATGATATATGTATATTTGTAATTTCGGCGATCGCGCGCCGACAGACACCTGTATTCTGATGTACAAAGTTTTATGAATGGTTTTCGGTAAACATAAATATGTTTTATCAGATAAACGGTTGTTCTTCAGATATTATAGCGATATCGAATCGAATATACCGTTTAATAATGGTGTTTGTTATCTAGAGTGTCATTTTATGCATCGATTATAATCGAAAAAATATCGACATACAGATAACGAACGAAATCCTTCACTTACTTCTAATGGTGTGAGTTTGTTGGATTTTGAAAATCTTTCGTGTCCCGTAAACTATAGTCAAAAAATATTTTTCCGAATTGTGCTTTATCAATTTGTATTCTTTTTGTGTGTTTGTTTTTAAAATGAAATGAAATGAAATAAATTAATAATTTGTACTTTTTTTTTAAAATGTGCCGGGGGGGGGGGGGCGAATTTAACGCGCGCGACAGAACACTGATATATATCAGGTTTCTTGAAACATCGTAAAATTTAAAAATAAATTTGGGAAAGTCGACAGGATTGTTGTATTGGTCGTTTAAAACTAGTGAAGTAATTTCAAAAACATGCATATCCACTTTCGTATTTTAAATCGTCGATTAAATCGTCTTCCACTTTTCGTTTTTAAAAAAACAAGTAATATCGAATATTTATTAAAATAATAATTGTGCTCTTTTCCTTCACAAATTTCATTACATGTGTCAAATTTGATTTTATTAATAATGCATAAGTAAAAAAATGTTATTGAAAACGACGATTCTTAAAAAATTATATTAGACAACTTTGTGTTCGATTGTACTTTAAAATAATGGATATTTTATGGGTCCTGTAATATGTAATAATGGGACTAGTATTGGACTTGTTTATCGACAATACAGTAAATAAATATAATAATAATATGTTACTACTGTGTTGAATTAAAATTTAAAGTTTAAAAAATATATTAATCACCTTTCATACAGAATTACAGAATATTTTAAAATTCTTAAAAAAAAACTTTTATTATAATAAAATATTGAAAGTTATTATAATAAAAAAAACGTGTTTAGAAACAATTCTTCAACTTAATATTTGGGAATATGACGTGTATCGAGAATATCTGTAGTTATGTAAAGATAATTTATGTAAAATAAGAACTTTGTACTTTTTCGTCCGATGCGATGTCAATTACTTATCGCAGGATTCAAAATAGATTTTTGATAAAATTTGTAGAAAACATTAAACCCGAAATTTTTTTTCTATCTCTATAATGAAATGTTTCATTTTCTTCTCTCTTTCTCGCAGCGTTTACACTCAGCATCGATTTTCTTTTGCGTTTTTTTTTTATTATTATTATTAAAGCTCAGCAAATATTCAATTTTGTCGCATTGTTTTTATTAATTTTTGTGCAAATCAAAGTAATACTCTAAAAATGAAACAATTATTGAAATATTTTAAAATAAAAATAATTAATTTTGTTACATGTTACATTTTTAAATAAATAATTTGTGCAAAATAAAAATTTGGAATCATTTATGTATAAATATAATATTTTATCTATTATTGATATTTTCCTTTCTCTATTTTTTGATATACGACTATTTATTTAATTTGCAATTTATCGTTAAATTTTAATAATTATTAATAGTGTTTATTATTTACATACCAAACATGCAATATCATATCATAAATATATTTTCTATTTTAATTAATTTGTACTATTAAAATTGACTAGATTTTAATTGTAGAGCTTCAAAATTAACATTGTTTATCTCTGAAAAAAAAACTTTATTGCAAATGATGAATGTATTTAATTTTTTTGTAATATATTGGAATGAAACGTTTTAATATCGTTTAATTTTAAAAGTAAGCGATAGCGTTATTTTATTTTAAACTTATTTTTGATATGTGGTATTTCCGAAGATTTTTTTATTTGAAATTTATTAACTATTAACATTAATATATTGTTGTCTATAGTAACTTTTGATGATTTTTGATTTTTATTTTGGATATCTGGAAATATCGTTACTCGTTTCAATTTAATATATTTATCAACTGATTTAGTTGAACTTTTAAACTTTTTAGTTGTACCATAATAATATAAGTCTTCAAAACACAATATGTATTATAAAGATATCACATCTTTGATTTTCATTAAAATTCAATCAATTACGCAATTGTTTTCAATATTTTAGCACTGTAATCGAATAAATTTATATTATTGCATTTTTTTTCCTTCTTTACGCTGGTCACGTTGTCGATTCTAAGTGTATGCATGCAATTTTAAATTGAAGAAATCTAATTGAATATATGTCAGTGATGCTGCGAAGGTTAATCGCACTATGCGTACGCGATATGTATGTTCTTACATAGTTAACTACTACGGTCACTTATTATTATTATTATTATTATTTCATTTTCTTTATTATGCTTTAATATTATTTTGAGTTTTATTTGTTCTTCTTATATTTTATTTTTCAATTAATATTCGATTAAAAGCTATTCTATTTATATATTTAAAAAATATTTATTGAATTTTTTTAAGATGCGATAAAATAAAATATAATTATGGTTGTCGTATGTACTCTCATATATATATAAAGAAAAAAAAATATATTTTAACATTCGATATGCATACGCACAATATTCGATAAAAGAGATAAATAAATATAAATTCATATGTAGTGATTATCGTTCAAACTGAAATCATTTACTTCTCGCTTAAGCTTTCAGGATTACTAAAATCCGTATCAAAATTCGTTTTTGCCAGTCGTTGTTTGCTTTTGTCGATGGCGAATTATCATCATATTGTTTATGAATATGGTGTTGCTATCTATGACGCATGTTAGCAGTTAATGATTATAATGTATTATCAGACGCCGTAGTTTACGAATTAATAATCAAAAGCTATATATATATATTATGAAATATTATTGAATACGCAACATTGATATTATTTTCGAATGTATTTTTAATTTTTCGATCGAGACATATATATTTTTAATAATCGATTATGTTAACAACGATTATGAATTAGAAACGCAACAAAATCTTTTCTTCTCGACGAAACGATAAAAACACATTCCAGATGTATGCTTCAGTAAAATATTTTATCCGTTTTCGAATTTCGTATACACAATTTTTGATAAATAATACTGTTTGCATGTAACGTTACGAAAACGTTAGGCAATATCAAACTGAGACATTAGTTTCTTTTTTTTTCTTTTCGTATTTTTTTTTTGTCTCTGTTCGTTCTTCTTTGTGATGGAACTTTTTAAGACATTTTTGTATACATCGAAAACCTCATCTGACGTAAAACGGTTTCTAAATCTTACTAAAAATATTCGAAAAACAAAACTAGATAAAACACGGCGGGAAATTTGATTAAAAAATATATTTACTTTTATCGGTCATTCATAACTTGATTTGTTTTATATCCGTTATATTTCATATTAAAAAATTTGTAATATTTGCATTTGCAGTATATGGACAAAATATTTCTTCATATGTATTACAAATAAAGCATAATGAATATTTTATTAATATTAATATTTGATTTCAACATCAATATAACAATTTTTAATAAAATATATTAATATTATTGATATTTCTCCTGACCCACAAATTGTTACGAATTCTGATATTAAAATTATCATAATATCATAATTGTTTTGGTTTGTTTGTTAATTATTTCCCTCTAAAATTTAATCCACTATATTTTAACCCAACAGATAAAAAAGAATAATGTTTCGAATGTTTTTATTTTCATCTCATGTAAATTATAAGTACGCGATATTTGACCTCGTTTGATTTTAATTTTATTTTTTAAAACTAATGCGTTTCAAGAATAATTGAACAATTTTCCTCGAAATTTACACTGATCTTCGTTTTAATTATATAATTTTTTTTGTAAATTCGACATTGTAATTTATATATATATATATATATATATATATATATATATATATATATATATATATATATATATATATTTACATTTTGTCGTTGTTTGCGAAAAACTTTCTTAATAGTAACGGTTGTTGAATCCGCGTAGGATCCATAACTCAAACAATTGTTTATGACCAATGGATCCATATTGGATCCATAATACCACCAACGGTTGATGTTCAACGGCGCCAAATTTTAATCCATCCTAAATCAAATCATTCACGCTGGATTGCTCCAAAAAACCGCAACGATTAATTTATGTACGAAAATTGTTATTTGTTTTAATATCTAATGTATTTTTACAAAATAATTTGTATTAATTATTGGTAAAAAAATCAACTAATAGAAATGTTATTTTTTAAATATGCGCCGACTGTATGGTGTTTTAATAATTCATATTTATTTGGGTGTGCGATTTTTTAATCTATCACAAATTCATTTATAAAATTTTTAGTAGATGAAAATTTTACGCAAAAGTTGAAAATAATAATACTATTATTTCTTGTGTTTGATTAATTTTATTATTATTGAATTTAACCTCGATATGTATGTGTGTGCGTATGCGGATTTACAATAATTTTTAATTTATATTTATAAATATTAGAAGTATGATAAGGAATGTAGTTTTATATTTTTAATAAACAACCATTTTTTTGTCAATTATTCGAAATAATTACTATATCATAACCCAGCATTTCCCAAACTTTTTTGACCTCGGCGCGGTATGAGATTTTATTTTTTTTCCCGACCCACCTTATAAATAAAACATTTATATACAAAAAAATATATTATTTTTAATAGAAATCAAAATTCAAATTATTTGTTTGTTTATTTCATATAATACATAAAAATTGCAAAATGATTATAATATAACAAAAACGGTGGTAAACAGTTGCCACCTGTAGTACTTGAAAAAGAGTAGAAAAATATTAAATTTAGAGCAAAATGTTATAGATTTTATTGTTTTTACAATTTTTGCCACAACCCAGCTGAATTTTTCTGCGACCCGGTGACGGGTTGCGACCCATACTTTAGGAAACACTGTCAACCCATTATGTATTGACAAGTGTTAATATATCTCTTTCCCGATACTTAAAATATTAGAACATATCAGTATAGATAAAAAAAAATAAAGTTATTTTGATCTTCATTAACATCAAATTAAAGTAGAAAATGAAACTGATCCCAAATAAATTACACAAGATTTAAAATTTCAGTCTACATTAAAACGATTTTTAAAATATTATAATCAGACACAATATAAAGAGAAAAGACGTATGTACCGCTTTGACTTTTAATTAAAAAAAATTCAATATGTAACGATATGAAATGCGCTTTTACCTAGTTTTATCAAAAATACTTTTTTTCAAAAAAAATGCTGCTTAAAACGAAAAGTGGAAATTTTCATAAACAATAACAGCTGTTACCATCAAAACAAATGGTTTAGCTACTGCCAAATCATGATTATAAATGAATTATTCATCATAAACTTTTGGAATCTGATGTACTTAATAATGTTGTGTTATATTATACACAATTTAAACGATTAATTTCGATTGAATCAAAAAGTTCAAAGTCAATGAATCGAAATGTTATTCTACAACATTATATTGTACGACCGCACACTGCCAAATTCATCCAATAAAAAAATAAAATGGACTAAAAAGAACTGTTACTATTCTCTTGATGCTGCGTCATCGGATTATCATATTTTCAGACTAATGAAACACTTATTTCGAAGAAAATAGTATACATTTAACAGCTACTGAAAATGCAGTGAAAACTTTTTTTTTTTAATTCAAAATTAAACTTTTTTTCAGTTTGCGGAAGCTTGACAGAATGTCTTTCCTGATGATACATTTTATAAACAGTACATTTTGACAATTATATTATCTGTGTTTTGAATATAACGCTCTCAGAACATTTTATGGGTGTGCGGTTCATATTTTTAGCACACTCTGAATATACCATACACTACCGGTATTTATATATTTGAATTATATTGATTAAAATATTTGGAATGTATAAAATGATACACAAATGTTATAAATGATTTGAAAATAATATCTTTCATGAATAATATTTAATTAACTCTTATAAGTATGTTTTAATTTTAATGTACTAATTTTATCTTTACTTTATACAATATATACACGCATATATATATATATATATATATATATATATATATATGCGTTTGTGTGTGTGTGATGACGGCCTTTATAATGTATATTTTTTTACGATATTTATTTTTAAATTAGAATATAATATTTATATTAAACTTTTATCTCTAGTTTAATTTTTCTGGTTATTGACAATGCAATTTTTTTATTTGTCATTTGATATTAAGTGTATGCATGTTAAACAGATCTTTACAGATTTTGATTTACTAACACGCTTTTTCGGGCTTGAATTATAAACATATATTCTTCCAATTTTTTATATTTTATATAATAATGTAAAAGTAACATAAAGTTAAATATTTGAACTGTGATTAATAGTAATTTATATATTTTGAAATAAACCAAATTTATACAAGTTATTTTACGGTTATAAATATGATTTCGATATATATGTCAACAGTTCATATTTATTTATTTTTCGTTATTCCCCATACTAATATACATTTATTTATTAATGTAAACTATGTAAACGTTGTATATATGACTTGTCAAAATACAATTGATTTTCATTATATATACATATGTGCGTGCGTGCGTGCGTACGTACATGTTCGATTTAAATATTTTTTTTTCTCAAAAACTGCATTTTTAATTTAAAAACATATCGATATATTAAAATAAATATTTTTAATTCTTATATATATATATATATATATATATATATATATATATATATATATTTATTTATTTATTTATTTATTTTCTGTTTCAGTGTTCGCAGCGTCATGCACAAATATTTGGAAAAGAAAAATGAAGTGAATTTCGACAAAATCTTCAATCAAGTACTAGGTAATTTTAGTTGATGTTTTTCATTATTAACTTATTTTTTTGAAAAAAAAAAGCGTGATTCGTTTCAATGTCAATTCCATTATTTACGTATTTTTCTCGGAAGTTCTCAGGTGTGTAATTATATAAACTTTATAACGACAATCGAATCGAAACTTCATAGCCTCGAAATACCTCTGAATTACGTGACGCACCGGCGATTTTTTTTTATTTTTATTTTTTATTTTGTATCCACCATACTTCCACTTGTTTCTCATTAAAACTTCTTGTTCTTTGAAGGTTATTTTTTGTGAATTTATTTTTATAACAAATTAGACGTCTCTCGGCGTGATATTATTAATATTATTATGCCCAAAATTAATTTAGTGACATATAATGTAAAAACGCATGTGTATATATATATATATATATATATATATATATATATGTATATATATATATATATATATATATATATATATATATATATATATATATATATATATATATATATATATTGTACGCACATTTTGCGATCGGTAAATACATTAGTGGACCCTGTATGTTAGCAATGAAATTTGAGAGCAAAAGGTTAAATTTCATTCAATAAGCGTGAATTGGATGAATTAAATGGGTCATTTTGTAAACAATAAAACACCATATGTATATTTTTTGTACTACAAATTAACATTATAATATCAACATTTCCACAGTTACCGCGACGATAATTCAATTTTATTTTAATTAAAATCATTATAATTAATGAACACTAAGTTTCTTATTGGTTGATTTTAAATGTTGGATAATTTTGTATTTTTGTCCGCTGCTTATAATTAATTAGTAGTAATCAATAATCTATACAGATAGTATAGATTATATAGGAATCAATAATTTGGATCATTATAGATCGGAACAGTTGCTATTTATTTTAACTGAAAAAGCTAGATGATTTATTTGATAGTTTCGACTGATTAAATAAAAATATTTATATTTTTTGCTAAACCCTAATTTTCTTCAGTAAAAGTAATACGATGGTATGTGTTAAGCAATGAAATTTTAGTGTATAAATAATATAAATTTATTTTCTTTTTATAACTTTTTTCTTATTGTGATGCAATAAATTTCTCTGGGTTTTTATATACCGGAACAAGTAGCAGCATCGGTGTCAAATTCGAGTTATGGAGAATAAAATAGCAATATACTACTCGTATAATATTTATTACACAATTATTTAAACTCAAGAAATAATAAAAAAAAAACTGTTTAGTAATTGGGCGAGTAGTAAGAATTTATTACTCTTATTAAGAACTTATCACTTTTAGTATCTCAAAACACCTTCGATTTAAAATATTATATACTACTTTCTTCAAGTGTGTAAATTAATTTATTTTTTAACTAAACTAAAAATAATTTAAAATTTTATTGTTTTACTGGAAATATTTTGATATTTAAAAATTTACGAATCAAATTATAATAAAAATAAGCTAAAGCAGTAAAGATTTATTAAATAATTTTAATAGTTAATTATGATGCAGTCCATTTATACAATAATTGAAAAAAAAATTGATTCGCATAGTAAAATCTTAATGGAAAAAATTAAGAACAATTGCACTAAAGTTATTAAACTCGATATTTTATGTCAGAGACTTTTTCAAGTGGTCTTGTAGTACTAGTCTTCAATGAATCTACTTTCATTTTTTCTTCTGCTGCTTCATCGATAGTAAGAGATCCGCTACACAATAAAATATTATTTATAGTGTGATATTACATCAAAACTTATCATGAACCAATCGGTTGTTGTTAGTACTTCACATTAAACACGTTAAATTATGTTGAATAAATATTTAATTATGTGAAATAGCAGCTTTTAGTTATTCAATAATGAATATAATGTCAAGGAGCAAATGAAGATATAAAAACAAATAAATATCAGCAATTGACAAGTCTACATCTGAATTTTTTAATTAACAAAAATCAAAATGTATTTGAAAAAATCAATATCATGAAATTTATCAAAAAATAAATGCACGACGACATAGATATACACGCATTTTTTACTTTTATTTTTTTTTTAAATTCAAAATATTATAGAAAAGAAGAAATCTATTTTAGAGTTATTATTTTATATGAACAAATTATATTTTATAGTTGAACGTCACTGAAATTAAGTCAGATATATTTTTAATTGTGAATGTGTTGGTGTGGTAAGCATATATTGAACTGGTTGCAGGAAACACGTTGATTAAATATTTCCCTTATTGCTGATGGAAACTGTTTCATATTTACAATAAACAAGATTCGGTTGATTATTTGTAATCAGGTGAGATAACATGCACACAGTAAAAGATAGTTTATTAGTCGAGAAATACTTTCAGAGGAAAATATATTTATAATGCTATAAATATTATACTAGCAAATTACTTTTTCGTTATTTTACTTTTCGTCTATTATATTCGATCGATAAATAAACGATATACATATACTTAGCTTTTTATATGTTGAATATAATATATATATATATATATATATATATATATATATATATATATATGTGTGTGTGTGTGTGTGTGTGTGTGTGTGTGTGTGTGTGTACCAACCTTAAAACAATTTATTATCGTTATGGTCCCATCAAATGGGGAAAAATAATTTATCATTATATTTTATTCGCGTAACAATAGATTAAAAGTAATACGATAATATTTTTGAACATTACACATAGTTTGCTCACAAAGTAATGAGATTGATATCATATAACACGAACTAATAACACCATACTTTTTTTTTCCCGTTGTGAAAGAAATCCAACATCTCATGATGCTTCAACGTTAGTGACAAGTTGGTGTTGCAAATAAATAAACTATAAGAATATATATATATATATATATATATATATATATATATATATATATATATATATATATATATTCAATACTTTGACTGTGTTGTAACCGCTTTTCAAATTGTGCTCACGTAGTTCAGTTAGCATAATTTTTTGCCTCGATGTCGATGACCTTTCTCATATAGGTTCATCTTCGATTAATTCTCAACCTCCAAAAAATTCTTTATAATTCTTGAAAACTTGCGTTATCCTTGTATCCAGGTTTTAATCAAGATTAAATCGAACATCATAGTTTCTAATTTCGTTTGCTCATTCCTTTTTTCGTAACGCAGACACAAAAATCATTTTACAAAAAAAAAATATTCTCAATTTACTTATCAATAATAACACACATTCGCAATTAAAAACATATCAAACATATTTTTAAGTAACGCTCAACAATGAAATATAATCCATTCATATAAAATATCTAAATTATAAATCTGAAATAGTTTTTTTTTCTTTTCATTTTACAAATTCATCCATAAAATTGTGCACTATTTAAGATAAATTTCACGATATTGATTTTTGATGTATATTTATTTTAAACATATTTTGATTTCTGTAAATGAAAATTTTAAATATCGTACAACTTATTCACAAATGTGCTTACTAAACGTTTCTAACTAAATTCGCAAATGTATTACGTATAAATGGATGAAAAAAGCCTATATATTGGTTTGACTGAACCAAAAGTAAACAAATACAAGTGACCCTTGTAACCTACCATCGTATACGCACTTCGAGTGGTGCTTACTCTACTCATCTGGTTTGTTTACATTTGTAATTTGTTCTTAGTAATATGATTCTATTATATTTTGTGTTAAAAGGGTGTTTAAAAAATTACTATAGAAAGGATGACCAACAATCGATATATTTCACAATTTTAAGTATTTTATTAATGACTTACAAAACAAAATATTAATAAGTAATATTAATGCAATGACCATCCTGTATATTTTTTCTCGCAATTGATGTTATTGAAAAAGTAAAAAATGAATTGGAATAATTCAACGCTATTACATCAGTGAAGAGACGGAAAATTTTGTTTTTAGTTAACAATAGGAAAATAATACATTTTCGCATTTCATCAATTCGCATAAGATAGAGAGGAAATTCACACAAGTCTACGCAAATGGATCAATTGTTTGACAAGATCGTATTGTTTGAAGTATGCCCTCGAGTAAATATTTTGTTAAAACAAGCTTTTGATACAAATCACAAGAGACTTACTTCGATTTACATTCCGGCAATTTTCGACAAATGTTTAATTAAAAATTTCTAGTATGTTAATAATTATGGCACGATTTGATTTTATACAGTTTAGAATCTTTTCAAAAATAGAATTTATCATTTGCACAAATATAATACAATAAAAAAAAATATATTAAATTCCTCCACGTGCAAACAGATTGACATAAAACATAATAAAATATTTTCTTTAATTCTTGTGCGTACATTTATGTTCTGATAATTTCTCTAATTGTGAAAAATCATTTTATTGCTATTATAATTATTATATCCAATATAGTATCCGTATAACCATTGATGTTTTAATGAAGAGTGGATTTGAAATATAAAAGAACGAGGCAATATTTAATGAATAGAACACCAGTGTGAGATATTATGTGAATTCATATCGATGTCTATTTTTAAATTTGTTCTTTTTTTAACTTCTGTAGCTCAAATTCAATTCAGCCAATCGATGTTGTGCAATAACTAATTATTTTGAATCACAAATAACTTCCACAAACAAAAAACTAAACTATAAATACATGTGTGTGTGTTTTGAAAAAAACGGTTATGATCAATCTTAACGAAAATATATAGTTTTTTTTTCTTTAAATGGGAATTTTTAATCGTATAATTAAAAATTCTCACAAATTTATTATTAGAATATTACCGGCGTCATCTTTAGGATTGTTCTCTGCATATCGTTCGCCGTTAATGCTTTTACTAATTTATTCCGTTACTAATTTCCCTCGGGATTTTCCGGAACGGTATGGTTTGTGACGATCGTCACCTTAAAAATACATATCTTAATTCATATTTACAACGTTCTTAAATTATTTTTGTATGTGTATTTAAAATAAAAATTTTAACAATATCATAAATTTCGTTTTATTTTAATCTTAAATTTTTGGAAATATTATTTTTTAATATAAAATTAATCACAGCATTTTACCGATGAAGAAACACATTAATCATAAGTTTTTTTTCAATATTTACTATTTATACAAATCCACTCTTTTCTTCTCTCTACAAATTAATAATTTTGATAAATTAAACGATTGATTTATTAGAAAAAAAAACAATTATTAACTAACCCTAATTTATATTCATTATATATACGATATTATTTCATATCGATATCAATATATTTTAAAACAAATCAAACTTCTTATTTATATTTAAATATATTGGATATGGTATCATTAAAATACTTTGACCATTTATTATCTAAAATCGTAAACCATTCAATGTACTTGTTTTAACATACTAACCTAAAATATGCATGCCGATTGTAATAGCTCATATTAAATCTCATATATTACAACAATAGTTTTATTGAGATATGTTTTTCAATTTCGTTCAACAATGTTTTAATAATTTGTCATTATTAATCCAAAATGTGTTTTGTTTCAGGTTATTTATTATTTAAAGATTTTTGCGAGACGACTTGTGATGAACCTGTTCCCCAACTACGATTTTACGAAGAGGTAAATTCAATCATATTTTCACACGTTTTTAACAATATATATATATATATATATATATATATATATATATATATATATGTTACACGTGTTACTCTTTTAATTTAAATTTATAACGTATTTTTACGTCTTTTTTTTCATTCATAATGCTACAAAAGTAATTTAATGTTTCACGTAAAACGAAATAGGAGGAAAAAAAGTCACCCGTATATACCATATATATATATATATATATATATATATATATATATATATATATATATATATATATATATATATATATATAAATATATATATATATATATATATATATATATATATATATAAATATATATATATATATATATATATATATATTATATGTACTATAACACCCTTTGCTTTATGGTACTGTCTGTTTATGTCGTTTCGTAATAAATCTTAACGCTTCTTTATCAATCTCGTCTGCAAACTTTATTGTGATGCTGCAAAAATACACCCTGAATTTGTTTATTGTGTAGTTTTACGATTCTTTCGGCGCTCCGATGACTTTATTATTAAAAATGTACATATACAATATATGGTATATAATGCTGTACGACGCGTTTCTGTTAACGTAAGAGATCAATTGCATCTGTTTGACATTCATGATATGTTACAAACGAGAAATAACAGTCAATATATTTAAAAATTATCGTATCTCTTATATATTAAACAATCGTCACTCTTAGATTTCTTTAGTGTTTATTTTTTTTCAATTTTGTATTCTTATATTATTATCAATTAAAGATTTGTAAATATTTTTCATATTAACTTACTGTAATTGTTTCATTTTTACTTGACATCATATTTTACAATGATTTCACATAAAAAGTTAAACGATCATTTTTAAAGAAAAAAGTATGCGTTTATGAAGTTGTTGAATATTGATGAAATACATAATTATTAATGGAACTTCTCACGACTACAGCATATAAATAATTGTTAAATACACCAAATAGTACTAACTTCTATATTTACATTGTTTTTAATTAGATTTATAATAAAAAATTAGTATCATTTTTATTATATCTGTTATTTATATTTTTTTATTTATTAAATATTTATATATATATATATATATATATATATATATATATATATATTAATTATATTGTGTTTTTTTTATTTAGATAAAAGTTTATGAAAAACAAGAATGTCCGGAAGAAAGAAGAAAAATTGCAAGAAATATATTCGATAATTTTATCATGAAAGAATTATTAGCGCATGCGCATGTAAGTAACAAATAAATCTTTTTTTTTTTATTTTTCATTTCATGTTTTGTTCGCTTAAATCGCCGTTATTTTGACATTCTTCAATATTGATATATTTTATCAAGTTATTAATAGTCGCATCACATGATTATTACATTACGTCATTGAAAGGGAAAATATTAAATTATTTTGTGAATGCTTTAAGCTGATTATGTAAAGTGATAATTCAACGATACTGTTAGAACGCTCTTGAATGTGTATAATATTCTGTCTGTATATAATAGGAACAGCATCAAATATTTATACAACGAGTTATTTTAGTTTTACCAATATTGTAATGTTATAATAACCTTTATGTGTATATATATTCAGTTATTGTGTCAGAAGTTTTCTCAATCTATATATGCGTTAAAAGTATCTGTATATTTTTTTTCTTCCAGGATTATTCAAAAGAATGTGTTGCGCATGTACAAAAACATTTGATGAAAAATGAAGTACCTGTTAACTTATTTGAGGTATACATTATAAAATAAATAATTATATATATATATATATATATATATATATATATATATATATATATATTATTACTTTTTTTCAGCCATATATAGAAGAAATTTTTCAGCATTTAAGAGGAGAACCCTTTAAAAATTTTCTAGAAAGGTACATATGATGATAACTGGGTAATTTTAAAAATACAATTCATAAAATTAGAGATGATTTAATAATTTTTATATTTGTATTTACAGTGATAAATACACGAGATTTTGTCAGTGGAAAAATTTAGAATTAAATATACAGGTATATATCACATTTACTGATATTGAAAATTTATTAGTTAAAAAGAAAATATTAAAATACTTTATATATTTTTTTATCAGTTGACTATGAACGACTTTAGTGTTCATCGTATTATTGGTCGCGGTGGATTTGGTGAAGTGTATGGTTGTCGAAAAGCTGATACTGGTAAAATGTATGCCATGAAGTGCCTCGACAAAAAACGTATAAAAATGAAACAGGGCGAAACTCTCGCACTCAATGAAAGGATTATGTTATCCCTCGTCAGCACTGGGGTATGTCTATATGATTTGATTTCTTGAACTAATTCTATTTTTTAATATATATACCATATATATATATATATATATATATATATATATATATATATATATATATATATATATATACCATATATATATATATATATATATACCATATATATATATATATATATATATATATATATATATATATATATATATATATATATATAATATGTATTACAATATAATTTTAATATATATAAAATATAATATTTCCTTATTTATAATATTTGTACTTAAATTTTTTATCTTCTTATAAATAAGAGAGATTTTACAACTAGTCTATTTTTAAGATGATTGTTAATTAAATATAAATTATCGCTTTTAAAATTTTCTCTATTTTACATAATTAATTATATTTATTCGATATATATTTTTATTGTAGGTGGATTGTCCTTTTATAGTATGTATGACTTATGCCTTTCACACACCTGATAAACTATGTTTCATACTCGATTTAATGAATGGAGGTGATCTTCATTATCATCTTAGTCAACATGGTGTGTTTAATG
Source organism: Leptonema lineaticorne (assembly GCA_024500535.1). NCBI lineage: Eukaryota > Metazoa > Arthropoda > Insecta > Trichoptera > Hydropsychidae > Leptonema > Leptonema lineaticorne. Next base: position 13,319,919 of record JANIJI010000014.1, on the reverse strand, counting down.
AACCAGAAATGAAATTTTATGCTGCTGAAGTAATACTAGGTATATTTTAAAAAACTATAATTATTTATCACGAAAATTTAGTTATTTTCATATATAATGAAATTTTGTCCAATTTATTTTATTAGGTTTGGAACATATGCATCGTCGACATATAGTTTATCGAGATTTAAAACCAGCAAATATCTTATTAGATGAACATGGTCATATAAGAATATCGGATCTTGGATTAGCTTGTGATTTTTCCAAGAAAAAACCTCATGCCAGCGTGTAAATACCTCTTATATATATATATATATATATATATATATATATATATATATATATATATTACAATTTTATTCATTAATTTGTAGAGGAACTCATGGTTATATGGCTCCTGAAGTACTTTCAAAAGGAACTGCATATGATTCATCAGCTGATTGGTTTAGTTTTGGTTGTATGTTATATAAATTACTTAAAGGGCACTCACCATTTCGCCAACACAAAACTAAAGATAAACATGAAATCGATAGAATGACTTTAACCATGGTATACTATTTTTTTTAATTATTTAAAAATTTCGGGTTAATAATAAATGTAATATAAATATTTTTTTAGAATGTGGAATTACCAGAAACGTTTAGTGCAAATTTAAGATCTTTATTAGAAGGTTTGTTACAAAGAGATATCGATAAACGTTTAGGTTGTAAAGGAAATGGGTATGTTTATATCGTAAATTCATAATAATTTTCTAATTGTTTGTACTTACACATCGAATTTCTAATTGATGATATATAGCGCGGATGAAGTTAAAGAACATCCATTTTTTGCTGGAATTGATTGGCAACAAGTTTATCATCAGAAATATACGCCGCCTCTTATACCACCTCGAGGTGAAGTAAATGCTGCAGATGCTTTTGACATAGGATCATTCGATGAAGAAGATACTAAAGGAATTAAGGTTTGTAATTTTATCAGAATTGTTTAATGTAATAATATTGCAGATGTGATTTAAATTCGATTTTATTATAATGTATTAGGCGAAAATCTTATTCTATCATTTTCTTAGATTATGTTAAATTTTATTTTATTTTAAATCTATTTTACAGCTTACTGAAGCTGACCAGGAATTATATAAAAATTTTCCTCTCGTAATATCAGAACGATGGCAATCAGAAGTTGCTGAAACTGTGTTTGAAACAATTAATCAAGAGGCTGATAAACTCGAATGTAAAAAGAAAGCTAAGCAAAAGCAGAAGTTTGATGCTGACGAAAAAGGTTTTGTTTGAATTATTTACAAATTCTGTAAACTTTTCTTTGCATATGATGTATTTTTAATATATTTCAGAGTCGGATTGTATACTTCATGGATATGTAAAAAAACTAGGTGGACCATTTGCCTCTGCATGGCAAACAAGATATGCTAAATTATATCCAAACAGATTAGAATTACATCATCCTGAAGGTCATACAGGTAATCGGGCACCGGAACTTATATTCTTAGATGCCGTTCAGGAGGTTGCTCGAGATCTTACCAATGTGAAAGGCGAGCAGTCTATTGTGCTACGTGTAAAAGGAGATAACAAAATTGTTCTTACAAATAATGTATGTTTACTCGTCTCATATGTAAATTATATTTTTTTTACTGTTATATAATATCATTTTATTATAGGATGAGATTGGCTTGAAAGAGTGGGCATTATCATTACGTTCCGCTCATAAGTGTTCTCAAGAACTACTTTCTTCCATGGCTAAAAAGGCGGGTAAAATATATGGTACTACAGATGGAGTTCGTGATGGTGTTCGTGATCCTAATAATCAACAACGCAATACAAACGGTGGTAATAATAACTAGCACGAACTGCCAGCACCCCTACCTGCCCGGGGTGCAAAAATGTTTCGTCGTTCTAAGAGCGCTATGCAACTAATCAAATAAAATTTTGTGATTCCAATTTTAGTGTAAAATGAATTCATAACAAAATATATGAAAAGTTAAAAATAGAAAGGTAAAATGTATATGTATATGTGAAAAATGGGAAAAATATGTAAATTATATACAATATTGATTAAAACGTATATGTGATTGATGCATGGTGTAATTTTTTTGATCATTTTAATAGCAAATTGTGTCAAAATGGTGTAGTGATATAAATAAATGCGAATACTTTTATGAATGTGTAATTTATAAAATATTACTTTTTATTTATTTAAATTTTGTATATATATTTATACTTATATATATATATATATATATATATATATATATATATATATATATATATATATATTTATATATATATATATATATATATATATTTATATATATATATATATATATATATATATTTATATATATATATATATATATATATATATTTATATATATATATATATATATATATATATATATATATATATACTCATACAAACACGCACATATACACATATAATATGTATATTTATATATATATGGGTATGTGTGTGCATGTATATATCAAATGTGATGTATAAAAACGTATGCTTATATACAGATAGATTATATAGTACATAAGTTGAAATATGTTAATAAACTATATACACAAGGATAATAACAATATAATATAAACAATATATGCGTAATAAACAAATATATATATTACATGATTTTTTTTGATAATTTTTAGTACACGCGTAATACACATTGTGAATATAATTTTATTTATAAAAGTATTTTCTCCAGATGTGTTAATTTATGCATTTTTATTATGTAAATATTAAAAACATATAGTGTAACCTAAAACTGAAACGATTAATATTTAATTATTATTTACCATGTGATTATTTCACATGTGTATAAAATATAATATTTAATACTACAATTTGCACTAAACTTTATAGTCTTCTGTATATATGTTTATACGACATCGTCATTTTTCATGAAAATTAATGCATCTGCATTACAATATCACATTTAATCTACCAATATTCATTATTAGGCATGAGACTAAATGTACGAAAATAATTAACTATCATGTATTAATTAATGTCAAATTATTTCAATAATATGTTTAACGTACAAATACATTAGTGAGTGTGCGTGTGTCGTGTACATTTTATAATGTACTTTTCAAAAATATTTAGCGTTGAATTACTTGGCTTAATTTTGTAAAATCGTTGATTATATTCAGTTTGAATTATTAGCAGAATGTGTATTTAGAAATCTATTTAAATTCTATCCCGATTTTATATTATAATATTATCCGATACTAATTAAATTTTTTTTAATCAATTTCTTTAAACGTTTTCATGTTGAAAATATTATAATTTTGTTTTTTTTATCAACACTGCCTTTTCATGAAATATTGTTAGAAACAAATATTACTTAAAAACTTACAAACATGAATGTATTTAATCATGTTATAAAATAAATAACACATTTTTTAATATTTTTAATGATATTTTACAGACTTTTAACGCCATGTCATTTTTATAAATAACAGAGTTGTAATAAGTATTTAACCCAGTGTATAAAAAATATATGTATGCTTAATTTTTTACTTACATTTATTTACTAGTAAATTGTTTAGTGCATGTAATTATATGAAATAAATATAAAAATTGTAAATACAATATTTTAAAGTGTATATAGTATGCTGCTTAGGAGAAAAGTACTAGTAAAGCCACAGCAGTTTAGTGCATGGCCACAGTAATTAAACAATATATATATATATATATATATATATATATATATATATATAAATATATATATATATATATATATATATATATATATAAATATATATAAATATATATATATATATATATATATATATATATATATATATAAATATATATAAATATATATATATATATATATATATATATATATATTAAAAAAAAAGTACAGTACTTTAGGAATTGATCGTGTGACATGTCTTTATAGAGTAGTTTTATCTAAAATATAATTAATAAAATGTCGAGTAATATTTGATTGTTAAAACATAAAACTGTTGATTTGTCAATTATTATAATCCTAAAATATTTTTATTGTTGATACAAATTATTTTATGTATACTATATAAAAATTTGTTCATTTTTTAATCTATTTTATTTTATTTAATTACTTTTTTCTTATATTATAAACTGTTTTACAGTATTATTTTGAATAATTTAGTATTTTCTCTTTGCTAATTAATACAGGTAGAAAAATTTTTTTCTTCTTATTCTACCCACTTCCAAATATATTTCAAGGAAGCTCGATATTGACGAATTATTTTGATAAATATTCCAAATTTTAATATAACAATGATTAATGAAGGTCTTTTTTTTAATGTATTCGTTTTCCATAATAAGACTGCTCCATCCGAATTTGTTATAAAAATATTTGAAATTACAATTACTTTTTCATATAAATTTTATTTTCAATATTAGAAATAGTATATTAGAAATAATAATTGCGTTTCGTATTTTTTTTATTACGAATGTTATATGTACATCTAATATTGATCAATTTGTGCAATAATAGTTTTATCTTTTGTATCAGAACTCGTTTTATTTTAAATCGAATAATCATTGCTTGTATTTGTATATTTAGAAGAAGATTAATGAGCAGGTTTTTTTGTCAGTTCTTTATTGTTCCTAACAAATTATCACAATAATTATCTTATTATGAGATTATTAGAACAAAAAAAAACAAGTATGACCTGTATTTGTAGATTAGTCGATTTTTTTTTGTTTTGTTGTTAAAACGGAAACACTAATTATTCTTGTCATATGTTGTTTTCATATATTTAGCCGATCAACAGTTTTGATTATTTCTTTCTACGTTTTAACATTTCATCCATGACAATATCGCTATCAAATAATTTTAATTATAATATACCTATATTGATTTCATAATCTCATATTGTGCATTTATAATAGACGATCAGAATATTAAAACGGTAAAAAAATAATAATAATAAAAGCGAATAAACTTTTCGTATGTGTGGCCAATTAGTATATCAATGTTTTAGAATGTAATGAATTTATCATGACATTGTTCCCGAGAGCATTGCTAAATTAGTGTGTGCGTGTGTGTGCACATTTGTTGAATAATTGTGCATCATATTTATGGTATAATTTATTTTTTAAAAATGAAAATTGAAAACAAGGGAAATATATAGTATAAATTCTTCCATGGCCTAAGTTTTCTTACATTGAACTAATCGAGCGGCTCTAAAACGTCACAGGCTCTTTTCATCGTCAATCGATTACACAACATTTTCCACGTTTCATTTATTTATTTATTATTATTTTCTCATCAAAGTCCATCTAAAATAAAGATCTGTAATTGTGTGTAAAACGAATTGTATTAAATTTGAGAAAAGAAAATGTTATTTTTTTTATATATACTAATTAAGTGCCAAATTGTTTGATGTAGATTTTTATATGATTTAACGAGGTGGAAACCTTCGTATTCACGTCGCAATTTTTTTTTTACTAATATTTACAAAATTTTATATATATACATAATGTAAAATATATGAAAACATAAATTAGTATGAATAAAAAAAGATACGTATTTTTATGTCTGTTTTTATTTTGCGTTCACATATCAGGAACATTCCACGTTAAAAAAAATAAGATGAATGCGACAGTTTAATAACGACAATTACTATGTAATAAGAGCCTCGCCGCTGTGATTTTAATTTTAACTTGGAAGTGTTAATATATATATATATGTATTGAAAATTTTTATAATTTTTGTATTTACATTTTATCTACTTTGTCCATAAATTGTTACCAAACGTGCATTGTTTAATTGTAATTAATTAATTTTTAATACACGCTTATAAAACAGGCAATATATATATATATATATATATATATATATATATAATATTTATCTTCTGATGTGATCAAGTCGATTGAGCTGCAATCGATATTCGATATTTTGTTTAGAGCAAACTCTGTGTTATTGTGTATACATTCTTTTTTATACATCTATCATAGTTTAAAGATTGTGTGCAATAAATTTCAAATTTAATATTACAGAATCTGGATAATAAATAATAATGGTAATGATAGCAAATTAATAAAATAAAAGACAATAAATTATGCTTCAAATAAAAATAAAACGGGTCGAACATTTTTCTTGTGAATACTGTTATTCTTTATATTATTAGCAAATAACTCTCATTTTTTTTTTTTTGAGTTTATAAAATGTTGATGATTGTCTGGATTCTGAATATGGATTGAATTATAAATGATTTATTGATAAACAATATATGACATATGCAGTTTTTATTCAAACGTAAATGTTCCTATTTACTACATTTTTATATAATTTATTTTAATGCCCATTTTCACCATTAAAATCTGATTTTTTTACAATAAAATAATTATATATATATATATATATATATATATATATATATATATATATATATATATATATATATATATATATATATATATTGTTTTGATAATATTATATCCAATATATTAAAAACATAATGTAAACTATGTAAAATATTTTTTTACCTCAATCTTAAGACGCATACGATATGATTTTAATTAAATTTAATATATTTTATATGAAAGTTTATTTTTTTTTCGTTTTAACGTTTACAATTATAAAAATGTTTTTTTAAGTGTTTAATTTTATTGTATGTGCTTACTCTTTGTTATATTTTAGCTTTCCAAAAGCTCCTGTTTTTTTAACGTGATTATTATTATTTTTTTTTTAATGTGATAATCTTATTTTATATTTATATATGTGAAATTATCATATATTTATAAAATTAAATTTTTAATTATTTATATAACGGTCTTATGGTTTAAACATTTTAAAATTTTAGAATTTAAATTTTTTTTTGAACAGCTGCAATTGTTGTCAAGGGTTCAACTATTCATATTTATGTACGATACTATTAATTGAAAAATTGGTGCCATTTTTTTCTTGGACCAACTGTATAATTTTTTTGAAATGTTATGCTTGAAACAAATACATTTTATTATCATTATTATAATTTTAGTATTATTGCTATTTTATTATGCCATATTTCGTATATAGTTTGTTAAATGTGTGACTTGCGACTATTGTATTTAGTGTTAAAGTGTTGTGACGTTAATGATATTTATGTTAAAATGTATATTTCATTATTTATGCAGATTTACTCAATTTAGAATGGCATACGATATTTTCAGAGATGTAAAATGAAGTCATATATTGTCAACGTTTCTACATCTCTGGGAAAATTGCATATCCATTTTAATATATGTTTAAACTGCTCTCACTGGATCAAACACCAATCATAGTAAACTAACAGGTTTATTCGTAACTGTGTTAGATATTTATTCATAAATGGTTTGTTAGATACTTATATAATTACATTTTAGTCTCTATACTCGTATATTTCGTTTCTCATTTTCATAATTCTTAACATCGTAAAGGCCATTTCGAGCAATAAGGATTAATTATATATATATATATATATATATATATATATATATATATATATATATATATATATATATATATATATATATATATATGCCCCTAAGTATTCTATTTGTAATAAATATTTATTTACAAATATTTTCGAAACATTACCACAATATAGAAATTATATATATATATATATATATATATATATATATATATATGTGATGTGTGTGATGATGAAGACCCTCTAGGAATAAATGAGCATGCGTATGTGTTTTATTTTTATTTTTAAATTGTTCTTTGTTCTTTTTATTTGCATGTTATGTTGAATATATGGATAAAGAGTACTGTTTAGAAATTCATAGCATGATCAGCCATGTTCAAATTATATCTTAAGTTTTATAAGATTGGAGTATTGTATGACTTTTCTTCTATGAAATTTCTGTATGTCATTTTTTAAAATGTAAATCCTTTCTCTTATTCACGAAAATTGACATTATTATGAATAATTTGGCAAATTGTTACAATTTTGTATTATTATACATGTTAATTATTTATTGCATATATATATATATATATATATATATATATATATATATATATATATATATATATATAATATCGTAGTATTTGTGATGATGACAATCGGATGCAATTAAACTGCGTAACTAAATAAATGAAAACTAAAAAAACCATCATCTGTATTTTTTTTATTAATCGATTTCCTTTTGTAACATATGTATTTATATATATATTTAAAATGACATGTATCATCGATATTTGTATAACACTAATTTTCCCTTTAAAATTAATGGGAAAGTTAATAAATAAAAATGAAAATTCATGAATGTATGTATATTTATTATTCATATAAATTCAAGACACAAACGTGAATTAAATTTACTCGATGCAAATATGAAACAAAAATTATTTATATATATCAATATAATTAATGTTAAAGAGTTTATTTTGTGTATTTGTATTATAATTTTTGTCTAATGTATAAATTAATTATATTTATAAAACAAATTACAATAATTTGTTATAATTAAAAAAAATCGTTGATTTTTTTTGAAACTAATATCTAATTTTTTTTCTTCTATTCATGTGTTGACTTGTTTTCATATTTATTTTTAATATATATAACACGTAATTTTCATTTAAAAAAATGTTATCATTTCCATCCATTTGAAATCTTATAACGAGATAAATTTTGCACATTGCAATAAAAATATGCACTATTTTATATTAATAGTTTTTTTTATACTTAATAAACATTTAAAATAAAAAAAAATTAACAATACTGGAAGCCCACCGCATGGTCAATTGTTCTATAGTTTTAAAATACAAATGGCTAATTAAATCTAAATATTTTATCTAAAAAATATATTACCTACAACAGTACATGATTTGGCAACAATACAACTATATTTTTTTTTTTATTTCTAACATAAATTCACATATGTTGTTCAATATATTGACAAACATTCACAATATTTAAAATATGCATACTTTATTGTCATTAACAATACAAATAACGATATCGCTCATTATAATTATATGTTTTCAACATAAATATAAAATTTCAAATTAAATAACAATATATTAATATTGAACAATATTAGCGGTATATTTTATTATAGGATCTTCGATAATATTTTTATTTTGTATCAAACGTAACTCAGTCTTATCGCATGTCATTTCAACATCACCATAATAATCTGAAACAGGTTTAATATTTCATTACAAAATTATTTATTAATAATATACAATATAAAATTAATAAAATTTACCTTTGGCGAATTCTATAGTATTTTTCAATATAAATTGCATTGTAGATATAGTTTTCTCTAATGATGTTTTAATATCCAAATTGCTCTTGTAGGTCCATGCTAATATCAATGCTGCAAATAGATCTCCCGTGCCAGTAAAATTTACAGGGAATTTTGGAAATTTAATAGTATAGCAACTTCCTTAAAACGTAAATTTACGTTATATATAAATAAAATATTTTTTTTCAACATTAAATAACAAAAATTATCATATTTTATTTTAGTATTGTTTAAAAAATAAAATTACATATACACAAAGAAAAATATCTCTTGTATTATTTTTCATCGTAATATATTTATATATTTTTATAGTAAATATAAATTTATTATTCAATAAAATCTTAAACATTCAATATGTGTTACTTGATAATAATTTATCTGACAATATATTTCACATGATTTATAACATTAAAAGTACTTATTGGACTGGTATAAAAAATGTGACCAGATATAACACATTCAAAAAAATTCTAAAATTATCAAATATATATATATATATATATATGTGTGTGTGTGTGTGTGTGTGTGTCAAATTATCACCCGACGAGTTCAAATATAAAATGTTGAGCAACTATTATATTATTATAACTTTTAAACGAGCAACGATAAGAACATTTTAAAAATATTAAACAAATATTTACCATTCTTTATACTGGCAATTGCTATCATGTTGTCAACATCACCTAGATCTGTGCTGGATAAAATGACGATTTTTGCACCCACATCGTGCAATTTTTTGATTGCGTTTTGTGCATCATTTAAATTATTTATTTTCATGTCAGTCAATAGCTCCGCTTCGAATTGGTTCGGAGTTAAGATATCAGCCAAACTGACTATGTTATTTTTGTATACGGGTAAAATTTCTTGAGGCACGTACATCTTTCCATTATCACCCATAACAGGATCGCAAACTAGTAATATTACCGAAAGCAACGAATTTATAAAATACATTAATTCGATGGAAATATAATTATATTTCAAGAAATCAATTATTTAAATGATTTTTAATAAAAATATGAAATTTTGATTTTCTTACCATATATTAATTCAGGATTATCCTTTTTCAATTTCTTTACAATATTAGAAACTTCTAATAACGATTCAGGATTTCTAGTATATCCTGTTAAAAGATGTGTATATTGATTTATATTATTCAACGAAAGTCCATCGATCAATTCCATAACATCAGAACCATTGATTACTTGACCTTTCATGTGTTCATATCCAGAATGATTGGAAAATTGAACAGTATTGATAGCATCAACCTCGAATCCTAAAACCTATGAGAAATTTTATTTTATATTACTAACTTAATAGAAATAATATTAATTAAACTACATATATTACCTGCAAAGGAAATGTTGCACTTTTATTTCCAACATATCCATGGACTACATGACTCTGGATTGATAGAACTCGAGGATTAAAAGTAATTTTTTTAACAGCATTCTGATCCATTATGATATCTAACAAAAAAAATGTTCAAATGAATATACACATTAATGTGTAAGAAATATAATAAAAATATTGAAAAACAAAATTAACGCATATACACTTAAAAACGTGTAAATTTATGAGTTAGATAAAAAACGTTTAGCAAAATTTAAAGGAGTTACAAAATAATGTCGTCAAGAAAAAAAAAGCCTCAATGACAAATCAATGACGATGAAAGTAATGCATACTTTATATCGATTTCCCATTGGTTTATTTTACGGAAAAATATCGAATAATATATATCGATTTTTATAATAAAAAAATGATATTTATACATAAATATAAATAACCAAAAAATATTATACTAACTATAATATTTCGTTTGAGAAAAAATAAAATATTTAAAAAATAATCTCTCCCAAACACAACCCATCACTCCGACAGAATAATGTCAACTAAAATGAACAAACTTCAGCTGATAGAATTGCTAGCCTAAAAATATTTTTATCATAATATTAAAAAAATCAACCATGTATATATTTGAAATTAATTTCAATATAACTATTTAAACTAAAGTTTAGATATAAAAATTGTAGTGATTACTAATTTATTTTTGCTTTTTAGAAAAATTATTAGTTATATTTCTATTTAATATTTCTTTAACTGATTATATATATATATATATATATATATATATATATATATATAGTGTGTGTGTATGTGCGTACTTAGTAAAAAAAACTTTATTTAAAAATCAATATCAAAAATTGAGTTTAAAATATGGTATATTGAATATTTATACATATTAATCAAATACAATTCTAATGAAAGCAATCAAAAACTCATGTATAAAATAAAATTTAATTTTTAATTTTGATTTTCTTCTAAAATCGTGCTTGCTATTAAATTGCAGATATAGTAAATTTATAAAGAAATGTTCAAACATTTAAAAAGTTTTACTAATGTAAGGTAAGGTAAGATTTATGATTTTAAAGTCATTGCTATAGTTTTTGCTCCAAATGTTTTGACAAATAATGAAAGAGAATACATTTTTTCACATCATCTTTATCTTCTTATACAAAACAACATTCTTTGAAATCATTAGAATTTTTTAAAATTTTGTTATTTTTAACAAAAAAATGCCTATCATTTTGAAAAGGTAATAGCTGTTTATAATTTTCTCAATATTTATAATATATTCTATAATTATTTTTTCGGAATTTGTAAGAATAATTCAACTTTGATTTATAACAAGTTTGATTCCATTTTTCTGATTATATATTTATAATCGTTGAGTATAACATATGGTATACCATTGTTTCGATAAATGATGAAATATGTGAATATCAATGAACTGATTCATAATAATAATATGTATTGTCGTAATGAGAAACGAACCGAAAGAGTGCACACATAAGATTTACATATCGCATATCTATATAATAAAAATATATATTATAGAGCTGCATACTCAACTTTCATTTTTTTTAATAATTAATAAAACTAGCCCTATTGGTTTTTTAAGATCATCGAGATCACTAATTTCAAAAATATAGAAAATATCTTCGAAAGAGATTATTTTATTGTAAATGTTATTAAAAAATTATGTCAATTATTATTGTTACTTATTTTTAGAAATTTATTATGTGTTAGAGAATTTGAAATTTTTGAATTACATTAAATAAATAAGATAGATATATGTTAAAATATATATAATTGGTAAACGTATCTAGAAATATGTACACGTAATAGTTTATTTTAAATATTACGTAATTAACCATTTTTTTTTATCTTCAAATGAATTATTGACATCTACAATTTATTAACAAATATTTTATGTATACATTTTTTCCTTGAACTTTTCAGTTAGTCTTTTTTTTAATTCAAATAGTCGTCTTATTAATTGATAGTAATTAATGCAACGTCGTTTTATTCAAGTTGATATGTTTGTTTAAAAGAATACGTTAGTGTAGAAATTTAATTTATAAATATCATATATGTTTTCGTTTATTAATAAACAGTTTTTATGGAAAAATTGAATAATTTATTATATAAATTTATCACTTATATGAAAATAAATAATATATTACAATATATATATATATATATATATATATATATATATATATATATATATGTATATATATATATATATATATATATATATATATATATATATATATATATATATATATATATATATATATAGACAGACAACGAAACGAAAGTAGAGGACACGAATGTATAAGAAAAAGTTGCGTGCGCAAAGCGCCATGTTTGCGGCTTGTTGACGTTTGGCGCTATGGTTCTCGTTTTTGAGACGTTTTCGTCGTTTCCGAGGTTCGATTTTCGATTTTTACGACGCTCATCGTCATTGAAAAATACATATTTCAACGACGTCGTCGAGGTTTCATTTTTTCGATGCGATGTTCTATTTTTTTCTCGTTTGCCACCCACAATCAATCGTCTCACTGATCATTTTGACCCTCCTCAATTTGTTCATTTTGATTTTACCCACGCGTCGGCACCTACCTTCTATAATAAATATAAATTTGTCTTATGTGTTCTGATTCTTATTTAGTTTCTATTTGCAGTTTTCTACTAGCTAGAGTTGTTTTTTTTACGTTCAACAGATGCTTGTCGCGGTTTCTCCGCTTGACAACCGTATTATTGCACATTTGAAAGGTGACGTTATGTTATAATAAAATTTTATTGAAATCGATAATTCTCGCATTTAATTTTTAGTGTAGTGTGAATAGAAATCGAAATAATGTGATAAAATGAAGCGTTCGAAGATATTTCAAACCGGAAGTATTCACGTCATAAATGCATATTGTGTTATAACATAGAGCGTAATCAGATTTGTGATCATTTCTATAGTTTTAGTGAAGATCTTCAAAATGATGTATAATGTATTAGAATATTTAAAATATCTTAGTAATAATTCTTATGAATGTTAACTTACCAATTATTATTGGAAATGAAATAGAACAAAAACATACTATGTATTTTAATTGATATAATATATTAACTTAATAAATTCATAATTTTACACCGATTCCAGTTATTATATGTACCATAATTTTAATATATATGCTGAAAGGGCAACATCAATTAAAAATATTTATTTTATTGTTTCAGTTAATTTACTAACGTTAAAATGAACGAAATTAAGGATACTAATTCCATTAATGATAATGGATCTTATGTTTCTTGTATGAAAGTAAATGGTGTTCCTTTACTACCTCCATTGGTATATAATTTTTTTTCCAATAACTGGTTGTTGTAATATCTTCAGAACACTTTTAATATTGTAATTATATTTGTAGATGACTCCTGAATATAGGCAAGAGATGCAATATTACAGACAATTAGCGGTGGCTGTAGAACGGCGAATTAATGATTTAAAATTTTGTTTAGACGAAACGACAATCAATTCAAACGTACTTCAGAGCGATTCTGAAGAATGGCCTGATGGAGGAAACATATCCATTATATCATCCAGAAGCGATCAAAATAATGAATTGACCGATTTTATAAATTACGAGCATGCAAATATTATTAATAATTTCAAAACTAGTTTTAATGAAAATAATGATTTCGAAAGTATAAATTCACAGTTGACGGTTATTGTGAACAATGATGAGTCTGATTTGTTGGATACGAATTCACATTTTTCAAAAAAGATAGATGAGCAATCATTAAAATTTACCGGAGACAATTTACAAGTGGAATCCAAAATTATCAACGACGATTTAGTTAAAGAAAAAAAAATATCAGAGTTTAATGACACAGGTATTTATATGGACGATAATTTAAACTCTGTGAAATGTTTTCCCCAAAATCAGTCAGATAAAGATTCCACATTCGATAAAGATGTTAATTTTAACAACAATAAACACATAAATCATGAACATTTGAAAAATGCCAAAAATACTGTGATTAAAAATGATAGTACAAAGCTAATAAAAAATAATAATATTCCAAAGAGTGATGTTAGTTCTTCCAAAATTAATTACAAATCAACTACAATGCCAACCATTTCCATAAAAGATAAAAAGCATACCACTGGCAAAAAAGAAAATATTTTAGCTTCTAAGACAATATCAGCAAGTGATAAAAAGTCTTCATTTTTAACTAGTAGAGAACTATTGAACTTCAGGAAGTTGCCAAAAAAACTACCGCGTGAAAATAAAAATAAACTTTCTCCATCTAAAAATGTTACTGGATCACTTAATAATATATCGTCAGGACTTTCTTCTCCGCCAAAATTAGTACGACAAAATTCTTATACACTCGAATATCCAAGTCCTTTACTTTTAGCACACCTCGAAGTTCAATCGTTAGCATCAGGAGTTGAATTACATTCCATTTCCATGTCAGAATCTACTAGCACGGGTCATTTAAATAATTTTAAGGAAAAAACTTTAAGTTCGAATACTGCCAAAGAAATATCGTCTTCCTTAGGATCAGATATCAATTCTCTGTCGTTGAATGAAAATTCTAGCATAGAGAAAAAGTTGACAAATGATAAAAAAAATGATGAAAAAACAGTAGGATCATTATTTGATATAAAACCTAAAAGTACTTCATCATCTCAAGTTACTTTATATAGTACATCAAAAATATCGTCTTCTGTTGACGAGAATCTTGTAGAAGAAAATAAAATGGATAAATTTTTTGAAATGTCACCATTGAATTCTCAGATTTCAGACAAAACTTCAATCACATGCGATATCAGTGACATAAACCAGATTACTTCGTCGCTTCCATTAGATCTTAGTAAATGTAGTGACTCAACATCAGCGAGTGTTTGTTTGAAATATATAATGAAAAAGTTTGAAGAAGACCATGCGAAGAAATTAGTAGATTTAATTAAAAAACAAAAAGAAGAACAGATGAAGTTACAAAAAGTTTTTGAAAATCAACAAAAATTGTTAGTGGCTCAGTTTCAATCAGCGTATAAAAGAAATGCTAGTGAAAATACTAATAATAGTATCAATATAAAAAGCGTATCAAAAGCTGAAAATATGCAAATATTGAGTAATGATGGACGAAATATATCTACTTCTAAATTACCTATGGGCACTCCACATTCAGATAAAAGTACCTCTCACATTGTTGATAATGATTTATTTTCAAAACATATGTATATATTGGAAAACAAACATAAAGGTGATGAAGATATTGATAAATATTTACAAATCAGTGAGAATATTTTGCAAAAATCTAGAAATTTAAGAAATAATCAAGTCGTTTCCGACATATCCACTAATAAAAATTTTCAAAATGTACAAAAAAGTGAAGACACATTGCCATCTTTTGAATCTCTCGATCAAATAAAGAAATGTAATAATGAAAAAAGCACTACTTCTAAATTATCAATGTACAAAGATGATAAAAATCTAGTTGAATTAGATTTTAATGTTAATTCTATTAAGAATAAGAGTGATTCTATATATGATGCTGATGAAAATGTTTTAACTGAAGGCTCTGCTAACACCTTGGACGATATAAACACAACATTTACATCTGACGACACTTCAGATGGAAAATTCTCTTCTCTATCCAATTCAAATATTTCAGTAAAAGATATCGATGGTGCTTCAAAATTAAAAAACGCTCTAGATAAGATCACAAAAATTCAACAAAATTTGGCATCTCAGCCACCTATTAGATTTTCTTCAAAATCAAATCAAGATATGGCATATCGGCATGATGATTTTAATACTTCTAATCAATCAGTTTCACTCTCTTCTATAAGTAAAATGTCTCAGTCTTATATTGAACTGGAGACTCATTATTCTCTTCCTGATCGAAATATGTTATCATTAGATTTAATCGATGTAAATAGACCGCAAACGGCTAAACCAAATAAAACTCAAGTAAAAACTCCAAAGATTTCAGAGCAAGAGGTCAGTTTTATATCATTATTTGCATTTCTTTTCCTAATATAGAAAAAATCGTAAATAATATGATGCCAGTTAGTAGAATTTATAATACTAAACGTATAATCCATATATATTATATATTTTTCTCCATGTGAAAATTTTCTTCTATTTTGTATATTCGTCTTATAATATTCTAGATGAAAGCTGCAACGATTATTACAGCATATGCTAAAGGATTTTTAACGCGAAGATTAATGCGCACTGAAAAAGTTCAATCAATTGTTCAAACTATTAAAGATACATTATTATGTGCATTACAACTTCATAGAGATGAAAAAGGAATTCAAGGAGCCGATGTAGATCTACATCGACGTCTTATTCAACAAGTATTGTTTATATTAATATTATAAAAAAATATTTATTTGTTTTTCTATAATACTATAATACCACATATTTTTTAGATTACAGCCGCATGTTACACTTTGCATGATATATTTATAATATATGCTCCAGTAGAAAGAATGAGCATTATATGCCAAGATAGAGAACGTAAAAAAACATTGCTACACAGAAGTTCATCTTCTGCATCTTCAGTAAGACAATTATCTTCTACAACTCAAAGGATTTTAAAAAGAAAACTGTAAATATGATTTCATTTATATTTATTATTTATATAATAATCATTGATTTTATAATCATTGATTTTGCAATTTTTAGTGAGGGTATGTCAAAAAGCCATTCCGGGGTTTTTAGCAATAGAACAAATAGACAGTATTCAGTTAATCAAATGACCAGGTCACATTATGGTAGTAAAAAAATATTTTCATTAATTAATATTTAATTTTGTGTATTGATTTTACTAACCTATTATAAAAATTATGTAGATCCTGATCATTTAAAGGCAGCTTTAAATTATCGCCCAAAAAGATCCATTACTGTTACTGGAGAACATGGAGGAAGTCGTAAACCATGGCGATAAATTGTTTTTCACGATTGTACGTTTATTGTAAATCTCTTATATAGTTTATTTCTAACAACCCGTTTAATTTTCTAATTTTAATGAACTGAAATATTTTGTATCAAAAATTAAATATTTATTTACCACTTATCTGATGGAAGATATAAAAATTTTATACAGTTTTTTGCATTTTATGAATAAAGTTTGATATTAGTTATAATGCTTTAAGACTTACAGTTCAAGTAATACAATTTTTCTAAATAATAGAACAAGTACAGATATATGTATATTTATACAATAAAAATATGCTTAGACTTTTTTGCATAAAATAACTTTTAAACATTGGTTATAAAAAAAAATCAGCTAGTGCCTTTTTCATTGTATTTTTTTAATAATACAAAATTATTTATATTCTAGAAATGATTTTCATTGAAATGTTCATTTAAACTAGGCTTTCCATATATTTGATTGTAAACATTGAAGAGAATATCTACAAAGAAATAAAATAATATTTTTAAATATTTTTGGATTTTTTTGATTCGTATATTTTTAATATATTTTGAAGATGTGTTTGTGGAGATCCTTTCTACAAATTGCACTCGAAAGCGAAGCATACCGCACATTACCATGCCACTCTGTATTAAAAATTAATCTCTGAGTGATCTTTTTTATATGTATTCGTTTTGACCGCGATAATGATAACCGCTGTATCAGTAAATAAAATCTTTTTTTTGAGGTTTAAATTTAAATATCTTCTATTTTTTCTATTGTTATATCAATTTCTTTTAACATAAAATATTCTTCAACCTAAAAAAATATACAAAATGTAGATAAACGACAAAGAAAAATATTTATTCTGAAAGAAATATTATAATTTTAAATTTTTTACTAGGTTGTATATATTAGAAATAATTACAAATTAATTTTTCTAGGATAATATTTTTTTGTGATTTATTTTTATTCAAAACATATATTCAATTATATTTAAGATGAAATTTAAGAAAAATTCGTAATAACTTAATAATATAAAATCTTGTCATTTTTGATGATGTTAAATATATTTTATGTTTGTTTTTTTTAATAATTGAAGAATATTTTTTTGTAATAAATAAGACGCTTGAACAAAATTTTTAAAAATCGAATGACATTAATTATAATAATTAATACTTATTATTGTCGTATAATTGTAAGAGCACATATAATACGTATACAATAGGGTAACCGTGTTATATGTTAATGTTTTATTTTGCGAATACGCCATTTTATAAAAATATGATAAATACGTTTACATATTTAAAAATATTTATTAATTGAATATAATAACGAAGTAAAAATAAATAAAATTTACGATTGATATTTTGAATTGGTTTAAAAAGTGCACAAGACGACCATTATCGTTGCCAATGTCAGATGAGACCGGGCATCGGCGGTAGGCGGGTGTGTGGCGTTGCGGGGAGGGTTCTTTCGCGTCCGCCATTGCTGTTGAGTGACGTCAGTCCGTCGTACGAATGGCCGACGTGAGCGTCGGCGGTCTGTCAGGGTTGGGGGCGGCGTCGAGATCGCCCCCGACCACCGACCCCGATATGAAGGGGTGGCTCTTTAAGTGGACCAACTATCTTAAGGGCTACCAACGAAGATGGTTCGTCCTCTCCAACGGAGTGCTCTCTTACTATAGGTATACTTTCGACATGATATCTATTTTTATTTTCCTCGCCTTTCTTTCCCGTCTTTTATTTCGCGTCGATATTGCACAATCAATATTGACAAATAGTATTGCGACTTACGTATCGACGTTTTATTGAAAATCAAATGTCATATTGACAACTTTCAAAAATAATACGCGTTACAACTATGTCGTATAAAGTCAAACTCGTACATCCGCTTTATTTTTTTCTACTATCGAAATTCACCGACGCGATGAACATTGATTTGTTTCACTCCGCGATATGTTTTGTTCGTTATCGCGTTTTTGCAGATTATTATGGATTTCATAAAAATGTTAGTAAATACAAATATTTTTCGATCACATTTTTTGCGGCGGTTCAGTTAATCGAGGCTTCGTTTATTAAATATTAATACTGTATATTTATTTTTAATAATCGTAAATTAATTAGTAGTTACGATTTTAATTACCGCATGCATAAAATGAGAAATCTTTCCAACATGCCCGGAACATTTTGGTCGATGCACGCATTATTGATTTAAATGTTTAAATAAAATATGGCCGAGTGCTCGTCGATGTAGGTTTTGCACATATTTTTAATAGTAAACTACCGAGTATATTGTCGCTACTAAACGATAATGAATACTTGAATTTTTATTAGCCTATAAAAGTCTCGTTTTTATCATTTTCTTTGTTTTCCAATCGAGAGATTAGTACTAATCGTTAAACTGAAATTAATATGGTTATTAAAAACATTTTTCTCGATATTTTTTTTTTGAACATTGCGATATAAAATGTAAAAGTTTTATATCACAATGTAGTTTTTGTATTAAAAATAAATAAATTTTTATGTTAAATAAACGGATTTAGCCAACAGTTATAAATATATGAATGTGAATATTCTTTATTAAATAGTAAAATTTACAAATTCTTGAATATGAAATTTAGTTTCATATTTATATCATAATTTATCAAGAATTTAATGCTAATTATTTTGAATTTTTTTGAAAGTTCTTACGTTTTCTGTTTGTTATAACTTTCATTGTAAGTATTATTTAATTTTCATATATAATTTTTTTTTATTTAGTATTAAAATATAGGAGCGGCTGTGTAAGCTTGTATGAGTGAACGGAAATGTGATAACATTCTTAATCTTCTATTTTATAAAATGATTGAGCCTTTGAATTTAGAACGTATTAGTTTTTTTTAGTAAAATTTTATTTTATTTATTACAATGTGTTTTAAAAAATAATATTTTAATATTATATTTTAGATGTTGCTTTTAATTTTTATCTTATTTTATTTTGAACTTTATCTTATTTTTATTTTTCAATATTTTATATTTTTACATATTACAAAATATAAAATACGTGCCTTTCATTTATATTTTTGAAATAACACAACATTTGGATAAAATAGTAATCTGTTAATTTTTTTCTTAATACCAATAATTTTAAATATTATAGTAAATATATTCGCTCTGTGACTGATATCATTCTTTAGAATAAAGGACTGAAATGAATATTATAAAAAAGTTTTTGAAATAAAGTTTTAAGACTTTCAAAAATTAATCTAGTATGTGAATAAAAAATATTTTTTTTAACTTTAATGCGAAATTTTTTTTGTATTTGATGGTTTAAAGAAAAATGTAAATCTATGGACTATTTTTTGATTTGGCAATAATTAAAGTTTTAAAATCTTGTTCCTATGTATTTAAGTTACAATTAACATTACAATACAACACAAAAGATTATAGGAATTTTTTATATATTATTTTCACTATCTAACAATTTCTACCAGTATGTCATAAAACAAAATATGAAGAAGTTTATAATTTTTGGACATTTACATCTGACCTTTTGTAAATATATTATGATAGACTTGATTATAATTAACAACATAGGTATTAAATATAAACATAAAAACGCTCGTCGAAATTGGAAAAAAGAGCTTTTTTTATATTTTTGATAATTATTTAGTGACCTTTGTTTATTTATTGTATCTTGTTTTTTCTCTAAATATTTTCACTCATATTTTTTTTTTTGAAAATTCTACAATTACTAATTTATATAGGAATTAATACATTTATAAAGTCGAATAATGGTGTTTTATTCAATTTTTATTTGTATTCAAATCATGATATAATTCGTTGTAATAGGCAAACACTTAATTTATATAATTAAAAAAACATATTAAAATTTCATTCTTAAGTACTTGTATGATTATCAAATAATTTATAATTACCATAAAATGTCTTTCCTCGTAATTAGATACACACAATTAGATTCCATAATTTTATTAAAAATAAATTAATAGGTAAAAGAACTTTTTTTAAATTAAAATATATTTTTGTCATGTGAAGAATAGCATTATATGAATTGTATTAATTGATTTATTAATATAATTTTGTATAAAAATATAACGTGTGCCATTTACCATTGTCGTTTTGTTATTTGAGAATTGTATGACGAATAAAATAAATATAATAAAATACATGACGAATAAAGTAAATATATAATTTATTTTTTCTTATTTTAAAAAAGGAAAATTTGTGTTTTATTCCAAAATCGATCAACGATTTTGATAAAAACATTAAATGCCAGGAAAGAAACAAACATTCAGACCTTAAAACTATTCTAATTTTTTTTTCACTTTTAAAAACATCTTTTATTATTTAATAGTGAATTGTAAATCATTTCCCAATTCCTATTCTTAATATTCCCAGCAATTTTTTCTATTCATCCTATGTGTGTTTATGTGTTTGTTTCATTTATTATTGTTGATTATTTTATGTTATATGTTGTATTATTTTTTTAGCTTCAGTATAAAACATTTGAATAATATTTTATAAAATTTATAATATGGAAAACATTTCGCTTTTAAAAATTGATTTAAGAGAGATGCATACTTTATTTTTGTAGTACATTTAAATATAAGAAAATATCTTTTTTTTTCGTTGTGTTATATATTATGCATATTAAATATATGCATAATATATAATATGATTAAAAATAAATGAATTTGTAATATTAATAAAATTAGAAAAATGTTTCTATTGTATTTTCAGCTGTACAATTTATTTTAATTCATATTTACACACTTGCTATATTAACATTTGGGCACTAACACATGTTGCTTGCAAATTTAAGTTTTACATCTAAATATTTTGTAAGAATTTTCTTGAATATTTTGTAACAATTTTCTACTTTATATATTTTGACAGTAACTGACTAATTTTTTTTTGTAAATAAAACAATTATTTCGATAATTTTATGTTAAAGATCATTATTATCATATTTATATTACATTTTTTTAAAATATAGAAGAAAAGGAAATGAAATATTTTTTTTTATTACCACAGTTAATATGCATATTCATTGTATATATTTTTTACTTTTATTTTTTAATCTATGAATAGTTGAAATATTAATATTTCACATTTTTTGTTTTAGATCGACTCAACTGTTTTCCATATTATATGTGTTCTTACAAATAAAAAAATAATATGACATGCCATGCTTTTAAATGTTTTTTATTTCTCTTTTTAGGAAAACAATATGTGTTTATATATTTGTATAGGTACACTAAAAATATATTTTCTAAAATCCTAATTTTTCCTTTATTCCAGTTAATGGTTGTTATGAAGTTTATTTTTCATTTAACAAGTCATATGTGTGCTTCAATAATTAATAATATATTAGTATTTATATGGATTATGCTTCGTATATTTGATTAAAAAAAATATTACTCATATCACATATAGATTGTATAATATATTAAAAATTTCAATAAAAAATATTGTACTGTAGATAATCGAAAAATTACTATATGATCTGTTATAGATAATGATCGTGTCGATGTGTAGCGATTAAAATTAAATATTCTATACTATTTTTATTCAATAAATACTTATTTAATTTAATATTTAAAAATATTTCCATATAAGTATTAATGTAATGTATTCGTACTATGTTTATAGAAACGTTTTATTTTGAATTCTGAATATGTTCTGTTTCTTGTGTGTCTTCATATTACCCTATTGTGTTTTATTTTATTTAAAATATATTAAAAATGTCCTTCTCAATACACAATCTTTTCAAATTCTTACTCAATTCAAGTTGTATTTTTTGTTACATTATGATTTGTGTAGAGCTGTAAAGCATCGCGCACGTATATAAGGAATGAAAAGAATCAGAATTTGAATGCGATAATCAAATTAAATGTATATTAAAATGAATTTTGTGCATTTCAAATATTTGCTGAATAAATATAATTTTATTTGTGCAATGTAAAAAAGCGAAATAGGATCGACACAATTGTTTCCTTGCTAGCATTTGAAATGCCTTATCGCATTGAGATTATGATCTTAAGTATTCAAAGTATACATTCGTGAAGCTTGTTAATCCAAAGAATATGTATGTGATATTGGAAAAGCATGAACTATGAACATAAATAAAATTGGCTGGGTTGTTATTAGTAAATATGATGTGATTTGTAGGGCAGAGGCTGGCAGTGGGGGCGTTGGGGGCCGAACATTGTCCCTTCGCAGACGCCGGGATGCCCGGCAACAGTGAGTAAAAAGCCTCTGCCTCAGCTACTGCCAATCACTATAATCTTTTTTTCCTTTTTATTTATTTTTGCTTTTTATGAAAATTTATACGTTTTTCATAAATAACAATCAAATAAAACAGATTGGTGTTTTGGTACTTTTTTATGGTTTATTTCCGATTTAAATAATAAAGCGATTTCTAATTTTTTTACAATTTTCATCGATTTAGTTTTGTTTTAACAATTGTCCTATAATTTAACTTTGCACATTAATTTTACTGCTTTAGTTAAAGAGCTGAATTTATGTATCACATATATACATATTTTTATGCATTTTTGTATAATTTCTAAAGCATGTGATACTACAAAATTATTCACGAATAGTCGTTTCTAATCTTTATGTCTTCATTTAACATGTATTATCAATCATATAGTTAGTTATATTTTTATTTTAATGTATTCCTTATATTTCATTAACGTCTTTTTGAGTGTATTTTTTAATTTATAATGACTAATATATATATGTATATATATATATATATATATATATATATATATATATATATATATATATATAATATGGAAGCACACATTTATGCAGATAAAACAATGCACAAATGTGGATATATTTCACAAAAATATATTTTTTCATAAATTTAGTATAAATCCATATTTTTATAATAATTTTATTCGTTATCATTGTAAAATAAAAATACTTTATTTTTTATTAGGGTCCTATTTTAATGGTTTTGTTATGAATATTTTATTGCTAATCATTGTAATATCATAGTAATTATTTATTTAGTGCTATTAATTTACACATTTTTGTTTTCTTTTAATATAGAAATCAAGCTGAAATGGCTCATACTTGTAGAGGCACTATTACATTAGGAGGAGCTCTTATCCACACTGTAGATTCCTGTACGTTTGTTATATCTAATGGTGGAACTCAAACTTTCCACATAAAAGCATCTAATGAGGTTGAAAGACAAAGTTGGGTTACAGCTTTAGAACTAGCAAAAGCTAAAGCAATGTAAGTTCGTCTTTTTTACCCTCAACTTAAAGAAAATTATTTTTATTTATAATAACTAGTTCAATTATTAATATGTTAATAGACGTGCAGCAGAAAGTGAAGAGGAAGAAGACGCTGCTGCAAATGCAAGTGGTGTACCGCTTAGTCCTGAAGAAGCTGGTGCAGCTTTAACC